>CM076681.1:119553421-120015921 GCA_038501925.1 Xenopus petersii
TAATTTCACTTAAAGCGCCTGCAATATGGTGCATTTCAGTTTGTTAAATTGTATGTGGCTGTGTAGAAAAATAAATTTATATTTATTTCTAGCAGTTCACATTTCATTGTTATTGCACCTTTTATAGATCAGCTCAACTGAATGAGCTCATGTGAAAGAGTGGGATATATTTTCCATTGCGATGTAAGGGCTATTACAGACGAGTGTTTGAAGCTGCGCTCCCCTGCTTCCGTTTTTATGCGTTCAGCCGCAGGGGAGCGCAGGAGTAGACGCATTTAGTTTTTTTCAATGGGGCTGTACTCACACAGTCGCATGTAGGCGCCGAACGCAGGTTGAGACGCAACATGCTGCATTTTTCCAGTGTTCGGCGCCTACATGCGCCTGTGTGAGTACAGACCCATTGAAAAAAACTGAATGCGTCTACTCCTGCACTCCCCTGCAGCTGAACGCATAAATGCGGAACGCAGGGGAGTGCAGCTTCAAACGCTCGTCTGTAAGAGCCCTTAAACATAACCAATTTCCTAAGCTATGGGTGTAGCGTAATTACAGGTGAAAAATTAGCTTCAGCTATACTAATAGCAACAAATCAAAAGGTAGGATGTACTAGATCCCAGATTCTCAATCTGAACCCTAATTATCAGTTGACTTTTTACATGTTGCGATTTTTGTATAGAAATGTTGCTCATTTGCATATGTAAATTAGGGTTCAAATTTCATTCAGTGCTTCCCTGGGGTGTAACAGCTGAAAAGTAATTTGTGCTCTTCTCCTACACAAGGTTCCGAGGCAGCAAGAAAGATGATTTGCTTGGCGTGTCACACAACCGACTGATAAGGATCGATATTGCAACAAAAGACCCTATCACAACCTGGAGATTTTCCAACATGAAACAGTGGAATGTAAACTGGGAAAAACGAGAGGTAAGTATTTTCCTATGTTCAGGAACAGTGTTCCTGCTCTTCTCATCCGCTTAGCATGCACTTTAGAAGGGGTCGGCAATCCATATGACGTTAGAATATGGAAACTGACAGGGAATAAAGGGATCCAGGAGGTATTCGCTTTTTGGGTCTAGAAGAGTTTTGGGGTTAATACTTGTTTCTGGCAATCTCTGCCTCATTAGTCCTTTGCACCTGGCATATATATATATATATATATATATATATATATATATATATATATATATATATATATATATATATATAAAGTCCTTGTGTTTTCTCCGCACTCCAAATAGAAGTAAATGACCCAGGTGCTACCCATAAATGAAGTAAATAAAAGTATTTGTAGATGGGTGCACACCAGGAACGTTTAACGCCAAGTTACTTAAAACATACTTTATTAAAGAAAATTATAAAAACAGGCCAACGTTTCGGTCTCCTTCTCAGACCATTATCAAGACCCCCTGATAATGGTCTGAGAAGGAGACCGAAACGTTGGCCTGTTTTTATAATTTTCTTTAATAAAGTATGTTTTAAGTAACTTGACGTTAAACGTTCCTGGTGTGCACCCATCTACAAATACTTTTATATATACATATATATATATATATATATATATATATATATATATATATATATATATATATATATATATATATAGTACTAAAGCACCAGCTAGAGCTACAGCTTGTACAGCACTTGTATGAATTGACCTTCCATGATCCTGCTCTCGTCAAAACTTTGTTTTTAAATTCAGGAGAATGTGGAAGTCCCCTTGCCTAAACTATTGCAATGCCTGATAAAATATTTCTTTGTCGTTTCTCTTTAGGTTGCCATTGAATTTGACCAGAATATTTCTGTTGCATTTACGAGCCAAAGTGCAAATTGCAAGATTGTTCATGAGTACATAGGGGGATATATTTTTCTGTCAACTCGTTCAAAAGACCAAAATGAAACCCTGGATGAAGAGCTCTTCCATAAATTAACTGGAGGTCAGGAGTGAGGAACAAAGACATCAATCCAAGTTCAAAGACTTGCCAGATAATGAGCATTTCAATGTAATATATATATTACTGCTCCAGCACTGGAAATGTCAGATTTTGATTATACTTCATGTGACTACTTTGTTTTTATTAGCCGCTGGAATCCAGAGCAAAATGAATCCTTGAGTCTGGCTATAGTTCTATATGCAGCTGGATTCTACAAGAAGAACACTCAGGGAGGGCCACATTCTCAATTATATATGAATATGTAAATGGTTACATATTGCGTCAGAACTTATGAATCCTAAAAATACTGGGCTGTGCTTCAGCAGATTGTCTATGCGCTTTTCACTTCCTGCTCAGAAGTCTGTAAAGCAAAAACACTAACTCCAGACTGATGACGCTGCACGGGAAAATAAATATTGGTCGGTTCCGGCTGCATTATTTGTCCTTGTAAAATAAACTACTCAACAAAAGTCTCTTGATATGGCTGCATTTTGATGTCTACAAAGGTCTATTGCCAGAGAGATTTTAATAAAATCCAGTCTAATGTTGAATGCTGCTTGAACAGTCATCAATTAGGCTTATTGGTTTAAAAAAAGATGGAACCCATAGACCATAAAGCAATACTGAAACCCATAGACAAGGAGATTTCTGACTATGGGTATTTATAAATGAGCTGTCAAAGATTCTGTGTTGTTTGGGCTGGTGGAGGTATTTTTGAAACATTAACAAAAACGGCACATCATTTACCACAACCTTCAGTGGGTGCTTTTTTATTGTTGTCAGTGATGAAGCATTCAGCTTTGCAGATATAACGTTAGGCTTGGTCACAAGTCAAAGACCAGAACAGGCGGTATCTAAGGAGTGTCTCTAACTCATCCAGTCACATAACTGAAAAGCCATAACAGAATAGTTTAAAACAGATAAGTAATGTCCGTGACCGGGTAGATTAAAGGGGAACTAAAGTCTAAAATAGAATAATGCTAGAAATGCTGTATTTTGTATACTAAACATAAACATGAACTTACTGCACCACAAGCCTAATAAAACTAATGATTTATGTTTTCAAAGTTGGCCGTAGGGGGTCACAATCTTGTAACTTTGTTAAACATCTTTGCAAGATCAAGACTGTGCACATGCTCAGTGTGGTCTAGGCTGCTGCTTAGGGATCATCATAAATTATCAAACAGCACAAGTCAAATAATATCTGCCAGAAGCCGATACAACAAGACTGATTTATAATCAGAATATACAGACTGCACTAGGTCCTCTGTAATCTAATGTGGATTTTATAGTTTTTGTATTGTTTAATACAAACTTTTTCTAACTCAGCAGAACCAGTGGCTGCAGCAAAACAATCCTCCAAATAGAATCCCAGTTTATCTGTTTAAATCTTGCTCATGATCTTTGTCCCTGCAGCTGGAGTTGGAAACAGTAAAGGGGATGTAAAGGCAAAAATCTATTTTTTTTTTTACTTTAACTGAAAAAGAAACCTATCCCCAATAATAAATCTGTATTATTTTTATAAGAAACCTGACTATATGAAGTGAAATTCCCCCTTCATTTACTTGCTCTGACTGCTGTGGATACGAATCTCTACATGGTCACTGGCTGTTCTACAGGGAAACAAACAAAGCTGCTCGAGTTCTGGAAAGTCCCTCCCCCTGCTGTTTGAAAGTATGATAATTTCCTATCCACAGCAATCAGAGCAAGTATACTAAGGGGGAATTTCATTGCATACAGTCAGGGTTATTGTCACTTTCGGCACCCTATATCCAGAACCCAAGCTAAGCTCGCTGGTCTCAGCTCTCACTGCTGCCTTTGACCACCGCCTTTCACCTCGGGAGGAGCCCTCGGCTAATTGGAGGCCGCCAGGTCTTAACAGAGAGAGGAGCAAAAGCTAACGGTCTTACCAGTATACTGGTATGGAAGAACACCACAGGAGAGCAGACCAGACAACACAGCGTGGAGCAGGCAGGCTGGGCCAGCACAAGCAGGTAGAATGGTCAGACAGGCCGGAATCAGTATAGAGAGCGTAGATTAGTCAATGGCACAAGTCGGCTTTTAAGAAACAGACGTGCGCCTTAGAGGATGCCGGCACCAGGAAGTAAGAAGGAGCTGCGCAGCGGGCGTCCCTGCCGAAGGAGCGGCGGTGGACCCCGCTGCCCACTAGACCACCAGGGTAAGTCCTGACAGTTATTATAAAAACAGTAGACAATTTTAATTAAAGTATATTGTTGATAGATTTCGTTGTCATTAAAGAAAGTAAAAATGGGATTTTATTTTTAATTGAATGTTTAGTGGTAGGAAGGCTTTTCAAGTCAAATCTATGTCATTGTGGCCATTCGGTATTTTGCCTGCATTCCAAATAACAGTGTAACTGATATAATTTTGCAACCTGCTTTACATATTAGGGATGCACTGAACCTACTATTTTGGATTCGGCCGAACCCCCGAATCCTTTGTGAAAGATTTGGCCGAATACTGAACTGAATCTGAACCATAATTTGCATATGCAAATTGTTTTGAGATGAAAAGTCACATGATTTTAAGGATTCGGTACGGCCAGGCATAAGGATTCGGCCGAATCCGAATCCTGGCCGAATACCAAACCTAATCCTGGATTCGGTGCATCCCTACATATTATTAGGGATCAGTTGCAGAATTTAATGTGAAATAGTGTAAGGCGATGTATATCTGGAAATCCCTATTTCAAAATGTTCTTGCTTGACTAATAAAATGAAGTAGAATTTATGAATATTTATAAACAGGTTTGAGCAATCTTGTCGGAAGCTGAAATATACTGTGTGTAGCCTTACAGAGCATTCGTTTTTTTAGACGGGGTCAGTGACCTCCATTTGAAATCTGGAAAGAGTCAGAAGAAGCCAAATAATTCAAAAACTATAAAAAAAAAGAAAAAATGAAGGCCAGATGAAAAGTTGCTTAGAATTGGACATTCTATAACATACTAAAAGTTACCTCAAAGGTGGACCACCCCTTAAAGGGAGCTGTTCATTGTTCCTGTACTTCCATAAATCCATTTGATATTTTATGAGTCTGCCTAGAGGACTGCTCATTGAGTGCCTAGATACATACAGTACAACTGAAACAATATGTCAGTTTCTTTTGCCATTATGTAGAGCCTCTTAGCTGTGGCCAGACTGTCTAAGTATAACTTGTAAGACTGGGTAACAACTCAAAGAACTTCACACCCAGCATCCCATAAACGCTTTTGGCTGTCACTGCTATGAGTTGTAGCTCAAGCAAAGTTCTGCCGCTCATATATAATATGTTATTCAGCTTAGGAAAGATGTGAAAGAGGTTTCTACTTTTCTTCTTAAGCAGAAGAACATCAGAGCAACGTCTTCTTTCTCCTGACAACTTCTTTGACTACTTGGTGGTCAGACTGGTGGGAAACTGACCAGCAGGTGGCGCTGTTGTAACAAAAATCATTCATATTAACAGTACATGTATCCTTTAATATCTTGGAATAAAAATAAAATAAATAATGAATGTATATAGCAAAAGTTCTTAGAATAGCACTCTCGTCAGTTTTACATTCACTTATTTTAAAGGTTTACTTATCCTTTAAGATGTCAAATTGAATTCATATTTAAAACCTTAATTTAGAAAAACTAAATAGATAGCAGTTAAAAAGTATCATAAATATGTGCCTGACAATCTATTTAAAGGCCTGATCAACATACATGCATGCCAGATGTCTCTTTGTCACCAACACCCAAAATTAGAAGAAAGTGTTGGCCATCAACTGCCTGGCTAAATACTTAAATCTCTGGTGTTCTAGTGCAAATAAGGACATTTGTCTTTCTTTAAATAAAAAAAAAAGAGAAGAATAAGATGGAAGAGAAACAACTGGAGTTGAGGAACAAAGCACCGGTAAGTTGACTTTTTTCTGGCTATAGTGATAGTGAGGGGACAGAGGAAGGATGGCTAACAGAGGAATTAGTTAGAGACAGGCAAGGTTGGCAGGTTTCAGCCAATGACCGTCTGCACTATGGTTGCTGAAGGTTTATTGGCTTTGAGCTTAAAGGCTAAGGAGTACGTTTTGTAGGGGGTCTATATAGACCTGCTGTGGGACAGTTTTATCTCTGTCTGGCACTCTCTTTATCTTGCAGTGGCCCACCCATCCATCCTTAAGTTTAATCATTTATTAATATATTTACTTTCTTAAAAAGTAAATATGATAATGATCACATTCTACCCACTGTTCTACTAATCACATTCTACCTGTCCTTCTACTAATCACATTCTACCCACTCTTCTACTAATCACATTCTACCCACTCTTCTACTAATCACATTCTACCCACTCTTCTACTAATCACATTCTACCCACTCTTCTACTAATCACATTCTACCCACTGTTCTACTAATCACATGCTACCCGTCCTTCTACTAATCACATTCTACCAGTCCTCCTAATCACAATCTACCCATCCTTCTACTAATCACATTCTACCTATCCTTCTACTAATCACATTCTACCCACTGTTCTACTAATCACATTCTACCCATCCTTCTACTAATCACATTCTACCCACCCTTCTACTAATCACATGCTACCCGTCCTTCTACTAATCACATTCTACCAGTCCTCCTAATCACAATCTACCCATCCTTCTACTAATCACATTCTACCCATCCTATTACTAATCACATTCTACACACCCTTCTACTAATCATATTCTACTAAGCACATTCTACCCATCCTTCTACTAATCAAATGCTACCTGTCCTAATCACATTCTACCCATCCTTCTACTAATCACATTCTACCCACCCTTCTACTAATCACAT
The DNA here is from genome assembly GCA_038501925.1 of Xenopus petersii. Lineage (NCBI taxonomy): Eukaryota > Metazoa > Chordata > Amphibia > Anura > Pipidae > Xenopus > Xenopus petersii. The sequence continues at coordinate 119,560,161 of CM076681.1, forward strand.
TCTACCAGTCCTTCTACTAATCACATTCTACTCGTCCTACTAATCACATTCTACCTGTCTTTCTACTAGTCAAATTCTACCCATCCTTCTACTTATCATGTTCTACCCATCCTTCTACTAATCACATTCTATCCACCCTACTACTATTTACATTGTTTCGTCCTTTTACTAATCACATTCTATGCATCCTTCTACTAATCACATTCTACCCGTCCTTCTACTAATCACATTCTACCTGTTCTTCTACTAATCACATTTTATCCCACTTCTACTAATCACATTCTACCCATCCTACTAATCACATTCTTGTCATACAGCACAAGTGAGGTGAAGTTTCACAACACCATTCTTCACCCTATCAAGTAGCAAAGGCCCATCCTGTGGAGAGAGAGGGTCAAATGCAACCACTGCTCTGCCTGTTTCCTAGCTGGACACAGTCTAGCCTGGCCTACATGGGGTTATAGAAGATATCTTTAATATTGGGAATATATTATTCAACATTACAATCATTTGGGCTCAGGACTTCCACAGACTCCAGAACTGGACTGGAAGGTGAGTTGAGGTAAGTGATCTGTGACCTGTAGTTCTGCAGCTTGTGCTGAAAAACCTTCCAACAAAAGATTTGCCCAGTCTCATTATTCACTAGATCTACTGTTAGTGGATTACAAACTGTGCCATTGGCCTCTTGGGGTCCTGAAGCAGAAGCAGGGTGGCCATTGGTTAAATCAGCATATACATTGCTATACATCCCGCCAGCCACTCCCAAACCTTTGGACTGATCCCTGAATGACCTTAAAGGGGTTGTTCACCTTTGAGTTAACATTTAGTATAATGTACAGAGGGATATTCTGAGACAATTTGCAATTGGTTTTCATTTTTCATATTGTGGTTTTTGACTTTATTCTGCTGCTCTCCAGTTTGCAGTTTCAGCAGTCTGGTTGTTAGAGTCCAAATTCCCCTAGCAACCATGCATTGATTTGAATAAGAGACAGGAATACAGTATGAATAGGAGAGGCCTGAATAGAAAAAGGAGTAATAAAAAGAAGCAATAACTACATGTGTAGCCTTACAGAGCATTTGTTTATTTAGATGGAGTCAGTGACCCCTATTTGAAAACTGGGGCCAATAACAAAAAATAAAAAAGACCAATTGAAAAGTTTCTTAGAATTAGCCATTCTAGAACATAGTAAAAGTTTACTTCTTGTGCCATTATTAGCCGGTATTTATAAAGAGGCAACATATGCTGTGGTGTTGTACACAGGAAACATACAGATTATTAGACACATTTACTCCTTGACTGATACAAAAGCTAAAGCGGACTTTGTGCAACAGAGCTTACAATCTCAAAGACTTTATCTCTCGCTGCTCGTACATTAACTCCCTTTCTTGTGGCAGTGATACTTTAGTGCATGTGAGTTTGTGAATTCACCAGTGAAATGATGATAAAAGTCAGACTTGCAGGAAGCTATGGCAGTGGCTACACTGTTGCACTAAATACAATGAGGCTGGCGGCACAGGGGTGGGTTCAGACTCTTCTCCAACAGCTGGAACTGCTGGCCCAGGATATGTGTAATAATACATTTTATTGTTGTACAGATTGTGAGCTATGGATTCAGCCCTTGTGTAATAGAACTTGCATCACATTCCAAACTGTTTATTTGCCAGCCAGACACAAGGATTCCTGTGATGCACCTGCAAGTGAGAGCCGGAGACTCCGTCCCCTGGTACCACAAATGCTTCATGTCAGCCTTATCTCTCCTGTCACTGTGGAATGTGGCTCATCCTTAACATTCCTCCCCTTCAGCCTTCCTTAGAATTTCAGATAAGTGTCTGCTCTGCAGAGAAGAAACACCTTGCTTTGCACAGCTGAACTGGATCATTGCTACACTCAGACATATTCCTGGGAAATAAAGGGCTCAGTCTACCCAAGTGCCCAATACACACTGCTCTAAAGCTTGGCACGGTCTTGCTCTGGCTACTTACCTGGCACCTATACCCTCCTTTACAGCCAAAGGAATAATATCAGAGCTGAACTTGGGAGCAGCCCAGGCCAGCATTAGCCAAACTGAACCTGTTGGGCACCACACACTGGCTATTAGTGGTGGGCGAATAAATTAGCCTGGCACGAATTTGCAGTGAATTTCCGCGTTTCGCCGCTGGCAAATAAATTTGCTAATCTCCCGTGAAAATTTGCCGGTGTCAATTTCCGATTTCACGATTTTTGCACAATTTTGCGTCAAAACGTTCGATTTGCTCGATTTTTTTGTGAAAACGTTCAAATTGCTCGTTTTTTTAGCGAAACATTCGAATTGCTCGATTTTACTGAATATATTCGAATTGCTCGATTTTTAAGTGAAAACTTTTGATTTGCTCGATTTTTAAGTGAAACGTCCGAACTGCATGATTTTTTCGTGAAAACGTTCGAAGTTCACGATTTTTTTTGTGAAAATGTTAGAATTTCACAATTATTTCTGTGAACATACAGATTTCATGATTTTTTGCTAATTTTCTGCTGTTTCGCAAATTTTGTGCGAAATTCATAATTTTTTTGGCGAAGCAAACAGGAGAAATTCTCCCATCACTACTGGCTATGAAATATTTGGGGTCAGGCAGTGAAATGCTGGGGTCCAATCACTTATATGTGCACTTTGCACCCAGCCCAGAATGTAAATGTGTTTTTAAAATTCTCTGCACCCCCCTCTCCAGAGAGAGGCACTGCCAAACTCTAGAATATAGATGTGTTTTTCCAAAGAGCATTAAGGGGTGCACTTTTACCACTGGGGTCTTGGTAACCCCTAAATGTGCCACTTGAATCTCCAGTCCCTTGATAAATAAGTACCAAACAAAATCCAATAGCCCCATAAAGTAAGTCTGGAGAAACACAGAATTCCAGTAGCCCAAACATAGAGGGGCATATTTATCAAGGGTCGAATTTTGAATTGAAAAAACTTCAAAATTCAAAAAGACCAATCGAAGTTTTTTTTTGGTCGAATAGGTCCATTTTTTTGTATTTGGCCGAATTTGAATCGTATGAATAGAAGGAATAGCGCATTTGATCCACCAATTGCCTCCAAATAGGTTCTAGGAGGTTCTTCATAGTCTCAAACAGCAATTCGGCAGGTTTTAGATGGCGAATGGTCGAAGTTGAATTTTTAAAGAGTAACAGTACATGATAAGTTTTGATATACGAATTTTTGAATTTTTTTCAAATTAAATCGAATTTGGACTATTCCCTAGTCAAAGTACACAAAAAATAGCACGAAATTCGATTTTTTTTTTCACTCGAAAATTCACCTCAACCTTTGATAAATCTGCCCCAGAGTGTCAGCTCAGCAACATCCATCCTGTGCCTCCCCAGCTGAACTTCCACTCCCAGTACAAACATGACTCTGTGTTTAAAGTAACTGCACTCCTGAAACCCCCAGTGTCAGCAGGGAGTGGGTTAACCAGTAAATGCAGAAATGCATGCGCTTTTTATTAAAGTCTCATTCCTTAAAGGCCAATGGGTTATTTCATGTTGGGATTATTTGTTTCTGTTTATGGTCTGTGCAAATGAATTGGATGTGTATGGGGGGGATAAATTTCCCAGAGATTTTATAAGGACAGGATTATGGGAGGAATTCTGATTGGTGGTCATGTGACAGCCCTGCTCCATCTGTGCCATGGGATTGGCAAGAGAATCCTTATTGGCCCCTCACTCTCAGTTAGAGGAATGGTGTCCCACCACTACACCACATTAGAGTTTATAGGTCTGTACAGTTGTGGATAAAATCATTCAATTCAGCACACTCAGAAATAAATGTATTCATGCCAGCGGTTAGAACACAATGGCGGGGGGGTAGTTTAAACTGTTACAAGTTATATCAGCACACAAGTGACTTCAGTGCCATTTCCCTAAATGTGTATAATATATGTGTATAACATAGGTGTGTAATATATGTGTATTATATATGTGTATAATATGTGTGTATAACATAGGTGTGTTATATATGTGTATAATATATGTGTATAACATACAGGTAGGTGTGTAATATATGTGTATAATATATGTGTATAATATGTGTGTATAACATAGGTGTGTTATATATGTGTATAATATATGTGTATAATATGTGTATAATATATGTGTATTACATAGGTGTATAACATACTGTAGGTGTATAACAAAGGTGTATAATATATGTGTATAAAATATGTGTATAGTATATGTGGAAAAAATCAGAACAGCAGGTTTCTAAAGCTGGCCATAGACGCAAAGATCTGATCGAATGAATCATTGTACAATCGGACTTTCCCATCTCCTGACCTGCCATTAACCATTCAGATCGAATAAAGTACAAAAGAACAGATGAGCCAATGTTCTGCCCCTGACAGTTATCGTAAGAAAGTTATGTCTGACCAAAGCTGGTGACAGTCTCCCTCTGAAAATCGTACGATCGGCAATACAGGCAGAGATATTATCGGCAGCCGAGAGAAATCTTTTAACCTGTACGATCGACCAAACAACGATCTCCACACGAAATATGTCAGGACTCTCCACACACGGTCAGAAAATTGTACGAATCCTCGATTCATATGATCAGATCTTTGCGTCTATGGCCAGCTTTTCACTCCCAGTGGGGGTGCCTTTACACTCAGCGCAGTGTACTTTATATAAGGTCGGACATTGATGAAACCTCTACCATGAATTTAGTAAGAACCGTTGCTCAATTATAATTCATTCCTTTATTTTCTATGTGTTGGCACAGGAGCTGACTATTCATGTTGATTCTATGGAGCCGATTTAAGAATCATATTTTTCTTGTGTAAAATCCTCAAATACAATAGTAAGGCAAGTGAAAGCTGTGGAGGTCACGTAGAAGTCAATGGAATTTGCCTTTTCTTTCAAAGAACTCACTTTCCTTCGGTGGTTTCGGAGGTTTTCTGAGATCTGAAAGTTCATTTTCAAACGTAATTTTTTTTCTTTAACAAACTTTCGTTCTCAGCCGCTATTTTTGTTCATGCTTTTTATCATCGGATCTTTTAATAATATTCAAAATCCAAATAATGTATGAAGGAGAACAAGCAGGGAAGAAGCAATACATTGGTACAGGTATGGTATCTGGAAACCCGTTATCCAGAAAGCTCCAAATTACAGAAAGGTTGTCTCCCACTGACTCCATTATAATCAAATAGTTCCGTTTTTTTTTAATGATTTCCTTTTTCTGTGTAAATATAAAACAGTAGCTTGTACTTGATCCCAACTAAGATATAATTAATCCTTATTGGAAGCAAAACCAGCCTATTGGGTTTATTTAATGTTTACATGATTTTCTAGTAGACATAAGGTATGAAAGATCCATTATCCAGAAAACCCCAGGTCCCAAGCATTGTGGATAACAGGTCCCATACATGTATAAAGAATGGCCCCGGAATGGAGTAATGGTTTCTTGGAAATTAGTTGGGAATCTCCCCGGATAAGGCAGTAGCACCTGTTCTACACAATTTTACTTTGAATCATCATTTTGTGGGGGAAATTTGCAGATCTGCTTGGCCGCCCAGGGCTCAGGGACTGATTAAGAAAAACAAAGACCTCCCACCGCATTCCAGAAGCATTTGTATGTGGTTTTGGGAGATAAGAAAGGAAACAGACCCTACGTGAGACCTCTCTCCTGCTCACCCTGACAATTGCTCCCGGGTAACATTTTGAAAAGGACAAAAAAAAAAAAGCCCCAAAAAATATTAATTTGCTTCAAGGCGACCAGAAGAACTTCATCCGTAAGGAACTGCGGCAGATTTTCTACTGACAGGTACTGAGATTCACCCGTGATTCCATGTTATAGGATATGTAGTGTATGTTGGGCTGGACACTTTTCATGGAATGTTGGTACTTGCTTTGCAAAGCAGCACTTTTAGATTGTAAGCTCTGGGTAGCTTCTGTATTGGGCAATAATTGTAGAAAAACAGCAGCCATCTATTGTATAGTGCATAAGTTGGCACTTTATAAATACAGGGATGGGATCCATTACCCGAAAATCCGTTATCCAGAAAGCTCAGAATTACGGAAAGTCTGTCTCCCATAGACTCCATTATAATGAAATAATCCAAATGTTTAAAAAACGATTTCCGATTTCTGTGTGATAATAAAACAGTAGCTTGTACTTGATCCCAACTAAGATATCAGAATTAATCCTTATTGGAGGCAAAACCAGGGTTTATTTAATGTTTACATGATATTCTAGTAGACTTAAGGTATGAAGATCCAAATTACAGAAACATCCATTATCCGGAAAACCCCAGGTCCCAAGCATTCTGGATAACAGGTCTCATACCTGTATCCGTTAATAATAATAATAATAATGATAATAATAAAAATAATGGTAATAATAGTAGCACAGACTTTCCAAGCACTATTGAGGCGATGCTGCATATATTTCCTATTTGAAGCCAATCAGAATAATGAGAGGGGTGAGTGGGACATAAGGAGCAATTAGACGCATGAGTGGGCCAATTAGACGCATGGTGCAGCTATTGCAGTGAGTTGGGAAGCGCATTACACACATTACAGACACATCTTTGAGATATGCAGGGAAATCCATTTATCAGTGTTTGTGTTATGCTTTGTGCAGGACCCACATTTGCCCAAATTACCTCTATTTACTAGTTTAATAAATAAGTGGCAGTTTAATCCCAGAGTAAAACATTTTGCTGCTTTGCAATAGGCCCCTCCAAAGCATATACCACAGTTCTATCTGCAACATTAGGGGGTTATTTACTAAACTCCGAATGCAAAAATCATTTTAATTATAATAAATTAATAAATAACATCTGACTTTTAAAAAATCACGAATTGTTCGGAATTTATCAAACCCCAGAGGATGGAAAAGTCAGAATCTGAAAATCCGGCATCTCAGATCTGTCGAGGTTGCATATAAGTCAATAGAAAAAGTCCCAATGGTTTTTTGATATGCGCTGGGTTTTTGGCAATACCCCGAAGTTTTCAGAGCAGAATTCTGAGTTTTTGGGTGAAAAATCAAAAAAAAACTTGAAAATCGGATGAAAAATCTGAAGAAAACGTGAAAATATAATTTTTCATGAATTTTTTTCCGCAAACAAAATTTATATATTAATTAAGTGTATTAATAAATAAGCCCAAAAAACCCATGCGGATTTGGTAAGAGTTTTTTTCCGAAAATATTGAGATAAATTCGGACTTTGATAAATAACCCCCTTAGTAATATAAGGTTCATTATTATGTACCAACAGGGGAACATCTAGAGGGGCCACATCTTTGCAACAGCCCCCCCTCCCTCATGCCAAAACCACAGCTGAGCCCCAGTGGGGACACCCATGCTGTCATAGTCACTTTGCCATAACTACCTGCAATATTTCTGTTCTTCTTCTTATTTATTTATTTATTTATTTATTTATTTATTACTTGCCAACTGAGAAATGTCTAGAACCAAATGTACTGCTATTACTAGAAATAAATACTACTACTAATACATTCTTTTATTTCATTTGTGTAATTCTTATTATTATGAGTTTGTGAATAGTACCATAATAAGTTAGGTTGAAAAGAGACACACGTCCATCAAGTTCAATCTTTTAAGTCTATATATAACCTGCCTAACTGCCACTTGATCCAGAGGAAGGTGAAACCCCCCATTTGAAGCCTCTTCAATTTGCCTCACAGGGGAAAAAATTCCTTCCTGACTCCAAAATGGCCAGTCCCTGGATCAATTTATACAGTGAGCTATCTTCCATAACCCTGTATTCCCTCACTTGCTAAACACCATCCAACCATTTCTTAAAGCTATCTAATGTATCAACCTGTACTTCGGGGAGAGAATTCCACATCTTCACAGCCCTCACTATAACAAACCTCATCCGAATAGTTTTTTTGGTGGGTACCCCATCAATGGTTCTTCCATTGCCCTCTTATTACTTTACTTAGGGATCTTCATTCTATAACAGAGCCCCTCCCCATTCTAATAACAGTTGATGACTATAGGGGTCCTCAACTCAAGTCATACCTGACAGCTGCACATTTTATGGTGCACATGGGGGGGTGGGGTGACTAATCAAATTGGAGACATGAGAGCAAAATGCCTGAACTACTGACATGAGAATGTTACTAAGTATTTTGTGTACATGTAATACCATTATCATCATCATCATCATTTGTTGATATAGTTCCAGCAAGTTATGCAGAGCTTTACATTCATTTCTAACAGGGGTTACAGAATAACAATAGGAGGGCCCACATAATGTAATATAATGTATGTGTAATATAACGACCTGGATATTTCATTTATTTTTTCATGATTTTAGATAAATGTACTGCACATATGTACAAACTATTCACTGGCGCCCGAAATCACCAGCAAATGTTCATGGAAACTGATCCTTTCATTCACCATGGCAGCATCAGATTGAGCAGAATTGATACATGGGCAATGTTAGAACTTACCATTCTTAGCTTGTATCCTTGATGTCTGATTTTCCAGGGAATTTGTAGGCTACAACTTCTGTAGCTCTTCCTAGAGTTGCGATGACTTTGAAGGCCATTTAACTCTGATCCTATTGTCAAGCTTTTCCCACAAGGGCTCAGTTGGGTTAAGCAGGCCCATTATCAGTCATGGGGTCCTACACTACTAATTTTGCAGGGCTAGACACCCCAGTTATTAGCCCATTATTCACCTTGACCTCCTGAGGGTGTGATCTACCACCCAAGAGAATAGGGCCTCAATAGAACAAAAATGCCCTTTGCATGGAAGGCCAAGATCCACCCGGGCTGTGCTCTGTTTCTGCAAAATCCCTCCAATGATCCAACCAAACCCACACAGTGCAAAGCATAAACAAATTAGTCCTTGCTTCAATTGGTTTGTGGTTTGAAAGCCAAGCTGATTAGATGTCCAATGTTACTGAGTTGGGTAAAGCTCTACTGGGGTGCTCTGCTTTCAGACACGGGGGCACTGATAGAAGCCCGGGGTGGGGCTGGCTTGCCACTATGAAAGTTCAGATGGTAAGCCCATGGGTTACAGGCCATACTGTGCTTTATATTGCTGTTGATTACTGGGGCATATCCCTGAGACATTCTTTTTTGGCCTTGAAGAATCTAAAGGAATATCTCAAAGTGTTGTTTATGTTTAGCATAGCAAACTCAACATTGTCTGTTGAAACGTTTTGTTCTCCTCACTTATTTTAACAATAATGTTAACTAAATATTCCATGGACATCAGGTATCCCATGGAATAACATGTTTATCTGCATTATCATGTTAATGTTTGCTCTGTGTCCTCATTCATTTTCTTCCTCTTTTTATATTTTTCTGTCTTAAGAAATGAATTGTTTCTCTTTTTTGTTGTTCTTTTGTAGACAAATAAACAGACAACATGTTGATTGGTGCACAGGACTCAGGGTTTCTGTTGCTGCTGCTGACATGCCTGAAACAATTCCAAGTGATGGCGCAACAATCTGTCGTACCAGAGACCAAAGGGACAACTCTGTTCCATGTGACAACTCAGAATGTCCCCGTATACGGTACAGAGGAACCCTGTAAGGGTTGGTTCCATGGCAGAAACATCACTTTAAGCAGCAGAAGTCTTGATGTGTTCCCACCATGCCTGCCTAGCGACATAGAAGCTTTGGACTTGAGTAATAACAGCCTGGTGTCAATCACTCAGCCCCATCTATTGAAGCTTTCTCAGCTGCAGAGGCTGGATCTGAAGGACAATCAAATCCAGGACTTTTATTGTGGGAATGATGTGCTGGAAAACCTGCAATATCTGGACCTCAGCTCTAATAATGTATCTGACGTCCCACGGTGCAGCAAAGTGCAGAACCTCACGTGGTTGTCCCTGGCAAGAAACCCAATTTTCAGAATCCAAAATTTAGCCTTTAATGGGTTTCCTAGTTTGGTGTTTCTTAACTTATCTTACACAAGGCTTGGGAAGATCTCCCCTGGAGGCTTCAGTAACGTCTTTACTCTGAAAGAGCTACAGCCATCAAATATATCATCTATTGAGATACTTGATCTTAGCGGTACTTATCTTAGTGAGGGTAAGTTGGTTACAATGGGTTTATAAATGCAGAAATGATGTATGGGTGTTTATTAAAGGGGATGGGCCTTCAATTTCAAATGTGACAGTATATTTAGAGTGTAGACAATGATAATCATTTGCTCTTCAATTATTTGTGATTTTTGTATTATTTGTAGCACTAGGAAGTGGATGGGTTGGAAGCTGCCACAAGCCAACATATTACTGGCCCAGCCTCCCATAATAGTGTAATCCTGTAGAGACCCCAGACATAGTCTTGCAGAGTTGAGAGGAGTGAGCAGTCATTGCAGGAACAATTCCCCAGGTTTTCTCACAGGTTCTAGTGGGCCTTAAAAGTGAATACATCCAAATAAAATTTTGTGATCAAATCATAATACATGATGTTTGTATTTTAGTTCCCTCCTATTGGAGCTTTGGCCTCTCCTACCTGAAGGAACTTTATCTTCAGAATATGATGAACATAAAAACTCTGGAAATGGAGCTCATTCTAATGTTTCCAAGGCTCAAGCTTCTAAGCTGTGCAGGTTCCAGCGCTCTCGCATCAGTCAGTCGTTCTTTGTTTGAAGCTGGATCTCATCTGACGCATGTCGACTTTGAGAAGTATGAATACCCTGGCTCCGTACCCCCATTTGAGATATTGTCTTAATAATCCAGTACAAATATTACACTTTATATATCTGCCTGCTAAAATAAACGCTTAGCGTGGAGTAGTTGACACAAGGAACTATATGTAGTTGCAATTTTCTTGTAGATATAATTATTGTCAGTGTAGTGATTATCAACTTGGTAGTGTGACTTGCAACACTGAGAACAATGAAACCCAGTTCTGGTGGCAAACTAGTTGCAGTGAAAGAAGCCTGAATGTAGTGAACAGTTCAGAGAAAGAACCAGGAGCAATATAGTAATAGATTTGCTATTGTACCATGGCCTCTTCTTCTGTTCTGATTTTTAGCCTCATTTTAAAAATAACTGCCTTGAGGGGGTGGATGATAGATAGACATATAGATGGAAAGACTATTGATTGATAGATATAGATAGATGACAAATATATAGATTGATGGATAAATATACAGTGTAGATAGATATACAGTAAGACAAATAGAGTATTGATTGATATAGATAGAGAGATGATAATAGATCGATAGAGATTATTGATGGATTGACAGATGACAACTAGACATATAGATTGATGGATAGATATAGCTAGATACACAGCATGACAAATAGTTAGATTATTGATCTATTGATTGATTGATATAGATTAATAGATAGATGATACAGAGACAGATAGAGATTATTGATTGATGACAGATAGCTAGCTAGATTGAGATTATTGATTGATTGATGATAAAAAGATAGATTGATGATAGGGATGATACAGAGATAATAGATTATTTACTGATTGATAGAGAGAGATGACAGACAGATCAAGAGATAGATAGATGATAGAGAGATATATAGATAATAAAAATATAGATCATAGATAGATAGAATATATAAATATAGTAAAAGGGGGATCAGCACTCACTGTAGTGAGACGATAGATAGACAGATTGGTTGCTGATTAATAGATAGAGATACAGAAGATAGAGAGATGATAGATAGATAGACAGACTGTTTGACAGATAGATAGATCACTAGAGCGGTTGTTAAGACCATCAAACCATAAGTAAAAATTAAGCATTGGGGCACTTATTAAACTGGTTGTTAATCACAAAGATGGCCAATCATTTGCATGTTCCAGTACAAGTCTCCTTGTTTTCTATATTTACAGCTGCAACCTGACTGCCCTGCCCCAGTGGATCATCGGTTCTGCTCATTTGAACCTGGTTCTTCTTGGAAATCCTTTGGCCTGCGACTGTGATATTGCCTGGATTGTTTCTGAGCAGATAAATGTAACAGTAATCAGGTAATAAAATGCTGCTTATCATACAAAAACATAGGAACAAAGAACCTGGGAGAAAGTTGTCCTATTCAGTAACTCAGAGCAATAAATGTGCAGTTACATTTTGTTGATGTAGGATAGAATCATGACCCATGAGTGCTATGGGTTATTTTGCATATGTCACTACATAGTCACCCCTATAATGTCTCGTTAATGGGTTTTACTGAGCGTTGGACTGGGACCCAGCCCTCGTGGGCCTCACCAGCCCAGACCTACTCCACACAGCCAGGATAAGGCAGGGGGATAGCAGAGAATGTGTGGCTGGGAAGGGAGGTCCTTGGGGGGTGCAGGGGCCATGATGTGGAAGTCCAGGAACCCCCAGTTTGAGGCTGGCTTTAATCATTGATTGAATACATGAACCACCAATTTAGGAAAGAACACAAGTGGCTCTCAAACTCTATCTAACCCCAATCTTGGCCTATGAAGCAGAAAAGCTGAACTGTTAAGTGGTACAACACATGGACAGACAGTCTTTCCACATGTCCATGCTGACCAGTAGTAATGTGTGGGTTGACCCAAAACTCGCTGTGACACGTGGGTTGAGCACCAGTTGGGCGGGTTTGGGTTGAAATTTGAGCAACTATAGCGGATTAGGGTTGGGTACGGGTCAGACTGGGGAAGTACACTCCTCTACTGCTCCCAAAGATTGCTTGTCTTTGAACCAGAGGTGGGCACAGAAATATAAAATGTAGCGGGTTCTACTTTGGCAACATTTTGTGGGATAGGGTTAGGCATGGGTTTAGGTTTTATGGGTTAGGGGAGAGTTAAGTTTAATGACCAGGTGCCTTTTTAACGTTTTGGTAGATATGAAAGGATTGGCAGATGGTTTGGATTGGTTTGTGGCAGAAGTAACAAATAAATGCAGAATTCTACAAATCACAGATTCGGACAAAAAATCATCAATGTGACCGACTATATTGTTCTTCTCTATTTCATGCTATCAGTGGTTATTAGGCTTAATATGCCAATATTACATTTTCTGTCCATTTAAATATTTAATTGCCGTGGGCAGAACTGTCCAACTAGAGGCCCAAGAGCCCTTCAGGCTGCTCACATTCTGAACGCTACCTTTTACGCCAGACTTCCTTCACCACCTCAGACCAGGCGAAGTGCAATAGAGTAGATAGGGATTGCTTCAAAAAACAGCTGGCGTTTTTTCATTTTTTATGGGTGATAGGCTGAAAAAGATCGAAAAAATTTTTGGGGCTACCCTCCTTCCCTCCTACATTTCCTTACTCATGGCACCTATACAGTACAGTGGGCACATGTGTAGGGCAAAATAAAAATTTTATTTGCTGTTTTGAAGGTTTCCCAGGCTTGTGTAGTGATGGTACATATACCTCCATTGTAACTTCAATTTGGCGCCGTATGCAAATTAACCACCGCTTTGGTTGGCGAATTAACGCTAGCGCAACGTCACAACCTTACACTTCCCCTGAGCGCAACTTCGAATACGCCTGGCGAAGTGCGGCGAAGCGCTGCGAAGCAGACGCTGGTGCAACAACGAATCTTAGTGAACATCCCACATGGAGAGATCAGCAAATACATAACAATAATACAATAACATTTTCTGTCAAAACTTAAGCTTAGGGGAACAAGAGTCAGGGAATTAACAGAATTTAAACAACTATGTACAATAGAAGGCAATTTGAGACATTCTCTTTCTCGAATATATAAAAAAATATATTAATGAGAAGAAAAGGTAGAATTTATTGAGGGGAGACAAAATATTAGGCACCCCCCCCAGTTATTATAATTACTTACTTCTCTTGGATCACCACTTCACCATCTTCTTCTTAGTCTTCTTCCAAGATCCTCAGTCTGGGTTTGCATGTGTGGTAGAGCGAAAAGCTGAACTGATGCACAACCAACCCAGATCTGCACCCAGATCCTCAGGCTTATTCCTGCCGCGACCTCCCTTTTTTGCGCGGTTGTGGCAAAAACATAGTGCTCATGCGTGGCAGGGCAGCAGGGAGAAGCGGAGGGGGCCCTGGGACAGTAGCCCTGGTGGGCCAGTCCAACCCTGGCCACAGTCGAGATCAGGTGGTAGAAGATGGCGATATGGTGCCTCTGCAGTAGTACCCAGGCAGGTGCACTTTCAGCTAACATAAGCAACAGTCCCAGGTCTCAGGTAAGTGATTAGAATCACTGGGGTTGGGGGGGCTAATGTTTGCATCCCCATGTAATGTTTTTTTGCTCCAAAAAAAGGCAATACTGAATTTTTCCAAATTGGATTTTCTGGAAAAATTATTTAAATGAAAATACATGAGGATCTCATGACGCCACTCAGAGGCTGGTTTTAAATGCTATAAGGATTTTGTATTTTGGTATGATGAGAGGTAAAAATTGTTGCAAATTTTATTTTTCTATTGCCCCGTACCTCCTTTTTCCTTCTTTTGATTTTTTGGTAATTAGTGTTTAGAAATGGGAGAACCATTCCTTAAATGGGGAGGGAGAATCACCACTAGCATCAATTGCTTTTATTGTTTTTAGAAATTTTAAAAAAGTTGGCAGCTAAAACTTGGTGAGCCTCCAAATACAGTCAACGGAAGGTCACATTTTTAAAAAATTGATTGACAATTTTCATTGTGATTGAGTTCTCTCTTTGGAATTAACACAAATAACTCAATCATGATCACCATCAAATTCAAAACTCAAATACAATTAAAACTGCCCCCCCCCCCCGAGTAGAGTTGGATTCATGAAAGAGTTTGGTTGAATAAAAATCTGATCATATCTAGTGACATGAAAGATAAAAGTGCCAAGGAAGGAAAGCAGTGACTCGTACATACAGATTACATTCTAGGGATTATATAAAAATCATTACCGAAAAAAGCAAACTTTCCAAAAGGCCGGGCAGAAGAACCCCGTTTCTCAGGCCTATTTAAAGCATAAAGAATATTTTATTGTAGAATAACCAGTTGGAGGACTATAGGTAGCCATACCTCTGGGCCATTGTCTATACTTTGGTTATTGATCAGACAGAGGATAACGATTTGCCTTCTCTTTTCTTTAGAGCCAATGAAACGTTGTGTAGGCAGGAGAATGGACTTGAGATCTCACTTGCACAGCTGCATGACGGGTGCCAAATCAACACAACTGCCGGCAATAACACAGCAGCAAATAGTCTTATTGGTTCAGTCCTCTTGACTTCTACAGAGAAGACTCGTGAAACAACCACAGTTGCTATAGACAGTACAACTGTCACACAAAAAGTGGAAAAGAACACAGACATTATCACCGTTTTCAAGCAAACACCGTCAGCCTCTGACTCATTTAATGGGCAGCCTCCAAGTTCTACCACTCCGGCTACTACTTTACTTTTGGGACGTATAACTGCACCCACAAAGAGCTTTGGGGAATCAGAAACTGCTACACTATTTCCAGGCACCTCAAGATTCATCCTTCCTACAAGTACAAAAAAAAGCCCTGTTGGTCAGAAAACCCATCCAACCCCAAGTGTAAGTACAAAACCCATTATTTCTGTCCCCTTAGAACTACCAGAAATACAAATAACTGATTATTATGAGGACGACACACCACAAACAACAACAGTGAAGAGCCCAAGTGGACCCTGTGATTATAACCCCTGCAGACACCTTCAAAAAGAGTGTCATGAACTTCAGCGCATGACACCGTGTTCCTGCCCTGGTTTATCTGGGGACAATGTTCTTCCGTTTCCTCCAAGGATTCAGGGGGCATCTGAGATAACAGACACATCGGCCCAGATCCACTGGTGCGCCCCCAATTCCGAAGTAAGAAAGTACCAGCTTATTTACCATCCCGAGGGAGTCAAGAATCAGACTGTTGTGGACAACATCTACATCACATCAAGGAAATACACACTTTATAATCTTGCACCTGATACAACGTACCACATTTGTGCAGTGAGCTTCAACAGAGCAGGATCAAGCCAACCACTCAATGACGGCCCCTCAAGATCCCCCTGCACCGAATTTAGAACCAAACCAAGTTATGTTGGAATATTGGCTGCTTTATGCACAGTGGCTGGAGTATCGATAGTCGGAATAATTGTATTATCTGTCTGCCTGTATAAGGTCTGCAGAAAAAAACTGGTTAATCAATATGATACACGTCTTGTCTCCTACAAGAACCCGGCATTTGAATACCATTTAAATATCCCATCGTACAATTAACACTTACCTTGATCTTATCAGTACCAAAAATGTTACTATCCGATCCTGGAATGAGAATAATGTTGCTAACAGATATAGAGAAAAAATACCAGTTTTGTGGATGTGGACGACCCTATCTATTTATTGGAATTGTCCATTCATTCTGCAGCCACTTCTGCCACCACATCATACAACTACTATTCTGTATTTCCTACTTTGTTGCAACAGTTCCGCAAAGGCCTTTTTTTGTTTGTGCACAGTTATGTCCCCATGAAATAAGACAGGTCAGTAGAGATTGGGATTGTTGAGATGTGAATGAAAACATGTCTGACCTACGCAGAGCCCTAACCTCAACCCAACTAAACATCTGTAGCAGTGACATAACTAACAGATCCTTACGGTCTTCCAAAATTTTTTGCACATCCTTGTAACCAATGAGATTTTTGCTGCAGGATGGGGCCTGTAAATTGTGCAGGGGAGCCTGGGCCCCCAAAATTACACCACTACTCTCTGAGCTGAATTGGAAACACCAGTTAGAAGTAGGGATGCACCAAATCCAGGATTTGGTTTGGGATTAGGCCTTTACCGGCAGGATTTGGCCAAATCCTAGCGCCTGGCTGAACTGAATTCAGATCCTTGAAATAACGTGACTATTTGTCACACAAACAGGGAAATTGTTTATTTGTTATGTTTAACCCTTTCTTGCCCTAAGCTTCATATGCAAATAATTTGGATCGGTATTTGGCCAAATCCTTCATGAAAGATTTAGGATTCAGCCAAATCCCAAAAGAGTGGGTTCAGTTCAAACCTAATAAGAACGGGGCTGGCTCCCCATAATCAACTCTGTTCCATCATCAAGTGGAAAGCCTCCCAGAAGGTCTGTTTCAGCCAATTATGTGCATTACTTAATTTTTATTACTATGTGTTGTTATGCGAGGGGCAAGTTGGCCTTATACAGTTTAATACTGGAGTGTGTTGGAAAGAAATTATACTTGGCCTTTACTGTGACCACACAAGTCTTTGGATGACCAACTATAAGGTAATCGCTGATGGGGCTGCTTCTGGATGTAACTGCTTGTATAAAGTATAAGCCATGTTTATGTAGAGGAGACCACCAATAACTAATACTAAGGAGAGGAAAAGACTCCATACTGTGGACCCTCCAATTTGCCCAATGGAAGTGAACATGGCTCTGAACAACATGCTCGATTCAATGTTATAAAGAAAGCCTGAAAAGAATGCGAGCGTAAGTGGATAAGTGATGTTGAATTCTACAGAATCACAACACTGGAGAACTAGTTAAAGGTGGCCATACATGGAGAGATCCGCTCGTTTTGAGGTGGGCAATATCGGGCTGATCTGATCGTGGGCCCTAGGGCCCAACGATCGAATCCTAACGATGCGTAATGGGCGGTCGGATCGCGGGACTGCATCAAAGAACAGATGCGGCCGCAATACGACGGGATTTTTAGTCCCTTCCGATCGAGAGGATCTCGATCTGGGAAGCCCATCGGGAGGCCCCATACACGGGCCAATAAGCTGCCAACTCGGTCTGTCGGCTGCTTTTATCGGCCCGTGTATGGCCACCTTAAGTTTGGGTTCAGTTGGGTTTTTACCTGAAGGAGAATGGATGGTAGCGCTGTCCATTCCATATTATTTCAGAAATGTTATCAATGGCATCAGTCCCTTTCCCCTTCTGGGACAGCAATGGGGTCCATGTGCTCATCTCTGTATGGTGTTGCTTCTTTGAGGTCAGAAGTCTTTATTTCTGGTCACTTCTTTTCTCTGTAGTCTAGTTGTCTGAGGAGTCAGTGACCCAGGCAACCAAGAGAAGGTTACTGAAAGCATTTGCTTCACGGTTATTTTTAATTTCTAATCTTTCTTCTCACATCTTCCCATTTTGATCTTCCACTCTGTTTTCCAAACTGCTGTATGGTTGCTATTGTAATTAATCCCTAGAAACCAGATTGTCACCGCAAGCCTGAGAGCTGCAGAACAAAGATCTCAAACACCCCCCCCTCAAAAAAAAAAAAGATTATTTGCACATTGTCTCAGAATACTGTGGTCTACATCATACTAAAAGTTCATTCTAAGGGGAACAATACCATTTAAATAAGGCCCACTATTGGAGAGTATATCAGACACGGGGGCAATGATCAGCTTTGAGCTAAAAATAAATCTGTAATGGTAATGGCTAATAACCAATATCAGTGCTTTTTTGTAACAGACCCTGTAGATCACTAATATAAAAAATATAAATATAATGAGCCTGTGTGTTAGCTTTTGGTCTCTGCTCCAGTCATTCAATCAAATCTGATAGTTTATGCCTTTATGGGCAACAAAAGAAACAGATTGACAAGGGATTATATAATCTTGTCCTATATCAGCCGTTGTGATTTTGTTCTCCTGCCAGAATTAGATACTGTACGATGTCTCTTTAAACTGGACTCATTGTGTAAATGATTGTACAAATTGTTCAACAATATTTGTCTTCTGGAAACAATTCCCCAGAATTCAAATGGAGACGTGTGAAATGCTCCCTTTTTTGAGGAAACGTTACATGGAGACGGTCAATTTCTTTTGTGTGTTTTTGTGTCTATGTCCATCACACTTTATTTCAATGACTCCCAAAGTGATGGGGAAAAATAAAATATTAATTCCATACGTGCCGAGTTTCCTTGCCAGATTGCTGGATATTTATGAGCTCAAGGCTCCTTCTGTACAGCAGCCAATAAACAATATGGTAGGTAGACCAATAGAAATATACAGTACAGAAGTTTCTCAGTGAGTGCAGTGGGTCTGGGTCCCTGGGAGACAGCACAGAACTCACCTAAAGGACCAAATACACAAGAACCATCTTCTTTTGGAACCAGCATAGAAGGAAAGTGCGGGAGAGGAGTCCAGGGAAAAGAGATGCAGTGGAAGAGCCCACCAGGATTTAATCTGCTATGCTGATGGGTCAGTGGGACCGGGATTAAGTGGGTGAGTGGGACACTTACAAAGTGCTTGAGGCATTGGTTCACCAATGCAGAAAATTGAATTTTGTTTTTAGTTTTGAATTCATGAAAGGGGTCTTGCTGGCATAGATACAGGGCGTAAATACATGTGATATATACAGGCCAGATACAGGGCGTAAACAATATGGCAAGAGTAGATACAGGGCACAGATACAGGGCAAGGTACATGGGATAAATACAGGGCACTGGTATCTATCTATTTGGATTTTGCCAAAGTGTTTGAAACTGTGCCCCACAAACGACTGCTTTCTAAACTAAGGTCTGTTGGGCTTAATGAAGTAGCTTGCACATGGATAGGAAACTGGCTACAGGATCGGGTACAGAGGGTGGTTGTTAATGGTACATTCTCTACTTAGAGTAAGGTTCTTAGTGGGCTCCCTCAGGGCTCGGTATTGGGTCCACTTTTATTTAACTTGTTCATTAATGACTTAGGGGAGGGTATTGTAAGTAATGTATCAGTGTTTGCAGATGACACAAAACTTTGCAGCTCAATTAATTCCATTCAGGATGTGGAATCCTTGCAGCAGAATCTTGACAAACTGGCAATCTGGGCAGCTAAGTGGCAAATGAGAGTCACTGTTGATAAATGCAAAGTCATGTACCTGGGATGTAAAAATATCCACTTATACCCTTAATGGGACTACACTAGGCAAATCCATAATGGAGATGGACCTTGGAGTCCTTGCAGATGATAAACTTGGCTGTAGCAAGCAATGCCAGTCAGCAGCATCAAGGGCAAATAAGGTCTTGAGCTGTATTAAAAGGGGCATCGATTCCTGGGAGGAGGGGGTCATTCTTCCACTGTATAGAGCACTTGTAAGGCCCCATCTGGAATATGCCATACAGTTTTGGTCTCCATCACTGAAACAGGACATTATTGTATTAGAGAGGGTACAGAGAAGGGCAACTAAGCTGGTAAAAGGTATGGGAAATCTTAGCTATGGAAAGACTGGCCAAATTGGGGATGTTCACGCTGGAGAAGAGGAGCTTAAGGGGTGATATGAAAACTATGTATAAATATATAAGGGGATCATATAATAATCTCTCTAATGCTTTATTTACCAGTAGGTCCTTACAGCTGACACAAGGTCACTCATTCCTATTAGAAGAAAAGAGGTTCTGCATAAATATCGGGAAGACGTTTGTTACAGTGAGAGCTGTGAAGATGTGAAATTCTCTCCCTGAATCAGTTGTACAGGCTGATACATTAGATAGCTTTAAGAAGGGGTTGGATTGCTTTTTAGCAAGTGAGGGAATACAGAGTTATGGAAGATAGCTCATAGTACAAGTTGATCCAGGGACTAGTCCGAATGCCATTTTGGAGTCAGGAAGCAATTTTTCCCCCTCTGAGGCAAATTGGAGATGAATCAGCTGGGTTTTTTGCCTTCCTCTGGATCAACTGGAAGTTAGGCAGATTAAAAAAATAAAATAAAAAAAAAGGTTGAACTTGATGGACGTGTGTCTTTTTTCAACCTTACTTACTATGTTACTATGTAAATACATGGGATAAATTCAGGGTACAGGGCATAGGTATATGAGATACAGGGCATGTCTCTGTACATTGTTTCTGTGGTTGTCTGTCTTTTTAAGCCCCTCTTGCAAGTCCAATCTGTATTAATGGCCCTCCATTAGCCCATAACAAGGTTACAGGGGTAGGAAACCATTGATAGATCAGTCTTAGTTGCAGGAATATGAGGAAGGCAGATAGGTTTCCACTCCTCCACTCCACATGTCACCCTAACTGAGCTTCAGGCTGAGCCCCATCGGCTCCCAGTGGGGACAGACCTACATTCTGGGAACAGTAGGATTAGTGAAAATCGTATCAAACTAGAGATTTTTCCTTTGCTGGGCTGTAGCATGGCCCCATGCTTCCATTGGTGACCACTGCCATGTGAAGGAACAGGATTATTAGACATAGGAATTTGTCCCCGCAATGAAACCAATGATCTTCAACCCATCATCATATGCACATGGACCTACAGCCCATAATCCAGCTTGGCTTTATGACCTGGGAGGGGCCCTGGCATTGACTTTGCTATTGTACTAGAGACCCTGCATGGACCCTATTGGACCACCCTGAGGCACAACCAGGTGTCAGCTTGGAGGCACCTTCTTCATCAACCAGTTTCCAGCACCCGCCTCTGACAACTAATATTACATTGCTTCTACGTTCCATCTCTGTGTCTTGGTTTGTGCTCGGAAACTTTAAAACACTTTTAACTCATTTCTCTCTTGGAAAACACAGGCGTTATACCATTCCTCCAGCTCCTGTATGAAACGCACAGCACTCAGAAACCTAGGGCTCATGCACAAATACAAAACTTTATATATTTACAGCAAATTCTAGCCAGGATTTCATAGCAGAGGTATGGGATCCGTTATGCAGAAGGTTCAGAATTACGGTCAGTCTCCCGTAGACTCCATTTCAATCAAATAATCCATATGTTTAAAATTAATTTCCTTTTTCTGTGTAATAATAAAACAGTAGCTTGTACTTGATCCCAACTAAGATATAATTAATCCTTATTGCCAAACAATCCTACTGGGTGTCAATAATGTTTATATTAATTTTTAGCAGATTGATTCAAAATATGGAAAAATCTCATCCACGAAAACCCCAGGTCCCGAACATACTGGATAACAGGTTTTAAAGATGTAATAGCAGGCACTTCAATTTGCAGATGATTTAGCAATACAAACAGACGCACAATAGAACACTCTGAGTTATGGCACATTGAGTTGTTTTGAGAGTTTATATTACCTATAAAACATTAGATTGAAAACAAATGCTAAACAAAAAAAAAAAACAAAAATGCAGAAGCCGAGTGTAAAGAAATTGTGTAAGAATTATTACAGTTCATGAAGACTGAGAAAATGAAGAAAATGGTTGATTGATTTGCACAACAACGTTTCATCTGACACAGAAGTCAGAGAAATCTGAAGATAACAGTTTTTCCGTAGCCAACCAGCTCCCAGACGCCCCTACAAAATCTGCCTTAATTCAGCATGACATAGAAATGACATCATAGCATCTTGTTATGTCATAAAACGGACCAATTTGAGAGACATATCGTGGGGAGCAGGAGCTGGTACAGCAGCAACTTTATGCCTGAAGCAAATGATAATGACGTTACTCTATGAAATAGCAGCAAGTACTGGAGAGGTGATTTACAGTGTCAATGTGCAACACCTGCAGTCACTTTATACAAAAATCTCTCACATCCAAAGGGTTAAGATGGCTACTATGGGGGGGGGGGGGGAAGTATTTTAATAAATAATCCAGCAGGGGGCTTCTAATTAAATGTTCATCTTAAAATT
This sequence comes from Xenopus petersii, assembly GCA_038501925.1. NCBI lineage: Eukaryota > Metazoa > Chordata > Amphibia > Anura > Pipidae > Xenopus > Xenopus petersii. Next base: position 119,582,620 of record CM076681.1, read on the forward strand.
CACCTTTAGTAAGAGAGAGACAGAGCTGTTGTAGGGAATGTTTTACAGCATTGCACCCACGCTCTGGCCTATTCTGCCTCTGTCCAGCCTGCCAATGAAAAACAGTTGTTGGGGGTCACTGACCCCAGCGAACATCTACGACTCTTCAGTTCTTATTTTTATTGCTTATTTGTCTTACTATTCCCAACTGCTTCCCGGTTGCAGCATTGAAGCTGGACCGAGAGGCGCGGAACAAGAAACAGAGAATTCAGTTAAAGATCGTTAGTTTCAATACACACGTGTAGAGCTGAATCGTCAGATATACAGATAGAAAACAAGAGAATTCTACCTGTATCTGATGATTCAGCATGAACAATGGCCGATGTTCAGGTGCCTTCAAAGGTCAATCTAAATTTTCCGGCCAGCCCGATCAATGAGCCAACCAATATCCAAGTCTTCTGCCGATATCCATTGGCTCATCTCCCACTATAAACACAAACCAAAAATTGTAGAATAATCTGTTATGTACAATATTATTGGTGCGTCTATGGCCACCTCTATTATCTTCACTCTCTACCATACGAGAAGTTCATTTTAAGGCTGAGCTATTCCTTCAGGGAAATATTTAAAAAAATCCACCACATTCATTTTACTAATATTCAAATATTGAATAATAAGTGCATAAATACTGTAATCAAACGTTGATCTGGGTTATTCTGGCTCAGAAGACTTAACATTTCAGTCAATCACAGACTTTTTTTTTTTTTTTTTTTTTTTTTTAAGTCCCCTGATTTCATGGATGCTCCGTATAAATGACGTCCCTTATTTTGTCTATTTATCATCACGCAAAACCTTCACCGTTTCTTGTCCATAATGGTAATAGCTGTAAGCTGAGGCTGCAGTTGTAAAAGCAGTGATAAACCTGCAGAAGAATAGGGAAAAAATACTCAGACCATGACAGAAAATTTAAAAAAAAAAAAAACTTGAATATACACGTTTGTATTCTCTCCTATTCATATTCCAGTATTCAAATCAATGCATGGTTGCTAGGGTAATTTGGGCCCTAGTTACCAAATTGCTTGAAGAGCTACTGAATAAAAAGCTAAATAACTCAATAATAAAAAAAAAATGCAAATTATCTCATAATATCACTCTGTACATCATACTAAAAGTTATCTCACCTTTAAAGGGGTTGTTCACCTTTGAGTTAACTGTTAGTATGACGTAGAGAGAGATATTCTGAGACAATTTCCACTTGGTATCCATTTTTGTGGTTTTTAAGTGAATTTTGAAATCTGACATGGGGCTAGATATATTGTCAGTTTCCCAGGTGCCCCTAGATGTGACTTGTGCTTTGAAACTTCAGTCACTCTTTACTGCAAGTTGGAGTGAAAACACCCTCCCCCTAGCAGCCCAGAAAAGCAGTTCCATAGTGCAGTACTGGCTCTTTCTGAAAGCACATGACCAGGCAAAACGACCTGAGATGCACCTGCACACCAATATTACAACTAAAAAAAATACACTTGCTGGTTCAGGGATGAAATTTTACATGGGAGAGTAAATTATTTGCAGTGTAAGTGTAATTTAGAAATAAAAACAACACCATCAAAATCAAGACAGAATCCCTTTAAGTGTCACTTGTTTTCCAGTGGAGGAAAACGGAGGCACTTACCAAAGTGTTTGGAGATAGATGCTATCCACATAATTAAAGACGGGAGCTGCTAACGAGGCTGCGACTAGAATTAACTGTACAGCGGTGTTCATCTACAGGAAACAAACACACTGGTTATTACAAATTACAGGCTGATCTTAAAGGACCAGTAACATCAATTTAAAAAGGCGCTCCTCTTCAGAAAAGGCAATCCATCGTGCGGTGCTCGACTTCTCCTCCTTGCTTTCCTTATAGGAGATAGATAGGGAGGAGAAATCGAGCGTCGCATGATTGATCATCGCCTTTTCTGAAGAGGAGTTTCGGTAAGTAATAAAATATTTAAAAGTTTAGTATGTCTTTGTGGTTTGTTTTTTTTCGTTCTATACCAACACATTTAAAAAAAAAAAAAACTGATGTTATGTTACTGATCCTTTAAAGGCAGACAATGGAATTTAAACCATCAACATCTATGAGCACAAATAAGAACAGACCAAAATATATTATGATGATAAAACTCGAGAGGTGTCGGGGGAGGATTCCTGCATCAGTAACACAAGTTGTGTCTGTGGAGCACAAGGGCCTCGCACGTTACACATTCATAACAGGAGTGTCATTAACTTCTAATATCAGGAAAATGAAAAAAAAAACATTGTTGTGAGAGTTTTGATATTAATTTGAGTTGAAGGACATCACCTGTCACTAGATGACAGTTAGGAAAGCACCCATTCAGAGGGTGTAATGTTTCATCCCATGCTCATAAGAATACGTGAAAAGAAATATAAAATGATAAGAGTGCAGGTTATGGGGCATAATAAGCAACACGGATCCTTATACACAGGGTTACACTGTATTGTGCTGCTGTTTAGGACTGGAGCAAGTACTTACCTTACTGATAAACGTTGGCTCCAACTGAGCGGTTGCGTAGCAAGGGTTAAAGTATCTACTAAGAGTTTTCTGCAAAAAGACAGAGTTAAATATTATTGAGAGTACGAGAAGTGTTTTGCTGTTCACAACTTGTTGCATTTGCAGTCGGACACTTACCGGGGGCGGGAGAGTTTTGTATCGCACATAGAAAACAGAGGCAATGAGTGCAACATCCCTTAATATGATCATGATGGTGAGGGGAACTGAAAGGCAAAGAGAAAAGGGGTTATTGGTCATTTAACCCCACCCCTAGACTTGGTGTAACCCACTGAAGTCATTGGGTCAGGTAGAGATGGGTTTGTGACATGAGAGTGGATGTAGATACAGACCTGGTATGAGATGTGCGTAGGTCAGGCACACATACAATACGCTGATCAGTATTTTGTCAGCCAGAGGATCCAGAGCACTTCCAAGCGCAGACTTCTGATTGGCCCAGTTCCGGGCAATGTAACCATCCAGCTTAGATGCAAAAGGAAAGAAAAAAAAACTATATTATAGGCTCCATAAAGAAATATAAAGAGGGAGTGCTGAACTTGCTGACTAGGAACAATTGGGGGCAATAAAAGTCTTGACTTGAAGGACCCCCCATATACTAAGCTTATGCCAGGAAGTTGTGTCTATAGCAGGGCAGGTTTATACCACTTTCATGTCAATGTATAAAAGTATTGTACTGCTACAGTGGGACCATGGGGGCAGGATAAGGAAGGCGGAGATCTAAAAAGACAGAGAACGATGGAATCTTGTGCAAGGATGAAACTGCAAATAGAGGAAACATTCTGGTAGACGAAAAGGAAAACAAAGCAGGAGAAATATAATTATACATTCACATGAACTTATTTCAATTAGATGTAACCAACACAGTGGCCCTTTAATTGCCCTCTGTGTAACCTGCACTGCCAAAAACACATAGCTTAGTAGCTGCCCCCCCCCCCTTTAGAGGCACATCCACACAAAGTATCAATTCTCATACTAACAGGTGACATGATTTGCATTATTCCTGACCCCCCTGTCCCCGGTGGATGTGCCCCTGAGCAGCAAGTCCTGGAATTCTACAGAGGGCTGTTCACCTGTATAAAACTGTCAATATCTCAGAAACTACTGAAAATACAAAGTGAATGGAAATCTTGGCCTTTGAGAAGAATCTTGGCCTTACAAAATCAACAAATAATGAAATGTGAAACAAAAAACTGATCCAAAACTCACCAAATCGGTCATTCCAGCAAAAGCGAAGAGACCAAGCGCAAGGTTAAAGTCTTCCCCTACAACAAGGTAACCCAGCACGGGTGACAAGCCAATCCGTGTCATGGAGAGCATATTTGGGATTGTCCATGGGTTTTCATACTGAAACACAAAATTCTGTTCAATATTTTGTTTGGGTTAGACCAAGACATGGGTAACAGGTTCTGACGAGAGTGGAGCACCCATGGGTGTCCATAAATGGGCACATACACCCTCCTCCCATGTAACAGTGTTAACAAAGGGAGTGAAGAGATGATTTCACTGAAGCATCTCAACGGTTCCCTGCTCACTCTCATTGCTCTATATCAGGGATCCCCAACCCTTTGAACCCGTGAGCAACATTCACGAGTTGGGAAGCAACGCTAGCATGAAAAATGTTCTTGGGGTGCCAAAAAATTGCTGTGATTGCCCATTTGGTAGCCCCTAGGAGGACTGTCAACCTACTTAAGGCTCTGTTTGGCAGAATATGTGGTTTTTATGAAACAAAAACTTGCCTCCAAGTCAGTAATTCACAAATAAGTGCTTGATTTGAGGCCACTGGGAGCAACATCGAAATGGTTGGAGAGCAACATGTTGCTAACGAGCTACTGGTGGGGGATAACTGGTCTATATGATGGGAGCATCAGGACTGAGCAGGAGCCGTTAGGAGAAGCTTCCTGATTAAAGGGGTTGTTCACCTTCAAGTTATTTATAGTATGATGCAGAGAGGGATATTCTGAGACAATATGCAATTGGTTTTAATTTTTTATTATTTGTGTTTTTTTGAGTTATTTAGCTTTTTATTCAGCAGCTCTCCAGTTTGCAATATTAGCTAATTTGGTTGCTAGGGTTCAAATTAACATAGCAACCATGCATTGGTTTGAATAAGAGACTGCAATATGAACAGGAGAGGCCTGAATAGAAAGATGAGGAATAAAAAGAAGCAAAAACAATATATTTGTAGCCTTACAGAGCATTTGTTTTTTTAGATGGGGTCAGTGACCCCATCTAAAAGCTGTCAAGAGTCAGAAGAAGAAGGCATAGAAGTCAAAAACTATAATAAACAAATTTGATTAAAAAAGTTGCTAAGAATTGTCCATTCAATAACATACTAAAAGTTAAACTTAAAAGTGAAACACTCCATTAAGTAAAGGAATGCTGCTCTCTGACCAGTAGAGGGGGCTAAGGTTATAAGAAGATATCGGCAGTGTGTAAATCATGGAAGGAGCGCTCTGGGCAATGTATCAAACCCAACAGAAAAGAAGTTCTTAGTGACAACTGGTGGGGGGGAGAACCAATTGCAATGAGGCAGATAGGCCCTGGCATTTCAGGTACAGAGGCCCAATCAACCCACTAAATACTGACTTTCTATGGCACCTTATAGCAGCCCCTCTGGCATTTGCCAGAACCCACAGATTGCCAGTCTGGGCCTGCCAGGGGCAGGGTGTCAGTAGTTGCAGCAAAATCCAAATTGTTGGTCACACTGAGCCAAATCAGCAGCTGCTCCTCCCCCTGCCCATATGATCCGTAGGGGGGAGGTTGGAAGAGCCCATTAGTCAAAGAACAGGGGTGCAGCCTGGAGGCCAAGGGTCAGTCATTGCACTGGCACACACACTAAACTGGGTGTAACTGGGACCCACCCACAGCCGGGACTTTAACACATCCCTTCCTAATGATCAGTTCCCACTGAAAGGGAGATGTCGTTGGCTTAAACCCAAAGGCTTGCACTCTATTAAGACACTGGCACCCCCCACCAGTATCTCAGTTCCCTTCTGAATAAATGGTTAATGTTCCCCTTTAAACAGCGCTTAGTGTAAAGATCAGCTTTTCAATTGGTCTTCATGATCGACTTTGGCCAGCTCCTGAACGATTGACCTCCCTTCTCTGCCAGCAACTGACACACACGAGCTCCAGTTCTCAAGGGGTCACTGACCCAAACAACCAAAATAGACACATCTATGTGTGAGTTGACTTTGGATGGTAATGAGTGCCTTGTTGCTGGGCTAATGACACCATAGCAACCAGGAAGCCACTGAAAGCTCCGGGAGACATAAAGGCTTCTCAGAAGCTGCTGCTGCCCTTGGAGGCGCCGGACTACAAATCCCGTGATGCATTGCACGTACCAGATGTGTCAGGCTGCTCTGGGCACTGTCCCCCTCGTGTCCTTTCGGCTTGGGCCTGTGCGCGTGTCCGTCCCGGGAGCTGCTGGCAGCGAGACGGATGCGGGTGAAAGTGCGGGGCAGCGGCGGGGGGCCAGTGAGGAGCGTGCGGCGAGTCCACAGACATTGCAGTTCCGGGGCGCGAGTCTCCAGCTGACAACTGAGGACACTGAGTGGAGGGAACACATGGCGGCGGCTCCAAGTCTTCGTTACACCGAGTCTGGCTTTCAGCGCGGACCTGCTCAGGAACAGCGCCAGCACCGACATGTCTCCCGCCCCGGGGCCTCAGTGTTCAGCCCGCAGCAGCCGCCCCTCACCTTCCAGTGGGGCTTCAGTCCCCATACACATCCTCACCTTACGGCACGGAGCTGCCGCCTATTGGCAACACACAGGAAGCGCGAGTGGGAGGGGCGTACGGTGCCCGCTGTAGGACAAACCTTTTCTCCCCTGCCAGGGACTGGTTTTGAGAAGGCGGAGAATAATAAGAAGTGGGCGGTGACGATATGCCGCACATGGCGATGCTGTGTTGGAGGGAGGGATGTGTCTGCTGATGAGAGACTGGCGGGTAATGGCGCCCACACAGTAACCCTCATGGTAGCGACTAGTTCCTATTCCTGGAAAGGACTGTCCCTAGTGGTCCCTAGTGGATCGGAATTAGTCCAATCTATAATGAGCTAAATGTCATCCAGTACAAGGACCTTCAAAGTAAGGTCCCAAATAAGGATAGACTCTAGTCTGTTCTAATAGAGCTGGTTATTTCTCATCCTTACAGGCCCTCACAATATATTAACCTTATGGTGTGTTAAATAGATAGAAAATTATTTGCAGCTCATTAAAGGACATATTTCTGTCATTTTTAGAGATAGTACTTAGGTATTTCATATATAAGATGTGTGAAATCCATCATCCTGTGTTCAGCTGTTTTACCTCTGCTACATATGAGGTCCAGTAAAGGGATAGAAACTTGTCAGCTCATATAAGAACAAGTTAATTCCTATCCTGTCTAAGCTGGCCATACACAGAGAGATCCGCTCGTTTGGTGATGTCGCTAGCTGCCAACCTTGAAAACATAAATCATTTGTTTAATTAGGCTTCTGGTGCAGTAATGTCATGTTTATGTTTAGTATACAAAATACAGCATTTTTTAGCATTATTCTATTTTAGACTTTAGTTCCCCTTTAACGCGCCTGGCTGTACAGGTGGATCCCAGATTAATGAAAAGGCATCAGGAGAAGATTTCACAGCCTGGTTATGTTCCTAGCAGCAAGGACTTTATTCCCTCTGAATCTTTAACTCTTCAATCCCCTGAGGATCCCATACAGTTTGGGACCGCTGAGCTGTCACTTGCCTAACGATTTTACAGATGTTCCCAGGGCATCTGCATGTACTGTGGTACTAAAGGCCATTTTGTCTATACCTGCCCAGTAGAATTAGGAAAACTCCTGAGCCTGTATGGTGTTGGGGAGATTCATTTGGGCTGTATTTCTGCTCCCTGTACCACTAGTTCTAGGATTTGTGTTCCTGTTACTCCTGGAATAACACAACTGTTTCTGTTAAGGCTTTCATTGATTCAGGGGCTGCTGGGAATTTTGTTGACGCAACTTTTGCTGGTAGAATGTCTGTCACTTCCATTCCTCTCCTGTCAATAGATGTGTAGCGCTATAGTAAATTGAGTGCACCTTACTCTACTATAAGCTCCACCAGTACATATGCTCCGGATGAGACCTTAAAATCTTAGGGAGTGAGCCTTCGCAGCGATGTGGAAGCAGGGTGTAGTGCAACTGTATTCAGGGTGCAAATAATGGGGCGCCAATGGTTCTTATAACTTAACCATAGAACAGATTTATTGAACATACAATCCTCAGTGGAGTGTACATAGAGAGAACATTGCAGGATCATACATTACAATGGATAGGCAATACTCACAGCACCTTTGGTCAATATAAGTTCCCTCAGGAACGAGAACAATGAATGCAGCCTTGAGGAGGTACAGCCAGCTTTCAATCTTTTCCCTAAGTGGGAACCTGAGGGGAATATTCTGTACCCTCTGTACATTTAGTCCCTACTTCTGGGCAATTAGTACCCGGGATCTTAATCCCACTCACAATCCTCGGAGGAGCCTCAGCCTGCTCAGCTAAAGAATCTGACTGTCCCTCCTAGAGTGATCTATAAAGGTGAGTAGCCTATCCTTACTAGACCTGACCTGTCTAGGTTCCACTCGAGCTCTACCTGCCTGCTCAGGCTAGAGCCAGCACAAGATGGACACTGAAAGCATGGCTTCAGAGTCTTTTATACTCTAGCACAGTGCCATCTACTGGTCACTGTGGGAAACAACAAGGTGCATAGCTTAAAGCAGGAATAGGAAACAGTTACCCCTCCCAACTATATTTTAAGACCCAGTTAGGTGTCTATAACACTAGGGAAACTGCCTGCTAAATAATATTGGGGATGGCTATTCTACACATCCCTACAGATGCAAATCCCCTTGGCAATGGCATAGTTATATCAGTAACCCCTAAACTTGAGGTGTGTGTGGGAGGCACATGTTCTGAATACATTGATTTCCACCTTATCCACTGTGCATCCACTCCTGTCCTGTTAGGCCTGCCCTGATTAAGGCAACATAACCTACACATTGATTGGAGTACTGGGGAGATTTTGCAATGGGGTCTTGGCTGCGTCAGTCTGCATTAAATGCCCATTACAGCTTGCTGCCACAGTCCTTGAGAGTCTACTTGAATGTGTTGGGAATTTTCAGTGACACCAACATCCCAGGATAGGGAATTATCCCCTCTTATAAAATTGAAATCCACTAATCCAATATATTAGGAGCCCACTGGGAGAGATTATTGAGTCCAATGGAAAGGACACGGAGGCGTAAATGTTAACTATATTATTTATTCAGTTCTATAAAGGTCTTGCTCATATCTGAATCTGCACAACTTGCAGTGAAGGGAAGGATAAACTTCCTGCAGTTGGTCTGTGTGATAAGAATTAAAGATGAACATTATACATTTTACCTTTGTTGTCACCCCAATTTCCCAGTGACTCAGTCAGACGTGCTCTCCAATGGTATGAGGACTTTACCTCTTGGTAGGACAGAGGTACAAGAAGGATGAGAACCTTTGGTAGAGGTGGGACGTCACTGGAGACCTTCAATCAGAAAGTGAGATCTATGACAGAGCAGCATAGCTGCTACTGTGGGGCCTTCACTGGCAAACGCACACTTGGAGAGAATCTTGATGCCAGTATTAAAGATGACAGAATGGGGCTCACTCAGCAGCTGGTGCAACACCCAGGACAGGTAATTATCTTCTGTGTCAGCTTCAAATCCATAGAGGCTCATGGGAGGTTTCAATAGGGCTCACTCATTGAGACTTCTTACATTGGCCATTAGAATTAATATTCCTTATCAAAGATTCATGAGCTGAACTCCCACATCTCCTTACTGTGGTCCCACTTATCCAAGCAGTGGATAAACGTAAAACGAGATTGGCTGTAAACTCACTTTTTTATTTCTGGGACCAGAGGTGAGCGGAGCATTAATACACGGGGGCATTAAGGGAAATAATGGCAGAAATAAAGGAAATCACTATTTGAGTGTGACACTGGCTAGTGCCTGGGATATTAGCCTTGGTTTTGTGAATATTCTAATAGAAAATATCATTATGGGAGGAATGGGGAAACTGGCATTTGGCCTCATGGCTAACTGACAGTTAAATAACAGATTTCTCACTTTCATTTCTGGGGTCAGAAGTGAGTGGATGCACAACAAACACTAGGGGGAGAATTTATGGAAAATAATTATATAAATGAAGAAAATCACTACTAAATTGAGTCACTAGGTAGCGCCTGAGATATTAGCATTGGTTTTGTTTTTTAATAGAACCTGTCAGGCTAAATACAGAAAGTAGAAAATAACATTTAGGATTCCAATTGCTTTATATTTAAAATAAGTGCAGGTTAAGAAATAATAAAAAGTCTGAAATCAACGATGTTAACATATAACAGGGGTCACTATAGCAACAACTGGAGTGAGTGACAGTTGGCCACTTGGTTTTTCTCGTCCAATACTATTAATATCCATATTCTCTTTGCATCTTACTTTGAATATAAAACTGACTTCTTAAAAAGCTTTAAAGGAAAATGTTTTGGAGCTGAAACTTCCCAGTCACATTTACTCATGTCCTGAATGTCCCAGCATCCCTTGTCAGACCTGCAGCCTGTGGTCTTCTTACTGTTACTGACCTATAAATCCCAGCATCCCTTGTCAGACCTGCAACCTGTGGTCTTTAAGCTGTTACTGACCTATAAATCCCAGCATCCCTTGTCAGACCTGTAACCTATAGTACAAATCCCAGCATCCCTTGTCAGACCTGCAGCCTGTGGTCTTCTAACTGTTACTGACCTACAAATCCCAGCATCCCTTGTCAGACCTGCAGCCTGTAGTACAATTCATGGCATCCCTTGTCAGACCTGTGGCCTATAGTACAAATCCCAGCATCCCTTGTCAGACCAGCAGCTTGTGGTCTTCTAACTGTTACTGACCTACAAATCCCAACATCCCTTGTCAGACAGCAGCTTGTGGTCTTCTAACTGTTACTCAACTACAAATCCCAGCATTCCTTGTCAGACCTGCAGCCTATAGTCTTCTAACTGTTACTGACCTATACATCCCAGCATCTATTGTCAGACCTGCAGCCTGTAGTCTTCTAACTGTTACTGATCTACAAATCCCAATATCCCTTGTCAGACCAGCAGCTTGTGGTCTTCTAACTGTTACTCAACTACAAATCCCAGCATTCCTTGTCAGACCTGCAGCCTGTAATGTTCTAACTGTTACTGACCTACAAATCCCAGCATCCCTTGTCAGACCTGCAGCCTGTGGTCTTTTAGCCAGGGGTGCTTCACCAATGAGGCGAGTTGAGGCTGTCGCCTCAGGCGGCAGCGCCCCACTAGGTACCAGGGGCAGCAAAAATGCTGTTACTTCAAGAGCGATTTTCTGGGGGAGGGGGGGCAGCAGCATTTGCAATTTGCAAATGCTGCTGCCTCAGGCGGCGGAGGGGCCAGGATCGCCCCTGCTTTTAGCTGGTACTGACCTACAAATCCCAGCATCCCTTGTCAGACCTGCAGCCTGTACTAGTCCTTTTACTGTGATATGATGTTGAGAGGCTGCATTTCAGCAGGGACTGGGAGGGGAGGGGTTTTGCGCTGAGGGGGTTTCCTTCTCCTTTAAAGGGGAACTTTGCTTTAATGCTGTTGATGCAAAAGGAAAAACTGATGCTAAATTTAGTTTTTTGCCAATGGATATCAGATTTCAGAATTTATGGTCAGAATAAAAATAACAGATAAAACAGATAAACAATATATATAAGTTTAGGGTTTGTTTTTGGTACAATGGGAGAATATGAATACTTATATAAGGCAGTGAATCCTGATATGTATAGCAGAGAGGGTTGGTGCATGTGAGCTCACAATCGCTTCTTTCTTTGTGTCCCCACACAGTGAAATTCCCAAGAGACGAAGCGTTTTCATAGCGCTTTCAAAGTGATTTTCAGATTGATTTTCCGAGTGATTTCACAGCGATTATTTTATATTTTATATCTTCTTTTTAACCCAACAGCTCTTTTAAGAGCTAAAAAACGTGGGCACAATGCCTTTCTGTGCCCCCTGGAGGAAGGTAAGGCAACTGCTACTGTTTTATCTGAATTTAGGGTTTTGCGGTATAGAGAACAGATACAGATAAAGTATAGAATGTAATAGAATCTTTCTCTTCTCCTTCAGCCACAGGCGGAATCCAGACTGACCTTTATAAGGTAAGTAGAAAGGAGGGTAAAACACTCGCCGCTAGTCCCGGAAGTGAGACATGTTTTGTACCCTGGGGAATATTATGTTATCAATAAAATCCTTTTTTTTTCTATTTTATTTTCCAGCCTCCTGTTGGTCGGCTGACCAAGGATGTGCTTGTTGGAGAGGGCGGCACCGGAGACGTCTAGCAGGTAAGGGACCAACCAATTCCTAGAGAGTAGGGGAACTGAACAAGATTGTGATCACTACACATAGATAGATAAATAGATAAAGGGACAGATATATTGTAGATAGATAGATGATAAATAGATAGATAGATAGATAGATAGATAGATAGATAGATAGATAGATAGATAGAGGGATAGATAGATGATATATTATAGATAGACAGATAGATATACTGCAAAATATATGTATATTCTGGGATATAGCTAATGGTTACTGGATAAAAGCTTCTGGAATCTGGAAATAATAATCTGGGGATTTTTGTTTGCTAGCTAAAGCTAAAATCTCTTTTTTTCCAGGTGACAACATTTTGTGTCCTTCTTGGAGTCCTGTCTGAAGAAGGATCCTTTAGAGAGAGGGAGTGCTGAAGAACTCCTGCAGCACCCATTCGTCACCCACCTGCCCAATAAGAAGATCATCAGGGCTGAGATTGGAGAACATCTCCGGACTCTGCCGAACCGGCCAGCCAAGGAAGGTGAGGGAATCCATTATATTTGATACGACTGCACCATCACACAGTGTAACACAACAGCTGCAAGAGTTGGTTTTATTACAATGGCACTGGGAATAATAAACATGTTTTAAGGGGTACTTTAGTTTAATATTATATTTTAGTATAATCGTGACAATGGCGTTCTAAGACAATTTGCATTTGGTCTTCATGAATCACAAATATGATTTTTCCCTATACAGGACTGAAGGGAGTAGCTCTCCGGACCCTGGAACAGCTGCGGTGTGCTTGTGACTTCTGCACACAGACATCGGCAGAACAAGAAGCAGCTCTGCAAATAGCCCTGGGGGGCTTCTCCTGTTATTGATCTTGTGGCCAATAACATCAACAGCCCAGGATGAGTTTCCCGAATCACAGCCGAGGAAAAAGAAACATCCACAGGTTAAGGTCCCATCTCCATTCAGTATCCCTGTACAATGGTTCTCAGCTGGTAGACAAATAGCAATTTGATCCCCTGCTGCCTGGTGGGTGTCTACATTGGTAGGACCCGAATCCTCACTGTGCTCAAGGGGTGGGTTTTGGCTAGAAGATGCTCAAGTTTACATTTTCTCAAGATTTTCTCTTCTTTAAAATATATTTTATTCATTGCCCTTCTTCCTGCACCTCCATTGGTTCTTCCATTCCACCAATACCAAGACATTTAGTCACCACCACACAGCACACTCAAAATCATGCCCCCTACACAGAGGCTTCTCTTCTCCACTTTTTTCTTTTGCCTCCCCCCCTGCAATCTCCTAACACTAATTCCTCAGTGGTTTCTCCTGTTCAAATTCTTTCCTTTCTAAATTCTATCCTTTCAAGCCTTTCACTCAACAACCAGTCACATCTCCTACTCTACACCCTGACATAAACTCTTAGTACTGATACCTGACTGATGTTAACTCATAGTACAAGTTGATCCAGGGACTTGTCCAATTGCCCTTTGGGAGTCAGGGAGGATTTTTTTCCCTCTGAGGCAAATTGGCTCTGTGTTTTTGCCTTCCTCTGGATCAACTACTAAATAGGAATATCCCTTTTACACTAAAACTTGAAATACTAAACAAAAGAAAAATGTGTGGAGAGACAGAGATGTGACAATTGGTCCCCCCTACCTGCCACCTTCTTGCCACCCGGTTCAGACACTAAAACTTGAACCTAATGGATGTCCTTCCCAACTTAAATTAGTATGAATTAATCTAAAAAGCATAAATATAACATCCAATTTATAAATAAATATGTTAATACACATTTCATGGTGTTCTATAGTATTGCCAGGGAACATTCCCTCTGCAAGGGAAAAGGGTCACTGAAAAGTGAAGGTGGAATCAAGAGGCAAGGGTGGGAGAAATTGGGGAAAGGAGATGCTAAGGATGAAGAAATATAAGAAGGGGATAAGCCATGTCTGGACCCAGTCCTACTGATCTGCACTGATGTCAGAGGTTTGGTCAATCAATCACATATAAATGATATATAGTGTATATAAACATATCACTGGGATTAGTACATTATGAGACTGGGTTCAGAAGGTGCTGACTTATTAGTATGTTATTTTGGGCCTAGCAGGGACTTGGATATACATGTCACTGCCATTAGTATCCTTTGGGCCAAGGAGAAACTGACTCATTGGGTCTAGAAAGCACTGACCCACAAACATGACACTGTCATTAAAAGACGTTGTCCCATGATAAAGTTGCCTTTGGTATTATTTGGGCATAGGAAGGGCAAGTCTGTGTGATGTTTTATTGGACATCAGTCCATCCTGTGATTGGTTTACTGATAACAGGTGGGATATTAATGGCCACTGGAAAGCTGTCTCCTTTCTCTCACCTTTCAAGTACATAGCTCTGGTGACATTACATATATAGACTTAGAACTACACACAAAGATTTCGAATCAACTCACCTTATTTTAACTGGGCGCTTCACCTTTACTTTACGTTAATGTAAGGGCTTAGTTTGAGAACCAATACACGGATGTAAAATTCTACTTTATACATGGAGTTATTGCTTTATGGCACATGTGCTTTAATGTTGTTTAACTGTTCCTCTCCTCTGTCTTGATGGTGTCCATTAAAGGGGAAGTTGATGTCTTGGTTCACATTTATGTCAGCATTATTTATAACTTGAATCATATAAATGAAATGTGAAATGTTTTTCTTGTTATGTGAAACTGCAATCAAAGCAAATAAAAGAAATAAAACCATTAAAAAGGGTTTGTTAACTGTGAAACAGACTTTGGATTCAAAGCTCTTATATGAACAAAATGTCAACTTTGTGAAAGAATCTTTAACGTTACAAAAAGAATACCTTTTCTGACACAAGAAATCCTGTTATATAAAAACATTTATGAAAAAAGTGTGTGTGGGAGTTTGCAGCAGCTTGTTTATATAAACTATAGTAGTACTTATCTGTTATCTACTGTGTATCCTGTGCTTGAATGGCTGCCCCCATGGCTACACAACAGCTTGTTTATATAAACTATAGTAGTACTTATCTGTTATCTACTGTGTATCTTGTGCTTCAATGGCTGCCCCCATGGCTACACAGCAGCTTGTTTATATAAACTATAGTAGTACTTATCTGTTATCTACTGTGTATCCTGTGCTTGAATGGCTGCCCCCATGGCTACACAGCAGCTTGTTTATATAAACTATAGTAGTACTTATCTGTTATCTACTGTGTATCCTGTGCTTGAATGGCTGCCCCCATGGCTACACAGCAGCTTGTTTATATAAACTATAGTAACTTTTCTGAAGCAAACACAGAACCTTTACCAGCACAGGGCAACACTACATTATATTTTTGTTACTTTAAGACACTATGATTTTTTTGGTGTTACTGTTCCTTTAAATACAATGCAACCACCAGCCTTCCATTATTGAGTTACTGTTTGCGGCATACTCCATATTCATTTCAAAGTGGCTCATGCAGAACTGAAGGCAATTTCAAACATCAAGGGCCAGTTTCCGTTAGATAATAAGTCAATCAAACAAGCCTGTTTTGATTTTGTGTTATATGTAAATTGGGTGAAGCCGCAGCTGTCAGATGCAAATCTCAGTAAAAGGAGACAAAAGCAGTAGGTAATGTTATCAAAGAGGAAAGTTCTATTACTGGATTTAAAGGGCAGTATTACCCACTTTGTTTAGCACAACTTCAATGAATAGGGCTTGTTCTGAACACATTTTTTTTGCCGTTTGTAATTAATTAATTTGCAATTAATTAATTGGGTTAAAGACTGAAATTTTTGCCCAGGTGCAGGAACATGCGGCAGATTTTAGCATCAACTGCAAACCCTCGCATTTTAGCTCCGTAATCCACCCCTTGTGCCTGTACTCGGGTCAACGCTATGGTCCTGGGGCAGGCAAAGAAGGGGCTGATTCTTGGAGTAGGGGTGGAATTTATCCGCTAGTCAAAAAACACCACAGTAGGCATTAGCCTTAAAGGGATCCTGTCATGGGAAAACATGTTTTCTTCAAAACGCATCAGTTAATAGTGCTGCTCCAGCAGACTTCTGCACTGAAATCCATTTCTCAAAAGAGCAAACAGATTTTGTTATATTTAATTTTGAAATCTGACACAGGGCTAGACATATTGTCAGTTTTCCAGCTACCTCCAGTCATGTGACTTGTGCTCTGATAAACTTCAATCACTCTTTACTACTATACTACAAGTTGGAGTGATATCACCCCCTCCCTCCCCCCCCCCCCCCAGCAGCCAAACAACAGAACAATGGGAAGGTAACGAGATAGCAGCTCCCTAACACAAGATAACAGCTGCCTGGTAGATCTAAGAACAGCACTAAATAGTAAAAGCCAAGTCCCACTGAGACTGATTCAGATACATTAAGTATGAGAAATAACAGCCTGCCAGAAAGTAATTCCATCCTAAAGTGCAGGCACAGGTTACATTACTGGGGCAGCTGGGAAACTGACAAAATGTCTAGCCCCATGTCAGATTTCAAAATTAAATATAAAAAGATCTGAGAAATGGATTTTAGTGCAGAATTCTGCTGGAGCAGCACTATTAACTGATGTGTTTTGGAAAAACATGTTTTTCCATTACAGTATCCCTTAAAGGTGGCCATACACAGGGAGATCCACTCATTTGCCGATCTCTTCCTGATATGCACACATTGAAGTGGGCAATATCGGGATGATCTGATCGTGGGCCCTAGGGCCCAATGATCGGATCAGAATGGAGGCAAAATGGGCGGTGGGACCGTGCTACCTCATCAACAAAAAGATGCTTCCGCGATCCGACAGGATTTTTTAACCTGCCCAATCGCCATCTGGCCGACTTTCGGCCAGGCATTGATCAGGGACGCTCGTCAGAAGGCAGTACATGATAAATTTCAATATTAAAGTACACAAAAAATAGCTTGAAATTCTAATTTTTTTTCATTCGAAAATTCACCTCAACCTTTGATAAATCTGACCCTTAATAAATACATTCCCTACAAAGGCTGGAAGCTTTATTTTTCTTTCTGAAGGTACCAAAGGAAATGGGAAACTTTATTCATGTGATGTATCAGAAGACTGACAGAGTAATGATAGCTCTGAAAAGCAGCTATAGAAGACATCAATTGATTATTTCCATCTTTCCATCATTCTTTTATTTGCCGTTTCATATCAATCATTCTCTCTGCTTTATGGTATTTGATTGCCTGCCCCATCTAGAGCAGGGAAATATTTTTCAATTTTGTGTCTGATGTTACATAGTAGACTTCGGGCGACTTTGGAAAACTAAGCGTTCTGAGTGCCATCCCGCCGGTGATTTAGATTCTAGCCGACAGTTTGAGGAGATTAGCCGCAGAAGAGGCAATTTGTTGCCGGGCGACTAAATCTCCCCGAATCTTCGCGTGTGTCTCTGCCCTAAGTCTGCTAAATCATTTACATATTAAGCAAACCCAATAGGCTGGTTTTGCTTCCAATAAGGATTAATTATATCTTAGCTGGGATCAAGTACAAGCTACTGTTTTATTATTATACAAGAAAAAGGAAAATCATTTTAAGACATTTGAATTATTTGATTAAAATGGAGTCTATGGGAGATGGCCCATAATTTAGAGCTTTCTGGATAACAGGTTTTCAGAATGGATCCTATACCTGTAATCCTAAATATCTTTATATAAATTGCAGCAATGTAAGCAGTAAGCAAAAAGCAAATAATTTCTATAGGTCACACGTACTCTGCTGGGAAAGAGCTTTAGCTATCCTAGAGATCATTTGTATTATATGATCTGCCACCTATTTGGGAAAAGTTGTTATGTGCCCGTAGTGGGACACCTCTCTCAAAGTAGTTCCATACTGAAGTGCTAGCTCCTTCTCAAAGCTCAGAATCCACACCAATATTACAGCTTAAAAAATACATTTGTTGGTTCATGAATTATATTTAAATGGTAGAGAGAATTATTTGCAATGTAGACAGTGTAAATTAGAAATAAAAAGGAAACCATAAAATGTTTTTAAAGGAGAAGGAAAGGCTAAAATTAAGTTAGCTTTATCAGAAAGGTCTATATAAATACACCTGTAAACCCTCAAAGTAATGCTGCTCTGAGTCCTCTGTCAAAAGAAACACACCATTTCTTTCCTTTTATTGTGCACACATGGGCTTCTGCATCAGACTTCCTGTTTTCAGCATAAACCTCCAGGGCAGGGCTTGAGCATGCTCAGTTTGCTCCTCTCCCTCCCTCCTCCCATCCCTGCTGTAATCTGAGCTCAGAGCGGTAAGTAAGCAGGGAGAGACTCAGGCAGGAAGTGATGTCACACCAAGCTTTTATGGCAGCTTCTATCCTGAACAAACAGAGACAGTCTCTAGAGCTGTTTACTCAGGTATGGTAAATCATTCTGCAGAATAAATATAGCATTCTAGCTTGCACTATTGTGGCTAATCTGTTGACAGTAAACTGTCTTGGAGCTTTCCTTCTCCTTTAAATCATTCATTTTTCGAGATTCATGGGAAAAAAACCTTAATGTTAATGTAGCATTGTCTGTTATATTGACATTTTGTCGGGTTTGGGCATGTCACAAATTTTTGGGAGAATTTTCTCACAACGTATTGGAGATTCTGTGTGTTGTGACTGAATAGAGTAATAGTGACAAAACAAATATAAGTTTGTTTTTTTCCCTCCCTTTCCAGATACTTACAATGAAATAGAGGAGGTAAAATAGAGTGCTTGGTAATCTGTAAAACATTTTTAAAACACCACAAATACTGTATATATCCTGTTACAGTAGATTCTAATGCAGTACATAATAACAATCAAATGACAATATGGTTTAAATCCCAGTATTGCTTTCATTATTTTATCATGGTAATGTTCTATTGACTTCTCTATATATAATACCAAAAGTCCATAGTACCATGATACTGTTGTACAGGGATAACCAACCTTTTTACCCACATTCAAATGTAGAAAAAAGTTGGAGAGCAACACAAGTATGCAGAATGTTCCTGGGGATGCCAGTTATGGGCTTTGATTGACTATTGGTAGCCCCTATTTGGACTGACAGCCTACAGGGGGCTCTGTTTGGCATTACACCTGCAAACAAATTTGCCCCCAAACCAGGAATTAAATAATAAGCGCCTGCTTTGAGACCACTGGGAGCAACATCCAAGTGCTCAATATGTTGCTCACAAGCCACTGGATGGGGACCACTGCTATAGTATGTAATCCAATGCTAAGGGTCTACAAATTAGGATAAAAAGAAACAAATCATAATGGTAGTGAAGTTCATGATAACAGTCTTTATAAAAAAGGCAGTGACCCCAAAGATGCATTTCTAAATTGAATGGACAATGTGAAACTTTGGAACCTATCAGAATCTGTATTTCACAGGATGAAATTGAAAGAAACGGAAGTATCCTTGTCGATTAGAAAGAACTCAAAGACCTTTTAGCATCCATCTCATTGTCCTCAGAGCTTAAAGACATGCCTGAAAAAATACTGGAATGTATGGGTCTAGCTATACACCAGGTATTTGCAAACTGAAATGTCTTTTGTTTGAATCTCCATTCTCTGTAAAGTGTTGTGGGAGACGATATACCTATGTAAATAATAATTACGAGTAAATAAATTACGAGTTTTATTAAAGCCAAACTTGTCAAATTCCACTGAGTAATTTTTCAAATTCGATGATAGTTTTTTTTTAAAAAAAATTGGAATTTGATTTTTGAGATTTATCATACACTGACTCTTTCAAGGAGACATATAGGATACATGAAAAAAACCTTTATTTTGTAGGCAATTATAAGTAATATATGGTGTTGCTTTGACATGGTGCTAAAAATTTATATCTTTAAAAATAGCCCCTTTATTAGAGCTCCCTATAGATGCTCTCTGGTCCCTGTCTGTGTTTCTAATAAGGGATGGGCGTATCCTAACGGTCCCTGCCAAAAGCAAAGTAGGAGGCGGATAGCCAATCACAGCCCTGCAGTCACACAAGCACAAACAGGCTTCAGTTCCCTATCAAGTCCTGCTAGCTGCTGATTGGTTCCTGTCCTACAGTGCAGTGAGCTGAGAGCCCCCGGCTCCCCTGCACAGCCTGGGAATTCAGGGAGCATGAAGTGGAAGAGAAATAGAGGGATCATTAGGGTTTTTTCAGAAATATTCAATAAATTAGCCTGAAACATTACTTTTTTAAGCACAATTCTTCTATATCTAAATGAGTATAACGCACTGGTACATTCTTATTTTTTACACAAAATGGCTCCTTTAAGATCTCGAATTCGACTATTCGCCACCTAAAACCAGCCGAATTGCTGTTTAAGTCAATGGGAGTCGTCCTGGGATCAATTTTGAGTTGTTTGCAGCCTTCCTGAAAAAACTCGAATCGAGTTTGTAAAATTTGAATCAATTTTGATTTGAATTTGACTCGAGTTTTTGGGTCGATCCTATTCACCTGAGTCCACTCTATAATGACAAAGCTAAATGCCATCCAGTACAAGGACCTTCAAAGTAAGGTCCCAAATAAGGATAGACTCTAGTCTGTTCTAATAGAGCTGGATATTTCTCATCCTTATAAAGGCCCTCACAATATATTAACCTTATGGTGTGTTAAATAGATGGAAAACTATTTGCAGCTCATTAAAGGACATATATCTGCCATTTTTAGAGATAGTTCTTAGTTATTCATATATAAGATGTGTGAAATCCATCATCTGTGTTAGACTGTTTTACTGCTATTTCATATGAGGTCCAGTAAAGGGATAGAAACTAGTCAGTTCATATAAGAACAAGCTAATTCCTATCCTATCTAAGGACCTTCTCTAACAGTACAAGGACCATCTGTATTAGGCAATTACCTGACACTAGGTCCAGTAAAGGGATAGAAACTAGTAAGCTCATATGTGAACAAGCTAATTCCCATCCTGTCTTAGGACCTTCTCTAATATTACAGGGACCATCTGTATTAGGCAAAAACCTGACAAGTCCAGTAAAGGGATAGAATCTAGCAGTAACATAACTAGAGTCTTCCGGGCCAGGGTGCAGGATGTGTACCCGGGCCCCTCCCCCACCCCTCTAGATGCGTGGATTACTTACCACCGCGATTTTTGGCGGGACTACCTCACTGCAGCATGATCTCCGCCGGGTCCCGAGGATGAGTGTTCCCTGGTGCAATTGTACCCCTGCTCCCCCGGTAGTTATGCCACTGGAAACTAGTCAGTTCATATAAGAACAAGCTAATTCCAATCCTGTCTAAGGACCTTTTCTAACAGTACAGGAACCATCTATATTGGGCAATTACCTGACAGGTCCAGTAAAGGGATAGAAACTAGTCAGTTCATATAAGAACAAGCTAATTCCTATACTATCTAAGGACCTTCTCTAATAGTACAAGAACCATCTGTAATGGGAAATTACCTGACAGGTCCAGTAAAGGGATAGAAACGAGTCAGTTCATATAAGAACAAGCTAATTCCTATCCTGTCTAAGGACCTTCTCTAACAGTACAGGAACCATTTGTATTAGGCAAATACCTGACAGGTCTAGTAAAGGGATAAAAACTAGTCAGTTCATATAAGAACAAGCTAATTCCTATCCTGTCTAAGGACCTTCTCTAACAGTACCTGTCTAAGGACCTTTTCTAACAGTACAGGAACCATCTATATTGGGCAATTACCTGACAGGTCCAATAAAGGGATAGAAATTAGTCAGTTCATATAAGAACAAGCTAATTCCTATCCTATCTAAGGACCTTCTCTAACAGTACAGGAACCATTTGAATTAGGCAAATACCTGACAGGTCCAGTAAAGGGATATAAACTAGGTTAATTCTAGGTAATGTCTAAGGACCTTCTCTAACAGAGCCATTGACATCATAGGAATGCTCCTAGGTACCAGGGTTTAGCAGTCTACTAAAAATATCCAATTCCAGGTTCCCTCTGCCCAGTTATGACTAGGGATGCATCGAATCCAGGATTTGGTTCGGGATTCGGCCAGGATTCAGCCGTTTTCAGCAGGATTCGAATTCAGCCAAATCCTTCTGCCAGGCCAAACCGAATCCGAACCTCAATTTGCATAGGCAAATTAGGGGCGTGGGAGGGAAATCACGTGACTTTTTGTCAGAAAACAAGGAAGTAAAACATTTTTCCCCTTCCCACCCCTAATTTGTATATGCATATGCAAATTAGGGTTCAGATTCGGTTTGGTATTCTGCCGAATCTTTCACAAAGGATTCAGGGCTTCAGCCAAATCCAAAATAGTGGATTCAGTACATCCCTAGTTTATTTGTCCATACAAAATCCTTGAAATTCTAAGTCTGTCAAAGTTTGTTTAGAGCTGCCAATGGATGACTACTGTGATTCACATTTCTTTAAGTTGTTCCAAGACACCAACTATAGGGTCCAAAGGTAGCCCTTTGGGGGTAACATAACATCCTGCCTATGATCTGGTGTTTTTATATTGTTTCCATAAATGCTACTCTAAATGAGCAGACAGCTATGGTACTGGTTCACTTATATTGCTATCCCTGAATTTTCAAGTAAGTATGGCCTGTTTCCCCTGTAGCTTACCTGGCCAAAGGTGATCAGTGGAAGCCATTAGTCTGGCTATTTAATTTTTACATGATTTTCTAGTAGACTTAAGGTATGAAGATCCAAATTACAGAAAGATCCATTATCCAGAAAATCCCAGGTCCCGAGCATTCTGGATATCAGGTCCCTTACCTATACTATCAACTAAGGCTGACTTTGACAAGTGTAACATTGTGCATTGTGTATTTCAAGCCAAGTAGGTAAAGTTACCTTTAAACTTCTAAGAATTAACTGAAAAAGGTCATTTTATTTATAATTTTATTGAAAAATAAACATGTAGCAGGATCAGACAACAAATCTTTGCCACAGTAGCATGGTATAAAATAGTAATATAGTAAGTTAGGCTGAAAAAAAGACACACGTCCATCAAGTTCAACCTTTTAAGTCTATATATAACCTGGCTAACTGCCAGTTGATCCAGAGGAAGGTGAAAAACCCTTCTGATTGAAGCCTTTCAATTTGCCTCAGAGGGGAAAAAAATTCCTTCCTGACTCCAAAATGGCATTCGGACTAGTCCCTGGATCAACTTGTACTATGAGCTATCTTCCATAACCCTGTATTCCCTCACTTGCTAAACACCATCCAACCTCCTATCTAATGTATCAGCCTGTACCACTGATTCAGGGAGAGAATTTCACATCTTCACATCTCTCACTGTAACAAAGCTCTTGCGAATATTTAGCCGGAACCTCTTTCTTCTGTCAGCTGGAAAGACCTACTTGTAAATAAAGCATTACAGAGACTATTATATGACACTGTTATATATTTATAAAGTACATAGTATCATATCACCCCTTAAAGCGATACTGACAAGTTCCTATAAAAATCATAGGAATGTGTCAGTATCAAGTAGTTGCTGCACCCGGAATAGTTCCCCTCAAAGCAGACGACCCTCTGACACTACTAATGGATCTTCTGCCTTGCTGCCGTGATGCTGTACTGGGGGCGGAGTGATCCTTCCATAGGCTGAAGTTCTGTTTTCATTTGTAATTAGTCTATGGAAGGATTGGGCCACCCCCAGACCAGTGTCACTGAAACAGCACAGAAGATCTTTTAGCAGTGTCAGAGGGTCGGGTCAACGCAGGTTCACAGGGCTGGCGGTGGCTTTGAGGGGAACTATTATGGGTGCAGCACCTGATACTGACACGTTCCTATGATTTTTAAAGGATTGTGTCAGTATCGATTTTAGCGCCTCTTCTCCATTGTGAACATCCCCAACTTGGCCAGTCTTTCCTCATAGCTAAGATTTTCTATACCTTTTACCAGCTTAGTTGCCCTTCTCTGTACCCTCTCTAATTCAATAATGTCCTGTTTGAGTGATGAAGACCAAAACTGTATGGCTATTCTAGATGGGGCCTTACTAGTGTTCTATAAAGTGGAAGAATGACCCCCTCCTCTAGTGAATCTATGCCCCTCTTAATAAAGCTCAAGACCTTATTTGCCCTTGATGCTGCTGACTGGCATTGCTTGCTACAACCAAGTTTATTATATAAAAAGACGCCAAGCTCCATCTCCATTATGGATTTTCCTATGGGTAAAAGTGGATATTTTTTTTTTTGTTAACATATGCTTTTATTTATTTTCCAAATCAAATAAATAACAAAGTAACAAAATGGAAATTTGGAGGTACATAAATTATATAAAGAGAAAAGATTCCATTGTAAATACAAGCTTAGCGATTTATCTGAAAACCTGTCAAATTGTGAGTTAATGTAGATAGCTTGAATATGGGATTAATTAAAACAACAATATTTCCTTACATCATAGTTTGAAAATAATTAACAATTTGAATGTAACATCCGGTTTATCTGGCAACTCCTGGGGGTTGATTGATGGCTTTGTTCCCGTGAATGAGAAAGGTTCTGCATGTATAGATCTGTTTCCTGTACGGTGGGATTGTTAGATAGTAATTCTGTGTCAAACCAGGTAGTGTGTCTAAATGAGTAAATAGTTAGGTGTTTAATGTGGGTGGGAAGGAAGGCTATGTAACTCATCCAAGTTAAGAAAAATGTTTCTGTATGCTGTTCTTTATTTGTCATAGATTCCAGCCAATCCATATAAAAAATGTGATGGAGTTTTTGTTTGACTAATGAGAGTGGGGGGGGGGCAGATGAAGAAAGCCAGTGATGTAAAATATTATAATTCTTCTGCTAAGAGTCTCTCTGAAGTTTTAATTGTGGGGGGGGTATTCCAAAAATTGCCCATGTTAATGTAAAGGGTGCAGTTTGCAATAAAACAACAGTCAAATATGGGGTAGCTGCTGTCTATACAGCGAGTACTGTGCACAGGTCCAATTAAACCAAAGTAAATATCAAAGACATGCACAGTTTCTCGCTTAAAAACATTTATTGGTGCATATAAACCACAAAAATTGACATATCAATATTCAATACACACACACCACAAAGCAGTGTCTCCCCCCCAGTCTGCCTACCTGTTGTCAGCCACACCCTCCTGACGCGTTTCGCGCTATTGGGCGCTTCATCAGAGGAGGTGCAGTTTGTTGTGTTAGAGATTTCTAATATCCCTGAACTTCTCCCCATAATTTTGATACTAGGGCAAAGCCATAGACAGTGTACGAGCTCTAGATTGTTGGCATCTCAGGCATTTGTTTGTATTTGTAGTATGATGTCTCCGAAGTGGTGTCAGATACGATTGATGTAGTATCTGTAGAGACATTTCCTGATATTTACTAGTAGAAAGCGTTTGTGTGAAATTGGAGTATCTTAGCAGCTTCTGTATGCGGAATTACTGAGGTCCATTTGCTTATAAAATTATTTGGAGTTTCAATTAATAATGTGGTCCTAATTGTACGTTAGATTTGAGATGTAGCCTTAACTGTAGTGCCTCAGGGCCATAATGTATTTATTGGGTTATTTTTATTAAGATCCAAATGATGTACAGGCATGGGACCTGTTATCCACCTGTGATCCAGTATGAGTATGGGACCTGTTATCCAGAATGCTTGGGACCTATTAACCAGAACAGGTATGGGAACTGTTATGCAAAATCCTCAGGACCTGGGGTTTTCTGGATAATACATCTTTCCGTAATTTGGATCTGCATATCTTAAGTCTACTAGAAAATCATGTAAATATTAAATAAAGCCAATAGGCTGGTTTTGCTTCCAATAAGGATTAATTATATCTTAGTTTGGATCAAGTACAAGGTACTGTTTTATTACTACAGAGGAAAAGCAAATTACTTTCTAAAAGGCCCCGGGGCACCTGCATTATAAATCCAGCCCTGGCAGTTCATACCGTGCTACATACAGTGACACAATGCTGGTGCCCCTCAAGCAGTTTGCATTAGGTGTGAACAGTGTGGGCATTTTCAGTCTGAGATGTGAACAGTAAAGTGCTTTAGCGATGTGAACAATAGAGGGGTTACAGATGTGAACAGTGCAGGGGGATTAGAGGTGTGAACTATGCAGGATTTTACAATATGAATTTGAAGTGTAATCTGTGCAGTGGCCAGTTAATATCAGTACTGATACATTTTAAAGATTGCACCTGGTAAGCAGGTTTTAAATGATGTATTATGTATAAAAAAGTGTTGGAATAGAAATAATGTTTCTCGTGCTAGGGGTGATGTAACCAGTTCAGATACACAGCAACCCTAATGCAGTAAAGGCCAATATTTCCTTGTGAAGCTCCATATATCTTATCTTGACCAGCCTTTTCCTTGGTGCCACCCAAGCTCCACATTCTCCAGTGGGGAGAGGGTCAAAGACTACTTTCTAGTCTTAAAATATAATAACATGTATTGAATATGTTTACTGAAACTCAGTTTCTGCATTCCAGGTATTTCAGAGCTTGGAGGACCATCACCTGAAGGTAGTATCCTTCTTTCGTGAGAATAGTTTTCATAGACTAATTGCTCATGACTCTGAGTAAACCCTCTGTAACATCCCTTCATACTACAGCTGCCATGCCCTCAAACTCAGTTGGAATGGGAAGAATTTGACCATCAATCAGTTTCTAATGCAGGAAGTTGCCAAGCAGTTTGGCCTAAAAGATGAGCCACTTTCCAATTTTTGCAGCTCTCTTAGGTAAGTAGATGAAGTAGCACCAGTGTGAAGAACACGTCTGGTAGTGCCCTAGACCACAAGCTTCCAATTTAAGTCAATGAGAAATTGCAACAAAGTCTTCAGCCTTTTGATTAGCCTAAAGAATCAAATATATCCTATACACATACTAGCCTCTTTTAATGGAACAGTCATTGATGTGTACCCTCTTTATGGACCCAGCATTTTGCTGCTTTAGTGTTTTCAGTGCTGTCAACATACACCAAACCACTCTAAATTGCCACCCCCACCCAATTCATTTCTGTAGAAATTGCTTGTGCCTGTAAATACGTTATTGCATTAGCTAGCACTTGCAAGCTGTTCCCATAAGAATGAACTGACAAACATTTTGCTCAACAAAACCTTTGGTGTTCCATTACACTTATAGGAGGGAAAATATATCATGTTATCTCACGTTCTCCACAAAGTGCACACATACATTCAATTTATCCTTTCCCTTCAGTTTTAAGGCTATAATTTGCCTTCATTTCCCTTGTGAGGCTAAGTTTTAACCATATGCTGTCCTGTGTAGTAACCCTTTCCACAATAACTTCTCCCCATTTATTGAAATACATTTTGCATATAAATGTAGCTGCAGCCTACAAGTGTTTACCAGCAGTGTCGTCTCTATAGTAAAGACACTGAGATGACAGAACTTATCTTTAAAGGAACAGTAACACCAACATTTTTTAACACTTATTTCATCCTCACATACCTATAGTACTAGGTCAGGTTTACTCTAATTTTTTTTTTTTTTTTCAAATCTTGAGCTTGAATCTGACTTCCAAAGTTCTCCATAGCAGAAAGGTGACGGCAGCTTGAATTTATAATGAAGGAATTGTTCAGTATAAAAATAACTGGGTAAATCAATAGGCTGTGCAAAAAAACATGTTTCTAATATGGTTAGTTAACCAAAAATGTAATGTATGAAGAATGGAGTGACTGCATGTTTAACAGAACAGAAAACTACTTCCTGCTTTGAAGCTCACTTGGTTTCCACTGATTGGGTTTCTTATAAAACAAGAACATGAGTAGATTTCACTTTTATTGTTCTTTAACTTTTTAGTGTTTCTTATTTGTTCCATTTTCACCCCACCCACCCCATGTATATGTTACCCCTCCCAAATGTGACCAATACCCAGAATAAAGACACACAAAGCAACTTGATGTTAAATCTGCGTAAATCACAGTTTTATTCATAATTATTAGATAAACTTCGTTATTTGATCCAGAGGAAGGCAAAAAACCTCTGGCAAGCTTGGGAGAATCTGCTTACTAGAGGGAAAAATTCCTTCCTGACCCCTTAACGGCGATCAGATTTGCTCCCAGGATCAATTTGCCAAATTAAATCAAGGGAAGCAGGGTGAGAGAAACAGAAGGGAATATGGCAGCATACACATGAGCGCCTTTAAGCTACAAGGTGAACACTACATTCCATTGGACCCCAGGCAGCCTGTAGACCCGGCTTCTGCAGTCTGAGGGATGGAGTGGACAGGAATGCAGGGTCTACTGAGTGACTTAAAGATGCTCCTGTCTATGGAACCATATTTAGGGGGAAAGAAGGGATACTGTGGTTGGAATTGCGGTGGTTTGAATGGAAATAGAAGGTAATATGGCAGCATACACACAAGCACCTTTAAGCTACAAGGTGAACACTGCATTCCTCTCCATTCCATTGGCCCCAGGCAGCCTGCAGACCCGGCTTCTGCAGTCTGAGGGATGGATTGAAAAGGAATGCAGGGTCTACCAAGTGGCTTGAGGGTGCTCCTGTCTATAGAACCATATTTTAGGTGTAAGTGTGACACCGCTGGTGGAATTATGGTAGAAATAATTGGGGAAATAATTGGTTGGAATTGCGGTGGAGGGAACTAAAATAGAAGGGAATATGGCTGCATATACATGAGCACCATTAAGCTACAAAGTGAACCCTGCATTCCTTGTCATTCCATTGGACCCCGGGCAGCCTGCAGATCCGGCTTCTGCAATTTGAGGGATGGATTGAAAAGGAATGCAGGGTCTACCAAGTGGCCTTAGGGTGCTGGTGTCTATGGAACCATATTTTAGGTGTAAGGGGGGAGCACCACTGGTGGAATTATGGTGTATTGGAGTGGAGGCACTGCTGGTGGAATTGAGAATGGCTCACTCACCTCTGTGTCATGAAGATCACCTACACAGAGGTGCATCGATACGTGGTACCGTGTAAACTGCGACGGTGCTGGTGGGCTCTCTGCAAAACCAAACAAAATAACGTTAAACTTATACCCAAGGGTTTTAC
Organism: Xenopus petersii; assembly: GCA_038501925.1. Classification (NCBI taxonomy): domain Eukaryota; kingdom Metazoa; phylum Chordata; class Amphibia; order Anura; family Pipidae; genus Xenopus; species Xenopus petersii. Next base: position 119,611,449 of record CM076681.1, read on the forward strand.
CTAAGCAAGTGATATCTCTGTAGAAATTCTATAACATTTTGGGGGATTTTAATCAGAAATATGGCAGTTATGCAAATTAACATTACTAAATGTGAATGTACCATTTCCCTCTGTGATTATGGGACAAGTTGCAAATCACAGGTTTCTCTGCATTTTCAAGCCATTCCAATTCCTTGCCAAAATGATGAAGATACACTTCCTATTGGTTTCTATGGCATCTCAATAGGTTTCAGCTGCGCATGATTTATTTGTTCTTTTTGTGGTTGTTTTTCACAAAATCACAGCATTGCAATGGCTTTCAATACATCAGCCCTATTACAAAATAGTAATCATTGAACAAATATATTCATTAGATACTGTACCTGGATATTATTCCATGTACTTCCTGAAAATTGCCCAGTTTATCTCCTCTATTTGTAGAGGGATTTCAGTTGGGCTTTGGTCTTCATCTTGTCCTGCATTACCTCAGCCATAAATCTGATTTTCCACCACCTTGTAAATTCCAGGCTGTCTCTAGCTATACAATAATCATAGCTTGTCCATTTTATTTCGCCAATGATGTCCTTCCTCATGCTCTCCAAATCAGTGATCTTACAGATCCTCTCCTCCTTCCTGTAGATCCACTGTGAGCCCTAGAGAAAATGTAAGAAACAAGAAGACATTAAGGTTTCCAGCAGTTTGTGTTTAATCCCCAATAATAATGCAATTTGCAAAGCAAATGCTTTTTGGTTCAATAGAAGTGTTGGTGTTGAGGTGGGTAAGAAAAGACATGCTTTTAAGGCTTTCAAGTTAGCTGGGACAGCGGAATCATTTATAAGGTACAAGGAGGCCAATAAATCATGCAAAGAAGCTATAAGGCAAGCTAAAATTGATATGGAAAAGGATATTTTTTAAAAATAATCAAAATTATTTTTTAAATATGTTAATAGTAATAAAATGAAGCAGGAAGGGTGGGACCTTTAGTATCAGAGGGTGGTCAGCTGGTTGATGAAAACAAAATAAATGCACAGATTTCAGATTTTTTGTCTGTCTATACAAATGAGGAACCAGTTAATGAAGGTTTCCTTCTTATTAGTTCCAATTTTAGTAATACAACTAATGATGCATGGTTCACACATGAGGAAATTCAAAAGAGACTAGAACATGTTAAGATTAACAAAGGTCCGGGCCCAGATGGTATTCATCCCAGGGTACTTAGCGACCTCAGCTCTGTGATTGCCAAACCTCTTTACTTAATTTTTCAGGATTTATTGAGGTCTGGCCTAGTGCTGAGAGACTGGCAAATTGCTAATGTGGTGCCTCTATTCAAAAAAGGATCCCATTCTTAGCCTCAAAACTATAGGCCACTTAGTCTGATGTCAGTGGTAGGAAAGCTTTTCGAAGGGTTAATAAAGGATCGACTTTATAGCAAATCATAATATCGATTCTGGGATGACAGTGGATATGATTTACTTAGGCTTTGCTAAAGCATTTGATACAGTGTCACACAAAAGGTTACTGGTTAAATAAAGGAATGTTGGCCTGGAACATAGTATTTGTACCTGGATAGAGAACTGGCTAAAATATAGACTACAAAGTGTGGTGGTAAATGGAAAATTATATAAATTGGACCAGTGTTGCTCTTGTACTTATAAAGTGTAATCATGTCCCCTTGCAAGTGCCTTTTTTCTAGACGGGGGGCCCCCACTGAGGGGGTACAGGGGGTTCTGCGTTTAGCGTAGGAAGTGTAACTTTAGTACCAAATGTCACATATAAAACAAAAAGTTTGATCCTGTTGTGGCACTTCCACATATTCCTGCACTAGCAGGGAGGATGGTGATCGTTGTATGCTCCAGTATCTGAAATAAAATGTTTTCTATCATATTCTTGCATACCAGCTTAGTTATTACCACATTTGACTTTACATGTCTAGTGGCAGGCTGTGCCCTTACATGTGTTGTCAGGGTCTGGTTGGGGGTCCGGGGCCCACCGGGATTACTCTCAGGGCCCTGCCCCTGCCGTACCGCCCCACCCCCAGTGTTAGCAGCTGTCAGTGAACTTTTGAGAGACACATAGGTACAGAGGTTTTTCTGCTCACAGTGAAAGCTGCAGGGGTCTGTTCTGAAACCGTCACCTTTTCACATTCTGTTATGAAGCACTTTGGAAGTCAGATTGAGGCTCAAGTTTTAAAAAGAAAACCAAAGGGTAGAGTAAGCCCGATTTATATAGAAGTTTGGGGGGAATTAAGTGTTAAGCTAACTTGGTGTTACTGGTCCTTTAAAAAGGTTTAGGGGCAATGATCCTCTCCTTAAAGGAGAAGGAAACCCCCTGGGCGCAAAACCCCTCCCCTGTGTTGCCCCCCCTCCCTCCTGGCCTACCTGTCCCCCTGGGCAAATGCCCCTAACTTGTTACTCACCCCTCTGCGCAGGTCCTGTCCACGGAGTTCACAGTCGCCATCTTCTCCCACGTGCATCTTCTTCCTGCTTTGACCGGCGTCTTCTGGCGCATGCGCAGTAGAAACATTTACCGGTATGTATCTACTGCGCCGAATGTCAAAGTTTTCCGATTTCACTTTGTGACATTCGGCGCATGTGCAGTAGAGCTGTACCGATAAATGTTTCTACTGCACATGCGCCAGAAGACGCCGGTCAAAGCAGGAAGACGACGCGCGTGGGAGAAGCTGGCGACTGTGACAGGACCTGCGCAGAGAGTAACAAGTTAGGGGCATTTGCCCAGGGGGACAGGTAGGCCAGGGGGGAGGAGGGGGCAACACAGGGGAGGGGTTTTGCGCCCAGGGGGTTTACTTCTCCTTTACATAGAAGTCCCTCTCATGACCGTTATCCCATGTTCTATTACTTGACTGGGCGCTCCACATTTTCCGTCAGCTCATGAAGCACCAAGGCAACAGTTTCTATACAATTTATTGTTCCCAAGTTGTCCATTACATTATTCTCCATTACATTATTCTCCATTAAGTGAGACTTTCAGTGCATGGCAGAAAAGCAGAGCTGTTTATGGTTAATGAATATCAGCGCCGTTTCTGTATGCATTGCCGCCTGAGGCGGCTCCAGTAATGCCGCCCCCCCAGCCCGATTCGATTTCCGGGGGGGAGGCAGCAACGCTAGTGCGGAGAGCGCAATTGCGCTCTCTCGCCCTAGTAAAGCCGAATTTCCGGTTCAAAAAACGGAAATTCGGCTCTTAAAGGCACCAGCAGCGGCTTTTTGCCGCCCCTGGAAACCTAGCTGGCGATGCCGCCTGAGGCGAGCGCCTCAGCTCGCCTCATTGGCGGATCGCCCCTGATGAATGTATTATTATAGCTGTGTCACTGGCAGTGATCCCTTCAATCCCTACAAACATCCAGCGACACAATGAACTGCCCCAAAACCTGATTCAGAGGTTACAACCTGTACTAAACCTACAATACAAGTTGGCAACCCTGGGAATTTAGTAGCAGGTCCTGTCAAAAGTCGGCAGACCGCCACTAGAACCCATTACAACTTTCCCATGTTTGAATTTGCCGCTCACGAATAGGTAAGCTGCAATGGAGCGGTCACATGGTAGGATCACATGACCGTGACGTCAGGTCCTTTCCGAGGACTGGAACTAGCCGCTACCAAGGTGGATGGCAATGGTAGAGCGCCGAACGCACGCTGTGTTCTTTTCCGTCTGCACTCGATTGCTCCGGTCTGCTGCATGGGATCCGGAAGCAGTGCGGGTAGCACGTGGGTAGTGCTTGTGTGAAGCCGGAGCTGTGTGTGGGGAAGGATAGTGCAGTTCCAGGGAAGCATGGATCAGAGTGACAGCGGCTCCGGCAAGTTCATCGGCGACGGTGACTTCGTGGTGCTGAAGAGGCAGGACGTGTTCAAAGCCGTGCAGGTGCAGAGGCGGAAGTGAGTAGGAACCCGGTGCCTCATAAGCACAAATCACAACCGCGACCCCTTTATCCTCACACCGGTACCTGCGAGACACTCACATTAACCTACCGGCCAGTTTCTTGCTCCCGTAGCGTTTCTATTCCACAAGCAAAATGGTGCCTCGTTATAGTTGCAATTTTATTCTAAAGAATGCTTTGTAAATTGCTTTTCATCATTCCCTTCCCAACCCCCATCTGCCCAGCCATGCCCTCTCCCCTGCCCTCTCCGCTGCCTTCTCAGCTGCCCATACCCTCTCTCCTGTCATACCCTTTCTCTCCTGTGCCCTATCTCCCCTGCCCTCTCTCAGCTGCCCATGCTCTCTCTCCCATGCCCTCTCTGTCCTGCCCATGCCCTCTCTGTTCTGCCCATGCCCTCTCTGTTCTGCCCATGCCCTCTCTGTTCTGCCCATGCCCTCTCTGTTCTGCCCATGCCCTCTCTGTTCTGCCCATGCCCTCTCTGTTCTGCCCATGCCCACTCTCCTGTCCATGCTCTCTCCCTCCTGTTCCCTCTCTCTCCTGTCCTCGCCCTCTCTCCCTTGCACATGCCCGATCTCCCCTGCCCTCTTTCTGCTGCCCATGCCCTCTCCTGTGCCCTCTCTCACCTGTCCTTGCCCTCTTTTCTGCCCATGCCCTTTCTCTCCCCTTCTCATGCCCTCTCCCCAGGCAGAGAAGCAATTAAAGGGACTGTGGTGCTGCACTTATTTAATATATTTTTTAATATAGCATTACTTATGTACATAGCACTCTGTACAGCTCATCTCTCTGCTGTTTAAAAGGCACCTGTTCTAGCCCCCTGCACCCACTGGAGATGTGAGTTTATAGAACCTGGTGGGGAAAACGATTTTTATTTTTTAAATGCTCCTTGTGAACTCCAAGCCTCCTGCCTCCCATTCCAGCAGCCATGTTGGGGCACACCAGAACCAGGAACTCCCAAGCGATTGCGAGAGGCAATTTTATAGGAATATAATACTGTTTCCTGCATTTTTGGAAGGGGAAACAATTTTCAGTGATAGCATTAGAGCAGAACAATAAGTACAATAGAACCTCCAACTTTTTAAAGTTCTAAGCACCTCTGCAGAATTCTGAAATTTTAATTAAAATATTTTTATTTATATATTACTGACAAATCAGTGTGACATACCCCCCCATCAATCCCTGCCCCAGTGAAGCTTACAGTCTTAAGTTCCCTAACACATTCACACAAATGGTCTGTTTCAGTTATCAGGGTCCAATTAACTCTGCTGTATGTTTTTGGAATGTGGGAGAAAACCTGCTTGCAGGGACGCCACTGATTGGCTTCTTGGGTAGTTACTAGTTTCAGGGTGTGAGCTTCATGACATGTTGTTGGCACAACAACATCCCCCTTTTAAAATAAGAGTCTAAGGGCGTTTTTGTTGTTGGCTGGAATGAAATTGGCCATGCCGCAGCTTGTCTGGTTGTACAAGGACAGGTTTGCCACAGTTCTGGGATGTCTCTTTACTACTGTTACTTTGTATCTGTGTATTTTTGTAAATTGTGATTGTGGGTACACCCCTTTATGCTAACACAGCATTCACATTCTGCCATATTTCTCCTTTTCTTTTTACAGAAAAATTATATTTGAAAAGCAGTGGATCTATTTGGACAATGTCATTGGCAAACATTACGGAACCACATTTGAGATAGGCCAAGGAGGAAATCTTCAAACAAAGAGGACAGAAGTAACCAAAACAGGTGCCATTTTATTATAACAACTACTATTTCTAATTGGCAAAGGGGTAAATTCTTTATATCTCGTTAGCTGTTATAGACATACCCAGCAACTCCACCAACTGTCTGTGTGCATTTAGATGCAATGCTCAGCAATTCCGCAACATGCAAGTCAAGCCAATTGAAAATAATTTAGGGTAATACAGCTATTTGTCTCATGTTGTGACTATATAGTGAATAAAGTACCCCCTATTGTAAAATATAAGGATATTATAAGTAACCCAGGAGTTTCATGACCATATACAGTAAAAACACGAGGCCGAATGTTTTTATACAGGTCATGGAACTCCGAGGTGACTTCTGATATCCTCATATTTTCCAACCAGGGGTACTTTATTTATTATAATACACATATTTTAGTGAGTCGTGACCAAAATGACTTCACTACTCACTGTTTATAACTGATGACATCACTAGTCACCGTTTATTAGGATATCATTTACAAGATATGCATCCAAAACTGCATTGAAATTAGCGATGCAGCGAATCCAGGATTCGGTTCAGGATTCGGCCTTTTTCAGCAGGATTCAGATTTGCCCGAATCTTTCTGCCTGCCCGAACCAAATCCTAATTTGCATATGCAAAATATGGATTGGACCGAAATCACTTGACTTTTTGTCACAAAACAAGGAAGTACAACATGTTTTCCCCTTCCCACCCCTAATTTTTATATGCAAATTAGGATTTGGTTCGGTATTCGGCCGAATCTTCGTGAAGGATTCAGGGGTTTGGTCGAATCCAAAATAGTGGATTTGGTGCATCCCTAATTGAAATAGACTCAATTGTGAGGGGATCTGCATATAGAATAGAGTCTGGAAGCACCAGAGCGGATTGGAAAAAATTAAATAAAGTGGCCAGTGAATGCTTCTTTTCATACCTTCTTCTCACTTCTCTCCTTCCCATGCCTTCTCTCTCCTGCCCATGCCCTCTACTCTGTCTCTACTTCTCATCCCCTCTCTGTCCTGCCCATTCCCTCTCTCCCATGCCCTCTCTCCCATGTCCATACCCTCTCTCTCTCTCTCTCTTCGTTCTTGTTATCTTAACTTTACCAAACCAATTAAATAAATTCTAATAATGTCAAGTTGCTGTTCAAACTTGGTTTGATTTTTAATTTAGTAAATTTATGCAGGGGTAACATGGGATGGGGGATTGGGGAAAAAAGATCCAACATTGCAAAGCTGGTAAGGTACACTTACCAATACTGACAGAGGGTCCAGGTGCTCAAGCCCCAGTCCCTCAGCTTGGGGAGGTAGTAACAGACCTTTATAAGTCAGTGGTAAGATGGCACAAAGACTGGACTTCACTCCAAACTTAATCGTTTCGTGCCTCGGGGGCACATAGTCATAGGCTATGACTAAGTGCCCCTGAGGCACGAAACGCGTAAGGCCACCCTCTGAGATGTTCCTTTTTGCGTAATAAAACTTTTAGTTTGCATCTATTTTGGAGTGAAGTCCAGTCTTTGTGCCATCTTACCACTGAATTCTACATTGATTTTTAATTTGTCTTGTAGAGCTGAAAGAAGCAGGGTCTGACAATCGCAACATAGTGGATGATGGGAAATCTCAGAAGCTCACTAGAGACGACATAGAAGCGTTAAAGGAAAAGGGCATTACAGGGGAGGTAAGTTCTGTGTCTCCATCCCAGGGCCTATTTCTGTTTATTTAATTACTCTAGTTTCGGATGTTTCCTTTTCTCAGGGTGTTGCTTTATGTAATTGGTGTAAATTGTTTTAGATGTCCCACCCCAACTGTCAACATAATCATTGTCAGATAAAATCCTCAGCTTGGTGCATTGAAATGTGATTTGCAAAGGTGTTTGCGCCTATGAATGCTTCTCTTTGCTCTTAGTTCCAGTATGTCGCTTCTGCGTGCTTTAAAGGAACAGTAACAAAAAAAGTGGTTTGAAGTATTGGAAATATAATGTACTGTTGTGTTGCACTGGTACAACTGGTGTATTTGCTTCAGAGCCATGGGAACAGCCATTCAAGCACAGGATACACAGTAGATAACAGATACGTACTACTATAGTTTATATAAACAAGCTGCTGTGTAGCCATGGGAGCAGCCATTCAAGCACAGGATACACAGTAGATAACAGATAAGTACTACTATTGTTTATATAACAAGCTGCTGTGTAGCCATGGGGGCCATTCAAAGCTGAAAAAGGAGAAAAGGCACTGAATACAGATAAGCTTTATAGTATACAATGGGATTCTCCAGAACTTATCTGTTATCTACTATGTATCCTGTGCTTGAATGGCTGTCCCCATGGCTACACAGCAGCTTGTTTATATAAACTATAGTTGTATTTCTATTGCAAATACACCCGTTTTATTGGTGGAGGGCAACAGTACACTATATTGTCATTCCTTTAAAACACTTTAATTTTTTGGTCTTACAGTTCCTTTAATTGACTCTGTGCCAGGTACAGGGCACACTGGTGCATGGGATTCCTGCACTGAACTCCTGCCTTTGTGTGTTGCACCTTTACACGCAACTCACTGACACTCAAAGAAGTGCCCACACCCAATGCTGTGTCATGCAAGGCATGTTTCTGCCCCCAGTAGTGAGGCCATTTGTGTGTACCCAAGCAACATTAAACCTATCTTCACTTAGGTTTTGCACAGATTTTCTTAAAGAAAAAAACAGAATTAATCTTTTAATTGTTTTTATTACTCTAAAGATGTTCCCACTGCCCGACTGGTGTTCTGTTCCAGACAAAAGCATTGTGCTTGTCTATTTAAAGCAGAATTCACATTATTTACAAGTTGGGAGGCCACTGGTACATGTGCAGGTGATAATGTCAGCAGGTAGAAGAGGTGCCACGACATTAACAATGTTTCAGTTGGGGAACTTCATGTTTAACTGGACAGCCCCCGGTACAGTCCATTGACTAATTGCTTTTAAAAAGACTTTGCTATAATCCACATTTCTTATTTGCTCTCTCTTCAGTTACTTGCTGTTTTATGTAACGTTTGCTGTCATTTGCAGTGTACGGCACATTAATCTAAAGTGTATTGGTGTGACAAGGTGATAATGCTTTTATTGACTTTCTCCGCTTTTTGTCAGGATATCAGTGTTGGTGAAGGCAGTGCTTGTCCATCAGTGAAAAATGATTTGATGGGGGGGGGGGTCAATTTGCCAGTCCACACAGGGTAATAAAGTTCCAGGATTTTGCCCCAATTCTCTGCACACCCTCGTTTATTCATTTAACAAAAATATCCCATGAACTGCTAATTATAAAAAGTCAAATTTTTATTAAGTTAGCATATTAAAGATAGCACATACCCCAAATGACGCACCTTATGCATTTTGTATCCTCCGGTACTCAATCATAGACACCTATGATTAAGGACCGGAGGATACAAAACGCACAAGGTGGGTCATTTGGAGTATGTGCTATCTTTAATATGCTAACTTAATAAAAATTTTACTTTTTATAATAGGGATATTTTTGTTAATTGTCCATCAGTGAACGACATGCATTCCTGTGTACGGACTGCTGAAAGGGGGCAGTCTCCTAGTATGGTTCTCCACTGAAGTATGTGTCCCAATAGCTCTAACCAGATATCAGGCAGGTAGAGGGATTTTGTCTCCCTTTAGTTGGGAATGGATTCACATCAGGATGACATTTAGTGGCTTACCATGTGTAGCGCTCCAAGTACGTAAAATGGATTGACATTGTTCATCTAGTCAACTATGTGTAGGCGTCTATTACATGTAGTGCTATTGAATAAGGTTGTATTCTTTTTTTGAGATTGAGGCTTATTCAGCAGAGATGACAGTGAGTAACTTTTACAGAACGCATTTTAGGACATCATCAGGAGAACACACACTCCTGCATGCACTCTCGTAAAGAAGAATTATGCATACTCTCTTATTCTATGCACTTATCCAAAGAAACTGCAGTCACACCTCCGTGCTGCCCACATTTGCTGTTGCAATCTCCCACCTCATGGTTCATTCCTCAGCCCTCCCTCCTTAGCTCTCAGCCCTCTCTCCTCAGCTATCAGCCTGGCTTACGAGCTGAGGTCTAAGGGCTGTAATGAGGAGGGAGGTCTGAGGACCGAGGAGGGAGGGCTCAGGAATGAGCCATGAGGGGGGAGATTGTAACAGCAAATGTGGGCAGCACGGAGGTGTGACTGCAGTTTCTTCAGATAAGCGCATAGAATGAGACAAGTCTGCATACTACTTCTTTACGAGTGCGCATGCAGGAGCATGTGTACTCCTGATGATGTCCTAAAATGCGTTCCGTAAAACTTTATCTACTTGCCATAAATTTGGCTTGTTCTTCCCCAGCAGCTTTTATTGCACAGTGATATCTTGAGAGTGTGTAATTAAGGGTCTTCCAGTGTGTTTGAGTGTGTCATGAGAATAATGGCAGCCCCATGATAAAGAGTTCTGTTTGATCCCAACATATGTAGGGGCCGTGCAGTGAATGCAGAAAAAGTAGTCGCCATGGTGGTGCTTGATAAAAGTGCCTTTTTGTGCTTGAAATTCCTTGTCCATCCGTCTTTAGTCACTCCAGCTTGATATATGCCCAGTATTATCTGGCTGTACCCACTGATCTGCTGAGACTTGTCTGCTTTTGCTTTTTGTATTGATGTTTTATGCGAGGGGGTAAGTAAGGTTGTCGCCAGTTACCACCTCTAAAACTTGATGCAAATAAAAAGTCGTTTATGCAACAAAAAAAACAAAAACATCTCAGAAAATAGCCTTACACGTTTGGTGCCTTGTGGGCACTTAATTGTAGGCTGTATTCTGTATTCTGTACAAGCAGTGGTATTAAGTGAAAACAGACCAATCCGAAATGTGCTCAGGGCAGCAGACATTATACATAACAGAGATATTCTTATAGTTCAATAAATAATTATTTATTTTGTTAAAACTTTATTTAGACAAAACAGGATACATTATTGTCTAAGTTCATTCCAGATCTTTGTCTAGTTGCTAGAAAAAAGATCCATTTTGCTTCTTGTTTAAGTAGTTTCTCTAATGTATAGGCTACATGTCTGATGGAAAACATTGCTGAGAATCCTTTATCCACCTTGTCCAATGCAAGTGTAGGCACTGCACCCCGTGGCATACCCAAAATGATTTCCTTTTGCTACAATAAAGCTGCACCCGTTCCTTAAACCCAAATACACTGTTGCCTGTCCTGTTGGGTGATGCCAGGCCTCAATTTACCCTTCTCAGGAGATCCCCTGCCTCATGCTTTTCATCTGATAAATTGCTTTTCTATTTCTACTCGGAGCAGCACTTCAATGTGACACCATACACAGGATTAATACAGACAGTATACTCTCTCTTTCTGCAGTGTATTTCTCATAGACACAGCTTGATTCCTAATCACATCCTCATGCATTTTTGGGAACAGAAATGTGCCCTATGGCTTCCATATTGCTGTGTAATGACAGTGTGATTGAATAATAGCTCATTGATTTCAGCAGAATTGCCCCTTTTTCCTAAGGGAGGGGGATCTGATTAAAAATCACTTCTTTTATTTCCCCAGGTCAATGAATTTCTTCTTTAAAACATTAATCTCATTCTTTCCTTGTTTGGCCACTGATTTGTACCTAACAAATTGCTGCCCCAGTGATTTAGGTTTCCACTATGTTACATTGATTATTTGTTATTATTAGTTATTGCTTGTTGCTGGCTTTACATTGATTTTACTGATATAGGCTTTATTACTTGCGTCACAGAAGGTAATAAAACCTATTTCTAGCCACATACTATTGACTTGATTATGACAATAAAGCTTAGCAAGGCAATTTAACTCCACAGGTGTTTTAAAAGTGAAATAGATCTATTTTTGGGGGAGGGCATAGACAATATCTCTGTAAGGGTAATGGGAAGGGTGATTGATTGTCAATTGATTGTTATCTCATGTTTCAACAAATATTTACATCCCCTTTCCATAAGAAAATAAACCTATTGAATGTATTTTGCCAAAGGCAATCGTTCAGCAGCTCATTGAGAACAGTGCAACATTTCGAGACAAGACTGAATTCGCCCAAGAGAAGTATATAAAGAAAAAAAAGAAAAAGTAGGTTTTGTTTGTTTTTGTTTCATAACAATGTGATACTTGTTACGTGTAATATGTGCATAGGCAGTAGTAGGCTAGAAATACTACACTTTGGGGCAGATTTATCAAGAGTCAAATTGAAAATGTTAATTTTCGAGTTTTTGATGGACAAAGTCATATTCGACTAGAGCATTGTTAAAATTTGAGTTGTTTTTTTTTTTTTTAAAATTTGAATTTGATTTTACACTGGCCCTTTAAGAACTCGAATTGGACTATTCGTCTCCTAAAACCTGCCGAATTGCTGTTTTAGTCAGCGGGAGACGTCCTGGGATCAAGTTGCTGACATTAGATTTTTTATATTTCTGCAAACAACTCCGTTTTAAAACTCGATTCAAATTCGATTCGAGTTTTCTGGTCAATCCTATTCACCCGAGTTTGGGAAATAAGATTTTTTTTTTTTTAGGGATGCACCGAATCCACGTTTTTGGATTCGGCCGAACCCCCGAATCCTTTGCGAAAGTTTTCGGCCAATACCAAATCCTTATTTGCATATGCAAATCAGGGATGGGAAGGGGAAAACATTTTTTTACTTCCTTGTTTTGTGCGAAAAAGGCATGCAATTTCCCTCCCTGCTCCTAATTTGCTTATGCAAATTAGGATTCGGTTCGGCCGGGCAGAAGGATCCGGCCGAATCTGAATTCTGCTGAAAAAAGGCAGAATCCTCTGCAAATCGCGAACCGAATCCTGGATTTGGTGCATCCCTAATTTTTTTTTATAATAATGCTAAAAAATATGGATGCTTTCTAATTGCAATAAACTTCTTGTGTTTAAAAGTGTTAAGTCTCAGTGCAAGCAGGCAATTAATCTCCATGATTCACATTTTGAAAGACTGGGAGGCCCATTTATCAAAGTCCGAGTTTTTCTCAATATTTTCTGAAAACAACTCCAACCAAATCCGAACAGGCTTTTTCTCCTTATTTAGCAATACACTTTCCAGAAAATTTTGTCTGTGGGGGAAAAACCCCAAAAAATCATGAAAAAACCAAAACGTCGGATTTTCCACCCCTTTTTTTCAGATTTTTGCTCAAAAACCACAAAATCTTTGGATTATTGCACGTAAGTCAGCACCGAACAAAATATCTTTGCGTCTTCTCCATGGGTGTCCGCAGAAAATTTTCCAGGGTGGGGCAAGGAGGCATCTGTGAGCGGGCCTGTGAGATAGGTGGGTGTGTCACTGCCATCAGGGGGTGCAGTTATGCCACGGCGATCAGCCGATAGCCGGGTCAATCAAGGGAATCCTGCACAGTTTCCCTAATTTGAAAAACCGTCCAGGAAGTTTTGACCCGGGCAACCCTTCCAAATACCGTTTGACAAGTGGCAACCCTAGTTCACACAAAGATGGGAAAGTGGCAAGTACATTCATAAATACCCCCAGAACTCACAAACAGATGGTACTGGGGCAAGTACATGTATAAATACCCCCAGAAGTCACAAACAGATGGCACAGGGGCAAGTACATGCAAAAATCTTCGGGATCGCAACAGAAACCACAGTAAGCTGGGGCCAATGTGCACAGTCCCATACCTCCCAACATTTGTGATTAAGAAAGAGGGACAAAAAGTTGAGGCGCGCGTAGCGCGGCAACATTTTTGGCCACGCCCACTTTATGGCCACTCCCCCCATAAGTCATGCCCATTTAACTTTAAAAAAACAACATATAAAAACAATCAACCGGCTGTAGGGTACAATGCTCTGTGACATCATGTGCTGGACACTTACCCAGCTGTTGTGTTACAAAGCAAATCCAGCTATGCAGAGTATAACTGAGCAGCAGCACAGAGACCACAAGTTAAGAAATATTGAAACCATTTTAGGACATAATAAATCTCCTAAACACATGGAATGCAGCGTCACTTGGGACACCCATCAAATAAGGTTCTATTAACTCCTCCGTCCTGCCTGTATGTATACCTCACATTTACCCCTCCTGTCAGGTTACTCAACCTTCAAGTCTAAGCTTTCCTCCTTTAATGATTTCCTCTGAGCCCTCCACCCTCATAATCTCTCCTACAACAACTATCTTCTCCCTCAGCCTTCATATTCTCTAGGAGCCTGGCTGATGATAAGGCTGTGACAAATGAGGGGTCAAAGTGGGGGGGGGAGATTGTTAAAGTAGGAAAGCTAAAAAGTGAAGGCTGAGTATGTTGACGGGGGTGAGAGCGGTGAGAGATGCGCTGGAGGCATGGAGGAGTTAATAGAGATTTATTAGAAGGGGGAAACATAACAGTAGAAGCCGCATTCCTGTTGCTTCGCAGCATAAGCACGGACTTTAGGCTGTAATAGTTTCTGTAAATGCAGAGGAATGCTGCATAGTGCATAGCTTGCATTTGCTCTCACCTATTGAAAGGCTGCAGTCACGTCTCTGTTTTGGAACCTCCCTCCTCAGCTCCCCACCCTCTCTACTCTACTCTGTTCCTGGTAGAGCGTGTGACGTCACTGTCATAGTCTCTTCTCGCGAGACTTCGGGAAAAAAACCAGGAACAACAAAAGAGCCCCAAATGAGGCGGGACATAAGGGCAACAACGCGGGACAGCGGGACAGGCATCTAAAAGCGGGTCTGTCCCGCGAAAATCAGGACAGTTGGGGGGTATGCAGTCCCAGGGGGGGGCACTGCCCCCTCTTGCCCCCCTCTGTGGACGCCCATGGTCTTCTCCCATTGACTTGTATGCATTCTCTTCAGGTCTGAGATCCTGGATTTTCGGATTCTGGCTTTTTCCATCCTCGGTATAATAAATCCTGAAATATTCGTGTTTTTTTTTCACTAAAAATTTGGATTTTATACAAAAAAAAAAACAAAACACAAATTTTTTTGTGTTTTTGGCATTTGGAGTTTGTAAATAACCCTCGTAGGGTGAATAATGTAATATTTGCCACATGATCTGTTTCTGCATTGCATTAACTGAATGTCCAACGTCTGTGACGTACAGATACGAGGCAGTGATCACAGTCTTAAAGCCCTCTACGCGCATTCTGGCAATGATGTACTGTGCAAGGGAGCCTGGCAAAATTTGGTAAGATTTTCTTTTTAAAACTTCTTTTTTAGGATGCATGTTTGGCCATCAGCCTTGTTCCCTTGCATTGACATTTTGTTTGGTAGCGACGGGTGACCGATACATTTAAACAACAAATACAATTAAGTAAAGTATAGAAATCTATGAAATAGAATATATGTACACCCCTACCTTTCATTTATAAAAAATGCTATAGCAGACCTCCCAGTAGAACTGGTTCTCTTCTCCCCCAGGGTTGTATACTTTTACTGGGTGTGTTTGTTCCCTTTACCCTCAGTGGGTGTTGGACAAAATGTATCTGTTTGACCCAAATAATAAATATATTTATATATACAGGTATGGGACCTGTTATCCAGAATGCTCGAGACCTGGGGTTTTCCAGATAACAGATCTTTCCGTAATTTGGATTTAAGTCTACTAGAAAAATAATTAAACATTAAATAAACTCAATTGGCTGGTGTTGCTTCCAATAAGGATTAATTTTATCTTAGTTGGGATCAAGTCCAAGCTACTGTTTTATTATTACAGAGGCAAAGGAAATCATTTTGAATAATTTGGATTATTTGTTTATAATGTAGTCTATGGGAGACAATCTTTCCTTAATTCGGGACTTTCTGGATAATGGGTTTCCGGATAACTGATCTCATTCCTGTATTTAGCCATTCCATTATTTATATCATAAAGGTATACGAAAGTCCTAAGTAAGTTGAAGAAATTATATTATTAAAACCTTATCTGCTCTGCCTGAGCCTGGGAAGACTGACTTCTAAAATTAATTTCTTTTCTTCTGCAAAATGTAATTTTTTTTGGCTGTACTTCCCCTTTAAATTAGTTTCTGTACTTTTTTTTTTTACAATTCCATATGATATAAAACAGCAATAATTTGCAGTAAAGTATAGAATGATTTTCCAGCGTTATATTCTCGGTGCTGCTGAGTATTCATTGTGTGTCTATGATTTATTTCTTTCTAGCCAGCTGCGCTATGATACCCTGGCACAGATGCTCACCATGGGTAATATTCACGCCGGCAGTAAAGTCATTGTCATGGAGACGTGTGCCGGTTTGGTCCTGGGAGCTGTAATGGAGCGCATGGGAGGTCAGCTATAAACCGCATTTAATATATTCTATCTATCTATCTATCTATCTATCTGTCTGTCTATCTATCTATCTATCTATCTATCTATTTTATTATTATTGCTTATTGTGTGCGACAAAATCCAGGAATGTAGCAGAGGGAGAACAGAATAGTTTCTGTATCAGTAAAATGGGTCATTTGAAACTGTTCAAGAGGAATGAATAAGCACATGCCATTATTATAGACTTGCCACAGTGTTCTATATCTATTTTTATAAATAAATATATTTATAAATGGTGTTCTGTATTTATATACAGTGTTCTATGTTTATACAAGGTGTTCTGTATTTATTTACAGTGTTTTATATTTATATACAGTGTTCTGTATTTATATACAGTGTTTTATATTTATATACGTTGTTCTGTATTTATACATAGTGTTTTATATTTATATACTGTGTTTTATATTCATATACAGTGTTCTGTATCTATACATGGTGTTCTGTATCTATACACGGTGTTCTGTATTTGCATACGGTGTTCTATATATTCGGTGTTCTATATTTATATTTATGCCCAAGACTTGGAGGTTTCAGCTGAAAACAGGAAGTCTGATACAGAAGCCAATGTGTACACAATAGAAGGAAAGAAATGCTGTGTTTCTTTTGACAGAGGACTCAGAGCAGCATTACTTTGAGGGTTTACTGGTGTATTTAAATAGACCTTTCTGATAAAGCTTACTTAGTTTTAACCTTTCCTTCTCCTTTAATAATAAAATATCTTTGGCTGAGTTGAAGTCAAGCCACGCTGACACCTAATGGATTAAGGGATCCTACAGAAGCAGAAGGAAAACAGTGGCGTTGGGAGGATTAAGTGTCTCGTAGCTGTCAGTGCAGGGCCTTCATCTTGACATTGGGAATTAAGTTCATTAGTAAGAACAAAGCAAATAAAATCCAGACTCGCATTATCTCTGTCATGTCATGGTGGTTATAATCGTTTTTTGTTGGAATTAGGAGACTTATCATAAACTGTGCTACTTGCCAAGCCAGATCTGACCACTTTAAAGAGATACTGACACCAGAAAATAACTTGTTTTTATATCTATTGTAACATTGTCTTTGAATGCTGTTTATCATTTGGCTATAAAAGTATTTGTCCAATCTGATCTCCCATGTTGCTTTATGAGGGGGCTGCCATATTTGTGCAGCAGTAAGTCCGTTAGCATTAGAAACTCTAACTGACCGGGTGAGAAAGGACAGTCAGGTTTAGGAACTTCAAGTGACAATTACTTACAAAATGAGAAAAACACGATCAACATGACCTATAGGGGCAGATTTATCTGGTTACCTTCCCATTGTTCTGTTGTTAGGCAGCTGGGGGAAAGGGAGGGTGGATCTCACTCCAACTTGCAGTGTAGCAGTGCAAGAGTGACTGAAGTTTATCAGAGCACAAGTCACATGACTGGCTGCACCTGGGAAACTGACAATATATCTAGCCCCATGTCAGATTTCAAAATTAAATGTAAAAAAATCTGTTTGCTATTTTGAGAAGTGGATTTCAGTGCAGAAAATTATTTTATTGTAATAAAGTCTAACCCTTCTATAACTGAATTCTTTCTCTGTTTGTTTCAGGATTGGGCTCAGTTATACAGATGTACCCAGGCGGGGGCCCCGTCAGAGCAGCAACTGATTCTTTTGGATTTCCAAAGTCCTTCTATAAAGGTTTATATGAGTTTCCACTGAGCAAAGTGGAGAGCCTCCACACCGGGACCTACTCCTGTCGTAGCAGCTCCTCGGAACAGAACCCGGCACTGGGGAACAATGAGAGCAGTGAAACCCAGGACCAGAGACGAGACAACGGGGAGGACTCCAACTCTGCCACCGAATGTGAAACTGTCATGGACACTAATGCACAGGGACAACAGGAGGCAATGGAGGCCAGTGGCGAGGGTCCATTAAGCCAAGAGGAAGCCCAGAAACAGGAAAAGAAACAGCTGGTAAGTTTGAATAAAACCCAGCAGCAAATGGCAGTAAAGTTATAACCCTTAGACATTCTCCTTCGTGCTCTAAATGGCACCAACATGTGCACACATTGCCCGTTTAATCACCTTGCAGGCTGCAAAGCATTTACTGGCACTCTAACACACAAGGCACTTAAACAAAAGGAACCACAAACTAATTCCAAGGAGATGCTGGAGCACGTTTGGGCTGCTATCGTTTTTATGTTCTGACATGTTTCTTTGTCAGACATAGTTAAAGAGAATTTTATTGTACCGCAACAGGTTACTATGTGGTGCCGAGTATATTAGATCTGTAAAAAAAAAAAAAAAAGTCACATCCAGATTGGTTTATGTCAGGGATACGGCGTATTTATATTGCATGTGTGAAGGTTAGCACTGACCAATAACACCTCACACCTAAAATCACTATATTGTAATGCTACTTTAGTGGCACAGCCCATTCATGCTTTCTACCTTGTGATTTTATGGATTAGCTGATCTTAATAATTTAAACTCTAAGGACCTTATTTATCAAATGAAAAAAGTATGATTAATCGGATCAGGGAAAAACTTTTCGCAACAATCCAAATCGTATGATTTTTTTTTTTCCCCCCCAAACCACTCACAATTTTTTTTAGTGCTTTTTTCTCAAAAAGTCAGAATTTTACAGATTTGTGCCCGAAATAGTCAGATTTCGGGCTAATTCTAGCGCAGAGTACAGAAACTTCCAAACAGATTTAATCTGAGACTCTCTAAGGGCCTTATTTATCAAATTAATAAAATTATGATTCAATCGGATTGGGGAAAAACTTGATAAAATTGAGCAACAATCAGAATCATATGATTTTTTTCTGATTTCTTTTCCCCCTGATTAAATTTTTTTTTTTATAGTGCTTTTTCCCAAAAAGTCAGAATTTTTCAGATTTTTGCCCCGAAATAGTCGGATTTTTGGGCTAATTCCAGCGCAGACCACAGAAACCAAACAAAATAAAGACCCATTGACTTATATACAACCTCGGCAGGTCTGAGATGCCGGATTTTCGGATTCTGACTTTTTGCAGCATTGGGCTTTAATAAATCCCAAAAAAAATTGAGGGTTTTTTTCCACTAAAAGTTTGGGTTTTATGGTAAAAAAAACCCTCACATTTTTAGAGTGACCTAGATGTGCCTAGCATAGCTAGGAAGTGTAAACATTAAAGGTAACCCCCCAAAATTCATACTAATTAATCCCTTGTCCTCCTTTTGTGAAAGGTGCAGGAGAAGTAAATTAACAGGCCTTGTAACCAACTGGTTTGAACACGTAATACTACTGCCACCTTGGATTTGGTAACGTAAGGGGCAGAGTGGGAAGATCTTTTGATGACAGTTGGCATTGCCTTCTCATTGCGTGGGTATTCCAGGCTCATGGATGAGCTTACTTTTGGGTGGGCATTGAAGCGACATTTAGATGCACGGGTACATCATTCCAACCACGCATCTCCAGCTATTGTCTATATGCTTTTCTTACTGAACATTATTCAGTTTAGGCTTTTCTTGTCCTTTAAATTGCAAAATATACATTATACATATTTATATATACAAAATTAAAATAAAACAACTAGCTGTTTGAATATTTCTCCCTTTAGAGAAATAAAGTTGAGAGATTTATTAACATATAAAACGCTGCGGATAGAGAAGCGGCTGACTGAATCAGATAAGGCTTTTTTTTTTTTACCCAATTTCTCTTCAAACAAGGCTTTGATTAGAGGGGGGACATTATCTCTTCATCTTTAATACTAGGCAGTGTCTCTGCCAGACCTGGGAAAACGTTGCCCCTTTTATTCCATAAACCCCATTTGTGTTTCAGGCTCTGGAAAAAAAGCGAAAACAAGATGAAAAAAGGAGAAAAGAATCAGAAGCAGCCACTTTGTTGCAAGAAAAAAACGCAGATGGGTGAGTCTGAAGGCAACGTTTATGCTTCTTGCCCAGAAATCCTCCCTATTGTTTGGCCACTGGCACAATGTTAGCTTCCGCAAATATATTGTGGAAACTCATTGTGATTCTAATGTACCTGCAGATGATAAGGAACTGATGAATCAATTCTCCATTTGTTTCATTGAGGTGACGTGCTTAAAAACGGGGCAAATGGCTGAACATACAGGGTTAATAAAAGGGGATGCACAAGTATTACTCCTTGTCTTTTGCAAGAGAATAAAGGAAAGTGACACAGCAGCTGATTGATATGAACAGTTTTCCAGCAAAGCAGCGTGTTATCCAGGACAGGGTAGCGCTACATTCTGTTTAGATGCTTACAGAACCATTTGACTTTTTTTTGTGCTATTGGTCCTTTTGATTTGACTTCATGTTGATTGTATGGCGCATCATGGGGGGGGTGGGATAGTGTCTCCATGACAACCGAAGAACATATCCTGGAAAAAAGGGTTTGAGTCTATCTTTCCATTGACCTCTGAAAATCTATTTACATTGTTACTGGTCCTCGTTATTGTGACTGTCTACTTGCAGGATTTTATACCTGAATTGAAAAACCAGTGTACTTCAGGAGTTGGAATGGAGTTAAATAAAGTTTCTTAAATCTGTGAGACAATGGGGCATCAATTTTGATAAATCATTAGTAAAATTTTTATTTTATTGTGTCTGAGACAAAGAAGGAGATCTGAGAGACACGGGTATGTGTGGGTTCCCCAGTAAATTCTCCAGTACGTTAAATGTTCTCTGTCCTTTCAACATGGCTATTAATCTGATTGATCAGAGGGAAAACATAATTGCCCAGAACATTAAATGGGATTTCAAATCCTAAATAAATCTTTATTTTGCCTGGTAAAAAATATATAAATCGTATTTATCGCCAATAGATTGTACCAACATGTCGGTCCTCATTAGGACCTTTCTCAAGGATGATCATTTCGGAAACGTTTCCGTAGTTGAAGCAGTGCAACGCAAACCTCATGCTTAAAAGAAAATGACACGTGTCCATTGAAACCTGTAAAAATGGTATTTGACAAACAGCAACAATTTTTAATTTGCATTGTTTTATTTTCCATTGCAGATTAATCGTAGCCTCCCGATTCCATCCCACTCCTCTGATGCTCTCCTTGCTGGAATTTGTTGCTCCTTCCAGGCCTTTCGTAATATATTGCCAGTACCAGGAGGTTGGTTCTGTCTTTTATTCGACTTCTGTCTTTTATTCGACGTCTGTCTTTTATTGTAGTAACCAGTGCAGGTATAGGACCTGTTATCCAGAAACTCCGAATTATGGAAAAGCCGTCTCCCAATACACATTTTATACAAATATTGCAATTCTTTTAAATGATTTCCTTTTTCTCTGTAATAATAAAACAGTAGCTTGTATATGATCCAAACTAAGATATAATTAATCCTTATTGGATTTATTGGGCGTATTTAATGTTTACATGATTTTACAGTAGACTTAACCTATTAAGATCCAAATTACAAAAATATGAATTACTCAGAAAGCCCTAGGTCCTGAGCATTCTGGATAATAGGTCCCATACCTGTACCAGAATTAAGGAGAGTTTTGTAACTGAAGAAAACTAAAATTCTACATTTTAATTGAAAACGCTTTAGTTGCTCTTCTTAATACACCTG
Organism: Xenopus petersii; assembly: GCA_038501925.1. NCBI lineage: Eukaryota > Metazoa > Chordata > Amphibia > Anura > Pipidae > Xenopus > Xenopus petersii. Next base: position 119,632,867 of record CM076681.1, read on the forward strand.
GAAGGCCAATTTGAGTAGCAATTAAGTTGGATGTGGTCCCAACACATATTTGCTGTCATAGATATTGTGGGACATGTGGCTAATGGCTGTTACACAAATATTTTCCTATATCTGTGACCTTGTTATAAGCTAAGGATGGTGCTGACCAAAGGTTGACCCTTCCAGAGTGGCTTGAACTCGACAAGCCTGACAAGCTGAGAGCCATTTTATATGCAGGGTATATCTGCTATTTTCCTTCAACTGGACAGTAATGTAAAAGACCACAGACAAGCACTAATGTAATGAAAGTGACACCTCCACAACTAGAGATATTTGGTGCTTCTACTCTAATGGAATAGTAGAATACAAATACATGTAACTAGATGGCAGGGTGGGTTGAAAAGTGGGAAAAAAACAGATGGAGGCTGCACTGTACCCTGTCCCTTGGTGAGCACATGTGGGACCGATTCTTTGCAATTCAGGTTCTATTACAAGGACCTGTTGATAGGCATTGAAAGTACATTTTCTATATTTGCTGATGAGACTAAATTGTCCAGAGCTATGGGTTCCATGCAGGATGCTGCCACTTTGCAGAGTGATTTGCCTAAGTTATTTGTCTCCTATAAGTATTAAAGGCTTCACGATGGCTCAGTGGAGTTTCCTCTGGGTTCCTCCCACGCTTCAAGACCTACAGTACAAGCAGGTTAATTGGTTCCTGATGAAACTGACCCTTGTGTGTGTGTCTGTGATCAGGAACTTTGTTTATAAGCTTCACTTTAGCAGGGAGTGAATGATCTCTATCTCTATAAAGTGCTGTGCTGAATAACTAAAGGCTGATGATCCAGCAGAGGTTTCAGCCTCTCTCTGCCCTTCTCTAGTTTATTATCCCTCTATAAGAAGCAGCAGCAGACTCGGCCTCTTGCTGGATGTTGGACAGATATGATATTATTAAATATGGAAGTGAAATGATACAATTAGAGCTGCAGTAGGAAGTTTACTGTTCAATGCAGAATGGAATTAATTTTAGCAAGTGGAATTCCATGTATAGTGACCCCTTACATTCTTGGGAAATAAAAGCTGCAGATATAATGTATATGTGTTCATTCCTATATTAAGCATCAAATATTGTCTCACTAATCCTACCACTTCATTGTAAATAATGTGCTGAGCTTTCAGGTCTTCTAGTTTTGTAAAAATTCAACGTCATGTCTGTGCCTTTTCAGCCTCTACTGGAATGTTACACCAAGTTGAGAGAAAAGGGGGGTGTCGTTAATCTGAAACTGTCTGAGACCTGGCTGCGCAGTTACCAGGTAATGCACCACAAGCAACCGCAGGAATCCAACCCATTGACTTGTATCTTTATTAAATGAAACTGTATTCCATTTATTCTGTTTTTTAAATTCTTCAACGTGCACTTTATATTGAGGGGTATCAGGAAAGTGTTGCTATTGCAGCAATGAAAAACACTTTGAACTAGGGATGCGCCAGAATTCTGTTTGGGATTCGGCCTTTTTCAGCAGGATTCAGATTGGGCCGAATCCTTCTGCCTGGCCAAACCGAATCCTAATTTGCATATGCAAATTAGGGGCGGGAGGGAAGTTGCGGGACTTTTTGTCACAAAACAAGGAAGTTAAAATGTTTTCCCCTTTCCACCACTAATTTGCATATGTAAATTCAGATTCAGTTCGGGATGTGGCCGAATCTTTCGCGAAGGATTCGGGGGTTCGGCCGATTCCAAAATAGTGGATTGGGTGCATCCCTACTTTGAACCCTATGTGGGTTTAATATAGGTATGGGATCTGTTATCCAGAAACTAGTTATCCAGAAAGCTTTTAGTTTTGGAAACGCCGTCTCCCATAGACTCCATTTTATCCAAGTGATTCAAGCTTTTAAAACTTATTTCCTTTTTCTCTGTAATAATAAAACAGTAGCTTGTACTTAAGATATAATTAATCCTTATTGGAAGCAAAACCAGCCTATTGGGTTTATTTAATGTTTACATGATTTTTTAGTAGACTTAAGGTCCGTTATCCGGAAAACCCCAGGTCCCGAGCTTTCTGGATAACAGGTCCCGTACCTGTATATAAATTTAAATTATAGATGGTAAATAAAAGGTCTACTTTGTTGATATTTTGGTACCTAAGAGGAACCTGTCTCAGAAGCAGCAAAAAAGTCCACTAAATAAGCAATGTAATAAGCAATTAATGAAGTCCCACGAGTGCTCCATTTATTTGTTCAGGATTACTTTCATGACTGCACCAGGACCATTACATTTGATAGACGTGGGCTGTGTCTTCCATAAGGGGCGCTCCTTTTACAAAATAACTGCCACTACAATTTTAGGATTTGCACAGCATAAATAAAGATATTTATTGGGTTAGTCCAACATTTCAGTCCCTGTGACTCCTAATAAACAAAAATATGTATACATATATATTAAAAAAGTATAATTTATTTTATTTCTATTGCTGTAAAACCTGTCAAATAATTTATTCATTGGTTCCTTAAGGTAAAGGTGCCTAAACACGGGCGCATTCCAGGCCGAGTCTGCAGTTCTTGGCCCATGAACGGGGCCTGCCTGACTGATATCTGGCCAAAAATTGCCCAGATATCCATCGGTCAGCTTTGATTTTCCTGTTAGGATGAGGGCCACTTTGGCGTGTTGATTGAGTCCGGCCAACAGCCTCACAAGGTGCAAAAGCTAATTTCCTTATAACTGGAAGCATCTTATGATGCATATTTGATCAGTTCTACTGCTTAATGTGAAGGGGTGGGGAATGAGCTTTTGCAACTTTGCGCCAAACAGCATGTGGGTGCACATGGCAGATTTCATGATATTCACTGTGTAAAAACTGCTAGTGTCATGAAATCTTAAAAAATGTTTACTTATAAATTGCAGTTCTCATGAGTGCACTTTGAGCAAATTGGTTACACTTAAGCTTATATGTTCCCTGCACGTCTAAACATAATTTTTCCTTTGCCGCGGGCTGATGGAAATGTCAGAAGAATAATGCATAATGATATTCATCCCCCAATCCTTCTACTCTGCAATAATTGTGCTTATACCAAAGGAGGGGAAGGACCCGGATCTGTGCGACTCCTACCACCCCATTTCACTCATAAATACTGATTTTGGCAAAACTCCTCTCTAGACGCCTCAACAAAGTCATAACGTAAATTGTCCACCCAGACCAAACCGGCTTCATGCCCAACAAAAGCACCACTATAAACCTATGCAGACTTCACACTCATCTACAAACCACTCATACAAATGGAGGCTTCTGGCTGCACTAGATGTCACCAAAGCCTTCAACTCGGTCGAATGGCCATACTTATGGAAAGCCCTTGAGAAATTTGGCATAAGCCCGAAACTTCATAGCCTGGCTGAAGCTTCTCTACCTAACCCAATCGCAAAGGTCCGGGTCAATAACACTCTTTCCAGAACTTTCTCCCTCACTTGGAGCACCAGGCAGGGCTGCCCCCTCTCCTACTCCTCTTTGCCCTAGTGATAAAGCCTTATGCCATCATGGTCCGGCTCAAATGCGGGAGACTAGAGGAAAAAATAGCACTGTACGCAGACAACCTCCTGCTATTCTTGGCCGACCCATGGGACTCCCTTACACATGCACTTCACCTAGCTGATAAGTTTGTCACATACAGTGGTCTAGTCAAACAAAGGGAAGTCAGTCCTGTTCACCCTAGAGGTACCCAGCTTCAAATACATAGGGGTGATCATCTCACTAAATACACAAAAATATGTAACATAATGATATTCATGTTGCATGGAGTTTTGTAGCTTATATAAAAGTGTTGCTGTCTCATATTGTGCCATGCAGTATGTTTCTTGCTCCTAAAATACTTATTGCCTTCTGAATTAATGTATGTAGAAACAGTAGCAGGGATGTCTAAGGCAAAGCTCTACCATAATGGTGACTGGGCTAATGACCACTGATCATGCTACCTGGTTGCTCCTTCTCTGTGGTGGTTTCATTCTGTGACTGGCTGTAGGTTCTTCTAGCTCTGTCTAAATTGGTCTTCTAAGGTTCCATAAGACATTTCTTTGTATTTTTTTTACCAAAAGGAATTGTTTCTTTTCATTAGGTTTTGCCAGACCGAAGTCACCCTAAACTGGTGATGAGCGGAGGAGGAGGATATATACTTCATGGAACCACAGTGGCAGCAGAACCTGCAAAACCAAATCCCTGCACTCAAGAGAAGAGTGAAGAACCTGCAACCAAAAAAATTAAAGTTGAGGAATTAGAGAGCTAACATTAGTAAGACTGGTTCCCATCACCATCGCTGCTTCAGTTCAGCCCAGCTGTTCTCTTGTTCCTTGGTACATTTTATACTATGTATAGAAGTATATTTTAGTTGACATTTTTTTTGTCATATCATATATTCAAGCATTCGGCTTTAATTCGCGTTTATAAAAATAAACAGTCACCGCCACTCAAGGGTTTTCTTTCTTTTTTTTCTTTTTTTCCCCCGTTTGAAAAAAGTGGTATTTTCAGTGGAAATTTGGAATTCTTTATTGCATGAATTATTCGGCATCGCTTCACCAAAAATAACACTGAAACTGAAATCCGTTCCAACATCCTCAATGGGCTGTGTAGGCATGACTAGAAGTATCTGTGCTTCTTGTCATGAGACAAATCCTTTCCGATTTCTATTTTTTAATTTAAAAAAGCACAAGAAATACCAAACACATTGGGAAACAGGCAGATTATATAATCATTTCTGTCGGATGGGCTTGGTGCCACAGATGATCACTTATTGTTTCTGGTGGATGAAAACCCCAATAAAGTCAGAACAAAGAGAAGTGGCTCCATTCTAGTGCAGCACTTTGGTTGTTGTGCATCAATGATGGTGATAGTAGGGACCTTTTGGATGTTTGGTTTTACCAAGGGATTACTGAGTGTTAAAGGAGAACTAAAGCTTCACCAAAGAAGTAGGCTAGAAGCCCAAGGCAATCACAGCCTTGGGCTGTATCTCCAAAGTTGCCCCAGTAGCTCCCCATCTTCTTTTCTGCTGATTCACTGCACATGCTCTGTGCCGCTATCTCTTACTGAGCTTAGGGACCGATTCAAAATATATAGTACACGTAGAATATAAATGTCACAATATAAGGCTGGTTAGTAATAAATACAGATAATTACTACATGGCAGCAAAGAACCCAGTGTAACCAGCATCAGAATTTAATAATCAGCCCTGTAGCATCAGCTTATATTACAGGGGAAGCTCATTTTCTGCTGGATAATTAGTGACGACCCCTAAGCTTAACTTCTCAACAGCTGCTCAGAGCCCACTGAGCATGTGAGTGTCACAGACACTTTCCAAGATGGTGAACCCTATGACAAGTTTGAAGTTTTGTATCATTGTTGCTGTTGACAAGCTGAAACTTTTCTCTGATGCAATAATTATACAAAATATGGCATTTTTAGCCATATTCATTTTTAGGGTTTAGTTCTCCTTTAAGGGGTGCAAAACCAATTAGACCAAGGGTATCAAGCTGTCCACCCTATAGATCATATGAGTTACACATCTCCATGTGCGGGCATCACTACCTTAAAAGCCTTAATCATCATTTTAATATTAAGAACTTGCTGAGAATAGCTCCATATCTTTCCAAACTGCTTTCAGTAGGCTTGCTCTTTGGTGTTTTGCTGACCCCAGTCTGAAGAGAGACTGGGCAGAAACTTCTAGCAGTTGTTAACACTACTCTTGAGTATGCTCCTCAGGCCTCCATTTATTTGTATCAATTGGATTGGACCCAAAAATGCTTTGTGTGTCCATCTTGAAGCACAGAGACCTTTACCCCCACCATAAATGAATGTATTTGTCAGTGCTGTATTCATTAGGGATGGTGGGGCTCTTAGACATTTCTCCTGTAGTAATGATGAATGCAGGCTGTAGTTACCATAGGGCAGGGCGGACCTATACCCACTGCTTAAAGGATAAGTAAACCTTTAAAATAAGTGAATATAAAACTGATGAGGGGGCTATTCAAAGCACTTTTGCAATTTACATTTATTATTTATTTAGTTTTTTTCCCAAGATATTAAGGGATACATGTACTGTTAATATGAATGAATTTTGTCACAACAGCGCCACCTGCTGGTCAGTTTCCCACCAGTCTGACCACTAAGTAGTCAAGGAAGTTGTCAGGAGAAAGAAAGAGGCTACTCTGATGTTCTTCTGCTTAGGAAAAAAATTTAGAAACATTTACATAGTTAAATTGGGTTGAAAAAAGACAAAGTACATCAAGTTCAACCCCTCCAAATGAAAACCCAGCATCCATACACACACCCCTCCCTACTTTTAATTAAATTCTATATACCCCTAACTATAGAGCTTAGTATCACAATAGCCATTGATATTATGTCTATTATTATGTCTTTCCAGCGTTCCTAAGCAGAAGAACATCAGAGCAGCCTTTTTCCTGACAACTTCCTTGACTACTTGGTGGTTAGACTGGTGGGAAACTGATCAGCAGGTGGAGCTGTTGTAATATAATTCATTCATATTACCAGGACACATATCGGTTAATATCTTGGGGGGAAAAAAGAAAATAAATAAATAATGAATGTAACTTGCAAAAGTTGTTACTATAGCCCGCTCATCAATTTGACACTTATTTTAAAGGATTACTTATCCTTTAATCCAGTTTTAAGTGCAGTGGGCAGACAGTGGTCACATAGCACTTCCACCCAGGGTCTAAGGGGCGCAATCCTGCACTTATGCCTGGGGTCTTAGTATACTGACCTGAATAAAACACAGAACTATACTGGCCAAGATTTATTTGCTTTTTATTATTTCAAATCTTTAACAATAAATGTATTAACGTACAATACCACAAAAATATCCACAAGCATTAAAATGTCTCTGGAACATATATGAATAAATGCTATATTTCATGCTCACTTGATATTTGTAGCATAGAGTATACTCCAAACACTTTCCCAAAGAGTAACATAACCGTGGTGGACAGTGAATTCGACTCTGTATGTATCGACTAAGTGAGGGGGTTTCCATTTAAAGAGGCAGTGAGGAAAAAAATCTGGGTATGTTTCTGAACTACAGAACCGCTTCCGGCTACAGGGATTGCAGAGAGTCCTTTTTTTTTTTTTTTTTTTAAGCTCAGCCTTGTCGGCTGTTGCTCAGCTTCTCCGCTATCTTTTGCAGCTCCATGTCCATAATTGCCAGATTTTCTAGTTCCTTTTCCTGCAAAACATTAACATTAATAATTATAAAAAGAATAAATAAAGAGTCAAAATACCTTCAATGTGCTCAACCTTTGGCCATGTTCCTCAGTGGAACTCCCACTATTCCCTATATATACTATACTATTCCCTATATACTGTATATTGCATTGCATAGTCTCCCCTTCTCTGTTTAAGAAGCCTCAGGAGGTTATGGATTTCGGGAAGCAAATAAATATGAACGTGTAAAATTGCTGTATCCCGGATCTTGTTTCTCTCCAGACATCATAGTCATGGCAAGAACAAGTATAATTTAGGACAGGAGTTGCAGTAGCTCAAGTTATTGAGGTTTTCCTATAATTAGGAAATACAAATATTTCTAAAGAGGGAAGACTTGGGAGAGCAGCGAAACAAAGGAACCAACATGGTGAGAATGAGAAGGGATAAAAGGACTCCAAGTACCCTCCGGATGTAAAACCTTTGGCCATGTTTCTTGTTATAGTTACGTTTTATTAGCAAACATTATTTAAAGTCAAAATCTTTGCTCATAAGTTGTAAGCACTTCAGGTGCTGTGCAAATATAAACATATTTACTAAGAGCAGTTGAGATGAATCTACTTTTTTGTTAAGTTAATACTATCTACCTCTTGTTCTGTTAGGGGCCTCTGACCAAGACTTCCTCTGTCATTAATGTGCCTCTTCTTTATCTCTTCCGAATCATAAAAGTCTGGAAACTCAACAGACTTCTTCTTGTAATTGAGTAGTTGGGCAAGCTCGTCCATTCTGCCATACTGTCTCTTCATGTCAAACTTGTGCATTTTGGGAGAATTCCTTTTCTCAGCATATCCATGATTCATACCCTCCAGTAGATGCTTTTTCCCCCACCAGTCATAGTCACTGAACTCTGGAAAGACATTTTTGTTTTGCAAGTTGCTCTTGTTTTCTTCCTCGCTGTCATAAGTATGGTCATCCTCCTTATCATAAAACCTGTTTTTCCATTTCATCTCATCTGGGAAGCCATAATGGTTTATTCTTTTCTCATATTCAGGGTGGTGTCTTTTGTACTTTTCATTGTCAAAGTAATTTGACTCCTCAAAGTCATTTTTATTGTTGCCATAATGATGGCCATAGTGGGTTTTTTTCTCCTCTTGCTCTGGGTAGTTTCTTTTTATTTCACCCATTGCTTCGCTCACATAACGTTTCTTGTCTTCTGGTTTTCTTTCATGGTTATATTGTTGTTCATCTGAACCATCTAGCAGATGTTGCCTCAGTTTCTCAATGAGTTCTTCCTTTAGTTTCCTGTCTTCGGCATGTCGCTTCTCAATATCTTCCTCACTTTCTTCACTGTCCTCTTGACTATGCTCATAAGTAAATTTGTCTTCCTCACTTTGTTGTATTGGAGATTGCTTTTTTTCCTCATGATGCCTTTCCTTTTCTGTATTGTGATGTCTTTTAAATTCTTTATTGTTTTCTTCACTGTCATAACTTTGTTTTCTTACCTCTTCACTTCCTCTGTGCAGCTGAATCTTCTCCTTTGACTCTTCTGAACTCTGAATGCCATTGTGGCCTTTTGTGTCATAATGATTCTTTCTTATGAGATCCTCGAAAGCATTTAGAGCGCTATGCTTTTTCTCTTCACCCTCAGTTTGTTCACTGGAATCTATTTGATTTGCATGATGACTCCTCTTTTCCTCATAACCAAGAAATCTTTGTCCAAACATGCCATGATTTTGCTTGTATCTTCTCTCTTCTTCATTTTCACTTTCATCTGATTCTTTGGATGCTTCATAAGAATGGCTCAGATGATGTTTCTCGGGTTGTGTAACGTGTTCTCTCCAATTGTCGTGATGCCTCTTCATAATGTCCTCTAAATTTCTTGCGTCTTCCTCAGAAGCCTCCTCTAAACTTTTGGCTGCTTCTAAGACTCTCTCATCCGTAATATCGTGCCTTTTTTCATGTGAAGTTTCAACTTGTTCTCGATCTTCTTTACTTACTTCTTCACTTTGAATATGCTCTTTGTGATGTATTGGTTCTACTTCCTCATCAGCAAAGTCTCTTTCTTTGGAATGTCCCGTGTCTTCTTCATTGTCTTTAATATGCTTTGTCTCTCTTTTCTCATTTTCTTCTTGGCTTTCACTCTCTGTGTGGTGCCATTTCTCTTCTTCCTCTGGAACTTTGGTTTCATGGTTTTCTGGTTTGTCTTCTTCACTGATTCTATGATGGTGACCATCAGTACTGGCCACATTCTTCAGGTTTCTGGTTTCATATTGCTTCAAATCATTCTCTTTTTCATCCTGATTGTGTCTGCTGCCTGAGGAAGAAATGCTTAAGATGTTAGACTCAAGGCATTTTCTCCTCCGCTAATAATGCTCCATGCTACAGTCAAACCCACTATATTCATCTAACCATGTTTTCAAGTTCTTACTTTCTTAGCCAGACCCTCTGCTGCTGAAACGTCTGTTCTTGTGTCTGATAACTATATCATTAGATCTCCAAGCATAGCAAACCCCCTAGAACAGACTTCCTATAAACAAATCAAGTCCTTGTATAGGCGCTACACATAATGAGGGCACAGAGGTGTTAATGTTGTACATTATTGCTATGACAGTAAATAATGGCACTGATATTTCTACCCTACTGCTCTGTAAAGGGCAAGCTATACACATACTGTATCTGTACGCGTTAATAACCCCACTTATTTTTCATTATCTCTTAGTTGTTAGAGTTCTCTCAGGCATATGAGATTTTTATTTCCAGATTATGTCTTATTTCAAGGCTGAAGCTTCATTAATCATTTTTATGACTGATGGTCCATCCATCATTAGATTAAAATGCATCCCCTCGGAATCTGAAAAGTATTAACGCTCTATGTAAAAACCATTTCATTATCCGGCCTCCATGAATGATTGATGCTCCAACGTAAAGCAATTGTAGGCACACGTAACATAAATCATAGCTCAAATGCTCTAATGAAGGCGAAATGGCAACGCTGGCGTCACGGTATCTAAGGAGACTCTGGAGTCAGTTAAAGATCCTGTGGGGCTTTCGATGCTACGAAATCTGATTCCATTGGAGAATAAGAGAGAAATTGCAAAGGCAAAGACTTTTCTGAGTGGGAATTTATCCTTCTGACAAGGTATGAATGGTTCAGTTCAACTATTAACTCTGCACTTTTAGTACAATCTAGAAATAGATGTAGTACAGGTATGGGATCCGTTATCCGGAAATCCATTATCCAGAAAGCTCCGCATTACAGAAAGGCCATCTCCCATAGACTCCATTATAATCAAATAATCCAAATTTTTGAAAATGATTTCCTTTTTCTCTGTAATAATAAAACCGAACCTTGTACCTGATCCAAACTAAGATATAATTATTCTTTAATGCAGGCAAAAACCAGCCTATTGGGTTTATTTAATGTTTAAATGATTTTCTAGTAGACTTAAGGTATGAAGAGCCAAATTACGGAGAGATCCATTATCCTGAAAACCCCAGGGCATTCTGAATAACAGGTCCCATACCTGTAATAGGTTTTTGAATGATGTGATTTTCTTTGATCTAAATTTTGCAATGCTTCTCAGTTGCCAGTGGTCATTGAGTCCCAACAACCAAAAAGTACATTAAGCCCAAGCCTAGATTTTCTTTCCCAACTGGACAGCTGGAAACCAAAATATTAAATCATTCCAAAAACACACAGAATAAAAATGAATAATATCTTGAAACATTAGTCCACCTATACTAATAGTTAATACCAAGGTGGACTTACCCTTTAATATTAGTGCCTGTTCTTCAGGTGGATTTACACTGACTTAAACACATTGAAGTTTTACTGAAACCTCCCTATTCTTTACAGGAATTGTGGCAGAATGCTTTGAAATCAGTGGTCAACTTTCCCTTTTTGAAATTTTAGGGCCCATTTACGAAGGACTAGCTGGGTTTCATTTGGAGGGGTTGAACTTGATGGACTTTCATCTTTTCCCAAGCCAAATGAAACTGTTAAATGTAACTATGTTCTCCTTTTAAAAAAGTACTATGTGCCATGTGATACACAAGCAACAGCGAAGGCCAACCTTAACGACTCTTATACACTAAACGAATGCTTCAGGACAGTCTCCTTATTGGTACTCATGCATCATAACTGAACCCACCATATGAGTAAAGATCCGCAAGAGCTATCGTTTGCAAGTATACTGTAAGCTTACTTTTCTTCAGGATTTCTCTGCATTCTGGGTCGATTGGCGGCGCATTAGGTTTTGCCAAAGCATTGGAGAGCACTTCCACTATACACCGTTTTACCTGTAAGAAACAAGAGGTATAAGCTCACTTTATGGACCTATATAACATTGTATTTAACAGTCCCTTAAGTTGATGACAGTATACAGTTGTGTTCAGAATAATAGTGCAACATCACTAACTGGATCATTCACTGATTTTGGTAGAAATTCTATTCCCATATGGCAAATAATTTACCAGTAGGTGTAGTAGAGTACCGGTATAGGACCTATTATCCAGGATGCTCGGAACCTAACATATCTGTCCGTAATTTGGATCTTCACACCTTAAGTCTACTAGAAAATCATTTAAATATTAAATAAACCCAATAGGCTGGTTTAATAAGGATTAATTATATCTTAGCTGGGATCAAGTACAAGTTACTGTTTTATTATTACAGAGGAAAGGGAAATCATTTTTAAAAATTTGTATTATTTTATTATAATGGAGTCTATGGGAGATGGCCTTTTCGTAATTCGGAACTTTCTGGATAAGTGGTTTCCAGATAATGGAACCCATACCTGTAATAGAAACCCAACAGACCCAACAGTCATGCCATGCTGCTGATTCTGTGTCATTGACTCATTCATTGTTCCAAATAATAATAGAACTGTTCCAAATAATAGCAGTGTTCCAAATAATAATAGCTTGTTTCAAATAATAGCAGTGTGGGGTTCAATTAGTGAGCTCATTCATTCTGTGAATAAATAGAAGTCAATTTGGGCCCTTATTTAAGGAAGGAAGGAGCAAATGTTGTGCTCCTGTTATAGTGTATTTCTCTCTGAAACTCGCACTCAAATGGCTCCTTCCACACATTGTTCAGAAGAACAGGTAACTGACTAAAAAGCCGATTGGAGAGGGGAAGACATAGAAAGAAGTGCAGAAAATGAGAGGCTGCTCAGCTAAAATGAACTCAAATGCTTTCAAATGGCACCAAAATCTGAAAGCTGTTAAAGAAACTGGAAAACAACCATTGGAATGGATAGAAGAATATCCAAAATGGCAAAGACTCAGCCAATGATCAGCTCCAGGAAGATGAAAGAAGGAGTAAATACTGTGATACTGTTCTAATTAGGCCCCTATGTGAAGCCAAGCTATTGGAAAGAAGCCCCCACAAAGTCCTATTGCTGAAAAGAAGATGTGCTGAAGAGCTTACAATTTGCCAAGGAACACATTGACTGGCCTAAAGAGAAATGGCGCAAGATTTGGGTGTAGGGGCCACAGACAGTTTGTCAGACAACCCCCAAACACTGAATTGAAGCCACAGTACAGAGTGAAGTCGGTGGCACAAGCATCATGATATGGGGATGTTTCTCATACTATGGTGTTGGGCCTATGTATCCCTTTATACCAGGGATCCTGGATCAGTTTCAATCCAAATACTTGAAGAAGTCATGTTGCCTTATGCCCAAGAGGAAATGCCCTTGAAATGGGAGTTTCTACAAGACTTTGAGCCAAAAACACACTAACTGAGCAACATCTTGGTTCCACACCAACAAGATTGACGTTATGGAGTGGCCCAATCACCCAACCCAATGTGGGGAGTAACATGGGGTTTTTGTGAGGCAAAAGCAAGAAATGCAGAATAATTGTGGAACAGGTTGTTGGAAGTTGGTGGAGTCCATACAACATAGATGTGCAGCACAGAAACACTGCTTATACAACTCAATATATGTTCCTTCCTTTAAAGGAACAGTTTGAAACATCTTTCACTTGAGTCAATGAGTGGGGACAGAAGAATACAGGTATTGCTGCCTAATATTCCCTTTTCTTCACTTTCTCTAAAGGAATAACAGACATTTCATCCATTTTTCTTCCTGGTTTGATTTGGAATAGAATGAGCAGTGTTCCCAATGCATTTGCCTGGATGGAAATAAAACCTATTATAAGGATTTGGAGCTTTATTCACTTAAACACACTGCTATTATTCTGAACACAACTGTATATACATATATAGGCCCCACCAGGGATGTCAAATGTTTGTGTCCAAGATACACTTGTTTGGGGACCTCGCCAAAGAGGTGGATCTTTATGAGTATGGCAAGATTAAGACATTCCCTAGAGAAAACCAATTACTGTCTCCGTTGCTGATACTATGGTGAAGGACCCAGTAGAGCCTTTGCTCTAAAACATTAACATTTGTCATGTAGCCCTTATAAAGTGTCCCATACTAGCTCAGTGTAAAGTTATTCCAAGCCTACAACAAAGGGAAGTAATACAAACCAACTTTTATACAGTACTTGCTCAATGTCTTATTGCAGCAGTATCACAATTTGGTGTGTTGCCTTTAAATGTTTCAAGTCAACATTAATAACAACCAAATGCACAGGGAGAAATGAAAAGGAATTACATAATACTCAGAACCTGCAATGAAAAACAAAACCCTTTCTATGTTTCACTGCCAATGACTTGTCATATTCCGAATTTTTCCAGAAAACAGATCTTTTTGTCTACTGAAGATGGAAAGGGCACAATGTTGTCTCCGTCATCTCAACTGGTTTCATTTCCAGGAGCCCTTCTGTTTCCAGCCGCTTCCTTCCATCCTTCTGTGCTATTAATTAACATTGCCATTCTTCATGCTGGGCTTGAATATGATTTGGATACAATACAGTAATGTGATCATTGCTCAGGATTCATTCTGACCCATAATCTTGATTTGAAGCACTACTAATAACCAACCATCCCACTGTATCCACCAAATATAATGCTGTGATTGTCCATCGATTGTCCCTGGACATTATTAACCTCAATTCCAATCAGAATTGTATAAACCGGTTTAGTTCATCACAGATCATGGTGCAAATTAATGCTAATCCGCTCAAGAAATTGCCCATAAATCTTCCCTTTCCATGATTCATAGAGAATCCAATCAGAAAAATACATTTGCTTCTCATCTCAAGTCAGAAGTAGGAGATGGTGCAGATGGAATCAAACATCAGAGCAGTGGGACCACACTCAGAAAAGGAAACCACAAACATTGGAACCTCAATTTTATCTCCCTTGATTTTATGCTTTCACCTTTTTTGTGGTCCCACCAATATATAATGCATTTCCCTGATTTTCCGTTCCCTAAAAAACTTAAAATAGGGGGTTCTACTGTACAGATTTGTTCTCTCCTAATTAGATACTGTACCTGATATCCAGAAAGCTCAGAATTAAGCAAATACAGGTATGGGACCTGTTAAACAAAATGCTTGGAAACCGGGGGGGGGGTTCTGGATAAGGGGTCTTTCTGTAATTTAGATCTTCATACCTTAAGTCTACTAGAAAATCATGAAAACAGTAAACAAACCCAGTAGGCTGGTTCTGCTTCCAATAAGGATTAATTATATCTTAGTTGGGATCAAGTACAACCTACTGTTTTATTATTACACAGAGAAAGGAAGTACTTTTAAAAAATGTGAATTATTTGATTATAATAGGTCTATGGTTATTCAGGCCATCTGGCCTTCCCATAATTTGGAGCTTTGGACGGGTTTCCAGATAACCGAGAATGAATTATATTAATAAAATTATATCATTTAAAGCAAATGAGTATAATTCTTCAAAATGATTTCCTTTTTTCTGTAATAATAAGGCAGAACCTTGTACTTGATGGTAACTAAGCTGCCTGAATCCACATTGGTGGCAAAATGATCCTATTGGGTTCATATATGGGCTTATTTATCAAAAAACTAATTTGTGAGGTTTGTTTCGAATAAACTCACAAATTTAAAAAAAAGTCTGTTTGCTTATTTTAGAAAAAATCCGATTATAAAAAACTTGATTGACTTCAGTTGTGAAGAAAATCGAATACCTTGAATGTTTTGAGTTAATAGGCTTAAAAAACTCAAATTTGTGTGTTTACAAACTTAAAAGCTCAAATTAAAACTAAAAAGCTCAAATTTTAAAAATGGCTTGAATTTTATCTCGGCAGTGTTTTTTTTGCTTAAAATATACCAGACATTTGAGTTTTTGAAAATATAGCTCTAATTTGAGTTTTTTTGCAAAAAAATTTTGAAGTGTGGCAAAAATTCAAATTCCAATCTTGATAAATCATCCCCTTAATAGGGATCCTGTCATCGGAAAACATGTTTTTTTCAAAACGCATCAGTTAATAGTGCTACTCCAGCAGAATTCTGAACTGAAATCCATTTCTCAAAAGAACAAACAGATTTTTTTATATTCAATTTTGAAATCTGACATGGGGCTAGACATTTTGTCAATTTCCCAGCAGCCCCCAGTCATGTGACTTGTGCCTGCACTTTAGGAGAGAAATGCTTTCTGGCAGGCTGCTGTTTTTCCTTCTCAATGTAACTGAATGTGTCTCAGTGGGACATGGGTTTTTACTATGAGTGCTGTTCTTAGATCTACCAGGCAGCTGTTATCTTGTGTCAGGGAGCTGTTATCTGGTTACCTTCCCATTGTTCTTTTGTTTGGCTGCTGGGGGGGGGGAAAGGGAGGGGGTGATATCACTCCAACTTGCAGTACAGCAGTAAAGAGTGACTAAAGTTTATCAGAGCACAAGTCACATGACTTGGGGCATCTGGGAAATTGACAATATGTCTAGCCCCATGTCAGATTTCAAAATTGAATATAAAAAAATCTGTTTGTTATTTTGAGAAATGGATTTCAGTGCAGAATTCTGCTGGAGCAGCACTATTAACCGATTCATTTTGAAAAAAAATTTTTTTCCCCATGACAGTATCCCTAATGTTTAAATTAGTTTTTAGCAGACTTAAGTTATGGAGATCCAAGTGATGGAAAGACAACCCCTCATCCAGAAATCCCCAGGCTCCAAGTTTAATAGATTCTATACCTGTATTACCGTTGATGTTCTCTGCACCAACAAGACATTTATGTACAAACATTGTCTGATGCTGGCGCTTGGGAATCTAAACATAAGGAACACGGAGGAACATGATCTCCAATGTCAGGCCACACCTGATGCACATTTCAGTCTCTAAAAGATCACGCAATGCAACACAGTTTCTCCAGTTGGCTCTAGGGTAACATTTCCCATTAAATGATCTTTCCTTGTTCAAGAGACTTTCTTATGCCTTGTTTGAGTTGCTTCTTCCTTGTGGCTCCAGCCCTGGTCTTGTTTATCCTCCCTGCTCTGTTTATTGCTTTTGCTTCCTTGATGCAGAACCAAAAACTAAGTGTGAGAGTACCTGGTGGTCTAGTGGGGGGCGCCTACTGCACTCACTGCGGGGATGTCCATCACCTCCTCTTCTGTGCTACGTGTCTGGTCTGGCGCTGCCAATTCAGGAATGATGCTTGCACCACCGCATTTTTACCCAGAAGCAACGGCATTGAGCTTGGTGTGAATTTCAAATATTTAAAGCAGGCGTGTCCAAACTCCGGCCCAATTGCGGCCCGTTTTCAATTTTAGACTGGCCCACAGCCTTAAACAAGGATTCGCCCATTCAAGGGCAGACTCGGATAAAAATTGGCACACAACTGGCCAGCCCAAGCCAGAAGTCGGTCAATGAGCAGTACCGTCTATCGCACGTTAATCTTTGCATCTATGGGCAGCTTAATTTACAAAAAAGTTGCAAAGTGCTACAGTGCATTCAGAATACAGGTATGGGACCTGCTATAAAGTATGCTCGGTAACAGGAGGTTTCCAGATAAGGGATATTTGTGTAAATTGGATTTTCATACCTAATGGTTCAAAGAACATCAGGCTGAATGGTCGGCCCCACACATTTTCACCTCACCTAATCTGGCCCTCGTTGCAAAAAGTTTGGACACCCCTGATTTAAAGGTACCCGGTACCTTTTCACATTGCCTAACAAGGGTCTATTTTCATAGTTCCTGGGGAGACTTATATAGTTCTGATCTTTGTTCCTCACCCTTGCCTGTCATTGACTTCTGATATTGCACTGCCTGTACCGACTCCTGCCTGTTACTGACTATTCTTCGAATTAGGATTTTGTACTGCGCTACTGATTGGTACTGACCCAGCCTATTCCACCTGTACACCTTACGGTTCCCTTGCCTGCCAAAACCTTGCTCCCTGGTCCTCTTACTTTATGACTTGGCGGCATCCAAGTAGCGGAGGGCTCCTCCCGAAGCCAAAGGCAGTTGTTATAGGCAGAAGAGTAAGCTGTGACCGGGACCTTGGTGTAAATTCTGGGTTTTGTGATACCTTACATTGCACATAGACTGCAAAAATTCATCACATGGTTTCCAAAAAGTGCTCCTTCCCCCCCCCATGCCATTTATATGCCATCGAGTTAGAGGCAGAAGGATTTCTAGGGACGGGAGCAGGTTGATAACACTAGTTATGAGCCTTATATTCACTCTACAATGATGATCATTTCTCTTTTCACCTATAGGAAAGGTTTTGTTCTGGGTGTCCTGCTGAAATAAAACAATAAATAAAACAATCATTATAATAACCAGCCCATGAAACCATTATGATTGGGGTTTTACTTGCAAGGCAACTGAACCAAAAGAAAAGTGATGTAAACCTTAAATATGGTTGCTGTTCCTTTAATAGACTCAAAACCAGTCACTCAGCTACTGTACTGTACTGTTTTCCTAGGTCTTGTAACCTATAGCAACCAATCAGACAAACAGCCGAGCAGTATCTCTAGTAGCAAGAAGCTCTTGCGTATAAAAACACTTTGTATATTCATCAAGAACTGATATTTACTGATATGGTTTAAAGATTATCCATATACCCCAACCAACGTGCACCCCTATCATTTTGGCAATATAATGGTCCAGAATATATTTTTGACCTATATATATTGTGGTAGAGTGACCAAAACAATGAGGGAAAAGGTGTGTTTTCCCTTTAAGAGCTCCCCAATAGAAGATATAGGCACCAGGAAGGGTGTTAATAAACAGAGAAGTGTTGCTCTGTTTAAAGGCTTTGGTTGCCAGGTCCTGGAAGCTGGAGTATTCTGGAAAGAACAGGCAAGCCAGGTACTCCGATCCAGAAGTCCAGCTCATGGATTAGAGCTCACCTTCCACAGGAAGGCTGTCCTGTGGAAAGGTATTTAGTTCTAGTGAGGCTGTTAGGAAGGTCTCTCAGAGCAGGACTCAGAGCAGGAAGGACACCTGCCTGTGTCAGGAACTCCCAGAGGGGCTGGGGGTGCCATTTGCTACTGCAAGGTGCAGAGAGAGGAGACCAAGTGATGTGGGTCTGTCTGACTGAGGAAAGCCAGGAGGCTGAGCAATCCCCCAGGAGATTCGTGAGTACAGGGGTGACCCCTACTTATGTGTTTGCTTACTGGTAGTCCGCAAGGGGCCCAGTTTAGTAAGGGAACTCTTCATGTGTGAAGGTAGCGCCCAGTGGGCAGGATTTATTTTTATTATTTGTTTTGTATCCTGAAATGGTCACCCCTGTGTGTAAATAAACTGCCTTAAAGAGAAGAGAAGTGTCTGTCGTGAATCCCGCATCTTACATATGGTGGAGGCATGCAAAGGGCAGAAGTTTGTTAGGAAAAGCAAACTTTGAAAATTTAAAGCAAAAGACACCAGCTTAAAAGCAAGGTTAAAGGTTCACCAAAAACAGTGAAGTTGGGAAACCATGTACCGTGAGTTTAAAGTACCCATATTGTGTGTTGCAGTTGCTGTGGACTGTGTAAAGTGAACTTGGGCTAAAACAAGTGTGAAAGTCCTGGAAAAAGTGTGTTTGAATCATTGTTCTGTGGATCATAAGCTGCTGCTGAAAGTCTGCTCACAGGTGCAGGTTAATTAAAGTGGCTAATTGATTCAGCTTGTACACCCCATGCTCAGAGTGCAGAAATGGGCAAGAAAAGCAGAAAAGGTTCTGTGAAAGCAAAGTGTTTGCTGAATGTGGGTCCTAAACAAGAGGAAAGTTTGGGAAATCAAAGTTATGCTGCTGGAAAATGTTTACCACAAAATAATATGAATTGTGTGCCTAAACTTAAAAATGCTGTTGGTGTTAAACAAACATGGGGCATAGACTGTGCATTGCTTGGAGATGGCAATAAATGTAATTCATGCAAAATATCTCCGTGTCAAGGTGAAAATTGTGCAGCTAAAGTGGGTAGTTCAAAGCCCAAGGAAATTAACACTAAAGCAAACTTCCAGGTGCAGCAATGGTTAACTAGAGTAAAAACTGACAGTGAGAGTCAGAAGCTGCAGTGCCTTACTGAAATGGTTCAATGGTTACAAGAAGGAACTGCAAAGTATTTACCAGAGTTTCCAATAAAGAGTGTTGTGTCTGCACTTATAAAACTGCTGGGAATGAAACATAATTTTGATATGATGAATTTTGCCTGCCAAGCATTAAAATGTGTTTTGGAAAAGTTGCCTGTCTCTTCTGAAGTAGTAGTTGATGCAGTTCCCATATTACTGGAAGAGGTACAATGTGTAAGAAACTTGGATGTGGTAGAACAAGCTTTTGCTATCCTTGAGATTATGTCTCATACACATGGCAGAGCCATATTACAGACTGGTGAACTGGGTGACTGTTTCTATGACTTAGAGTTCTTCAGCATCCAAGCACAGAGAAATGCTCTAGCCATGGCTGCCAAATGTTTACAGGAAATTCAGCCCAGTGAGTTTCATTGCATTGATAGAGCTTTGCCAGAGTTGTCACAAAGGTTAAGCCATCCAGACAAGGAGTCAACAGAAAGCATACTCCTGTGTTTCTTGCACCTCATAAATAACTTTAGATTCAACCGAGTGCTTTTGGCTAAAGTGTTGTGTCCTGAACTGGTAACCTACATCTTGCAATGTGATGGCAAGGAGAACAAGATTGTGGCATCCCTACTCCCACTGGTAAAGGTATTGGCAAATCATGAGAGTGAATCCTTGGTGGGAAGTGTGCCAGTTATACAGAGAAAATGTGCTGTAGCCTCTCAGGAGGTTGATGCTTCTACTGCAAACAAAGCAAAGGAGGTAAAGATGGCAGCTGGAGTGCAAGTGTCCACTAAAGCTGTGGTAAAAGAGGCTGAAATGAGGGATCAGCCTGAACAGGTAAAATACATTGAAAAGTTGAAAATTATGTATGCTGAACTGGCCAAGGCTTTTACAGAGAAAGAAAGCCAGCTTGAACAGTGCCAAAGAGAGGGGGTGACACTTAAAGAAGTGCACTCTGTAAAAGTCCTTGATCTGGAAAGAGAAATCCAGTCCCTAAAGGGGAGCCTTGCTTCAAAGATTGAGAATAATGCCCTGGAGTCAGAGCGGAAAAATGGAGTTGTGACAGAGCTACAGAAGGAGGTCGCTGACCTAAAAATCAGGCTTGCTGAGGCCTCAAACCTTCACAAAGAGACTGCTGAGAGAGCACAAAAATGTGAGCAAACGTGTACAGAATTAGCCCAGGCAAATGCAGCACTGCACACACATGTAGTAAATTTGCAAAGGCAATGTACAGAATTGACTGATGCCAAGGACCTATTGGCTGAAGGCGAAAAGAGTCTGCAAGAACAGTTGAGAAGAGACACTGCAGAAAGAGCAACATTGAAGTTAATGTTGGATGACCTTTCCAAGTCACACGGGCTGCTGGAGAAACAGCTGTGTGATATGAAAGCCCAGAAAGCAGATCTGGAGAGTTGCATACAGGTACAAGCCAAATCTATGGAGCAGCTTCAGGCCCAACTAACAGCCACTCAATCAGAAGGAAAGTATCTGAAGGATCAGAACTTTGAGTTTAAGGCTGAGATAGATTCTCTGCAGCAAAGACTTTGTGTGTTACAGGATGAGGTGTTGCAGGAGACACAACACCAAGTCACATTACTCCAACAGAGGGAGTGTTTACAACTTAAAGTCTGTAAGAAGGATGCAGAGATTCAGATGTTAAAGGAGCAGTTGCTACAGAACAAGTTAAAAGATACTAATGCCTTGTTGGAGAATCAGAAACCTGAAAGGGGAGTTAACCATGAGCTGAAAGTAGTTGTAAGCTTTACTGACCCACTGCATGGGAGTGCAGTTGCACAATGTCCTAAGCTTAAAGAAGCAGGTGTACCTAATTGTAAAGCTTCACATTCTGGTGAGCCAACAAAGTTATCTGGAGATGGGTCAAGTACATACAAGGAAAAGTGCTTTGATGTTAAGCTCACAGGAGTGAAAATACCACAAAGTACAATTCTGAGAGACTTTGGGACAGAAAGCCCAGTTTGTCATGTGGAGTCACTCAATACTCCTATGGATTCTGATGACCATTGTACTGGTACGGTTGGACAGACCAGAGATGCTTCAGAGACCTCAGAGGAAGGTTTACTGTGTTGTGACCCAGAAAGGGAAGTGTTTTCCAATCTAAGAGTTAAGCATAGTGGTGAAACTAACAATGAACTTTCTGAGGTTAAAGATCCAGATGGAATGACAAACAACTATCACAAGAACATTGAAATACATGCCAAACGTACTGCAAAGGAACAGTTTAGAGACTGTAGTTGTAATGTTTTGTTGTCTAACATTTTCTTTGCAGGTTGCAGATCCAGTTGTGTTGCAACAAAAATGTATGATTAATGTGATGCCAATGATGTTACTGAAAGGAGAATTTAAATTACTGTGGGGGTCACTAAGTAAGAAAAATGTACCCCTAGGACAGGTATCCCAAGTGGTAGGGATTTCAACAGAGTATTTGGGCCCAATAAGTCAGACTGAAAATGCTGAAGAGAAAGGGGTAAGTAAAAAGGTTTTGATTTCCCGTTCCACTTTACATGAGACAAAATGTGTGGAGCTAAACTCAAAAGTTCAGAAAATCCCCATGTTGATCAAGTCCCTGGAGCAAGAGAGCAATGGGATGGCTTGTTGTGCTCACCCCTACGGGCTGAAGCAGAGGGGGGGGGATATGTGGTAGAGTGACCAAAACAATGAGGGAAAAGGTGTGTTTTCCCTTTTAAGAGCTCCCCAATAGAAGATATAGGCACCAGGAAGGGTGTTAATAAACAGAGAAGTGTTGCTCTGTTTAAAGGCTTTGGTTGCCAGGTCCTGGAAGCTGGAGTATTCTGGAAAGAACAGGCAAGCCAGGTACTCCGATCCAGAAGTCCAGCTCATGGATTAGAGCTCACCTTCCACAGGAAGGCTGTCCTGTGGAAAGGTATTTAGTTCTAGTGAGGCTGTTAGGAAGGTCTCTCAGAGCAGGACTCAGAGCAGGAAGGACACCTGCCTGTGTCAGGAACTCCCAGAGGGGCTGGGGGTGCCATTTGCTACTGCAAGGTGCAGAGAGAGGAGACCAAGTGATGTGGGTCTGTCTGACTGAGGAAAGCCAGGAGGCTGAGCAATCCCCCAGGAGATTCGTGAGTACAGGGGTGACCCCCTACTTATGTGTTTGCTTACTGGTAGTCCGCAAGGGGCCCAGTTTAGTAAGGGAACTCTTCATGTGTGAAGGTAGCGCCCAGTGGGCAGGATTTATTTTTATTATTTGTTTTGTATCCTGAAATGGTCACCCCTGTGTGTAAATAAACTGCCTTAAAGAGAAGAGAAGTGTCTGTCGTGAATCCCGCATCTTACAATATATATATAAATGCTAATAAAGGCATATGCCTAATAACATTTCCATAATTAATTGGAAAGGAGCCTAATCAAGTAATTATGAGCTAAAGTGAGTTATTGCCAATCTCAGATTTTAGGAGCCAGGAAGAGGCGTAAGCCCTGTATTATAGAGCTGTATAAAGATGAGGCCAATGGCTGGGTGTGAGTTCTCAGCACTTGTTACAATATGCACAAAGCTGAAGTGCATGGCGCTGACAAAAGCGCCCATGCACATTTCTTGCACCACTTCAGTCTGGTTGCATACAAATGCACACAAGGTTCAAACTACCTGGGGGATGGGTGCAAAGATGTTAGGTGCTCTAACTGACCTGAAAGGCAAATCTTTTTATACTCCACCCCAGTACCTCTGCAAAGAAGAGGCACACAGTAATGCTAAAACTGTCAGGACCCCAAATAGTCCTCGGCCCCCTTTAGCTATGGGGTCTGTACAATTTATCAGTCCAGGAACGTCCATTAAACAACTGCTTTTTGTAATTGAACTGTAACAAGGGCAGTCACTACTGCACCGTGACAGTTGCGTTTTGAGATTAAATATCATTAAAGGGCATGTAAAGTCTAAAATAGAATAGAATAGAAATGCTGTATTTTGTATACTAAATATAAACATGAACTAACTGCACCACAAGCCTAACCAAACAAATAATTTATGCTTTCAACATTGGCTACAAGGGGTCACCATCTTGTAACTTTGTTAGACATCTTTGCAAGACCAAGACTGTGCACATGCTCAATGTGGTCTGAGCTGCTTAGGGATCATCATAAACAAAGCTGCTTGAGTTCTGCATGGCTGGGAAGTAAGGCGGGGGCTCCCCCTGCTGTTCATAAGTATGATTGTTTCCCTGCTCAGCAGTTAGGGACCATCTGACAATTCCTATCCACAGCAGTAAATTAAGGGAGAATTTCACTGCATACAGTCAGGTCTCCTATAAAAATGGTACACATTTTTTAATTAAAGTATATTGGAGATAGGTTTCTTTTTCATTAAAGAAAGTAAAAATTGGGTATTATTTTTTTGCCTTTACATACCCTTTAAAGCTTTTGGGTGAATTTCCAACACTACTTTGGGGGCTCATAGTGTTGCCAGTATCCTGGATAATAAGAGCTTCTGTGTCCCAGTGCACCACTGGGGAATGGGGGGGGGGGTTGCCATTAGCAGATCAATAACACCCAAGGTTTTTACTAAGCACCCAAGGTTTTTACTAAGCAGTGAAAATTTGCCAGCGACGGCTTCGCATCCATCGTTACACTTCACCAGGCGAAAATTCGATCATTTACTAAAATCCGAAGTTGCGTCCAGGGCGCCGAATGCTGTTACTTCGGCAATCAAAGCAAAGATGTGCTAGCGTTCAATGTCCTACACATGAGCCTACTGTATAGTTTATGTTCCATATGTTAGAAAATGTAGGGGGGAAACCTGTTACCCAAAAACATTTTTTAAGGACTTTTGCAGGCTATAACTCTGAAAAAAGGATAGACGCCAGCGTTTTGTGGACTTTTTTCCAGAAGTTGCCCAGACTGATATTGGGCTAATATTAGTAATTCATCCAGTGTTCATCCAGTGTTCATCCAGTGTTGAACTGGGTGTCCGAGGACCACCAAGGATGCTGCCTCGGGGTTCTCCATACCTAGGGGCCCCTGCTGCCTGCTCATCCAACACCCCATCACTTTGCTGTGATAGGGGGAGAGAAATGCAGTGGGTTAGCGACAGGTAAGGGTCTGGTTCAGTGGTGCCCACTGGGTTTTTACCCAGTTTGACCCTGAATTCCCCAAATAGACAAAACAAATAAACCTGCTAGAAAAGGAATCTCCTCTGAAACTGTTTAAAACCTGAGCAGAGAAGAATGAAGAATCAAAACTGGAAAGGGGTGAGAGAAGTTCGTTAACTCTGCACATTCAGACAAGCACATAGGAGAGGCCGTGTATCTGCTGCCGTGTTTTGTAGTAAAATAATCCACTTCTTCCCAATGAACCGGAATGAAATCCTTTGCAGAACGAGGAGACAAAAACCCAATTACCACAGTAAACTGAAATCAATATTTTGAAGTTCTAAACAGGACCAGCGGCTACGAGAGAAAGATGATGTGACAACGATGATGATAATGAAGGTGACAACGTACCATCTCTTCAGGATGTTCTCCTTTATCCAGAGGCGCCGCGGCACACACTGTGTGGGCAAAAGGAAACACAAACTTACTCTATGGGCAGAATAAACATTTATTCTCTATGTATGGGACATATACATTGGAATAACAGCTGCCATATTTGTTTCCCTGCAATAGTATACATTACTGCATTATGCAGCATTGTCAGTAATCTGTTTTTGGCAAAAATCATGGAAGAGAAACCTATCCAAAAAATAATGAGCAGTTTCATAATAACAAATGAATCAGAATGGAATTTTAAGAATGAAATGAGAAATATAAGTACATTGTATTGATCCATGAGTGTAACACCTCAGATGAAACGTAGCGTCCACAGGGGGGTAGCAATCTGCATATTCAATATATTTAATGTCTTCCTGGAAGTGATGCCCCAATAGATGGAGGTCAAGGATTTATAGGTTGTGTTTTCCCTTGTTTCCACTCCTCCCTGTATTATCACTGACCTTCAGCAAACCCTTAATAATGTCAGTGCGTGTGTTTCTCTGAGCCAAAATTCAAGGTCAGATGATTGTCTAAATCAAATTGTATCTGTAATCTCCGTGCTCAGCTCGGCATCTCTTGCTATTTTCCATTTTCAGCCCCTGATCCCACTGACCTCTTTCAATTCTGGTCAATCATATCTGACAGATTGCTGAGGAGTTTCATTATTTGCTTTGGGAGACTTCTCTGTCAGGTCTTCACATCCCAACTGATCATCTCTTCCATTTCAGCAAATTCTCCCTTTATTATTTCCCATTTCAGGAACTCTTTCACTCTTGTCATTAATCCATTAGAAACCATTTCTAGTATACTATTATTATTATTTCCCTCCTTTTTATTCTGTCCCTGGAAATTCTGCCCCCTCCATTAGGTCTGTCAGTGAAACGGTTGGACCAAACACTTAAGTTTTATTTTCGTTTTTCATCCCCTTTTCTCTCTGTCCCTCTCTCATTCTAGTTCATTCATTCCCACCAGGGAAAGTTTTCCTACTTTCCCACTTGTCTCTGAGCCAATGCTCTTTCAGCCTGTTCTTCAGGTATCCATTGCCTCTCCCACATCAACCTCATTTTTCTGCTTTTTGTTTAAAAAAACTATTTAAGTTGGAAATATTGTCCTCTGCCAAAATCATTGTTTAACAAATCCAGTCTTTCATTCTCTCTGTTCAATATTTAGCATCTAGTTTCCCTTGTGTGCTATACAAACATTCATCAGCTTAAACACATTTAACCCTTATCATCATCAAAGCACTCTTTTCCCAGTTGATTAAGCTGGTTTAAGTTAAATACACTTCCTGCTATGCAGTCTCTGAGCACTGTACTACAGTTCCAGTTGTCCTGACACCAACCTGGCCCAAGCATTTATATAGCTATAATTGTTTTTATCATTTAGTTATTATATCAATAATAGCATTATCTCTCCACTATTCCAATTACTTATAATTAGATATTAAAGGAGAATTAAATACTAATAACTAATGTCACTAGAAATGCCTTATTTTATTTATTGAACTTAATGCTCCAGCTAAAATCTTCAGAATATCTATAAAAGTAATGATTCAGGCTTTCTAAGTTGTACACAGGAGCCCCCCATGCTGAAATCTGTTAGGAATGTCAGTGGCACTGCACATGCTCAGTGTGCTGTAGGCAGTTCTTGAGAAACTAAGCTTAGGCTGTCATATAAGCTGATGCTACAGGGCTGATTAATACATTTTGTTGTAAATGTCACTGGTTTCTGGGCTGCCACATACTGAATGCATTATTTGTATTGTGAATTGCATATTCTCTCTCTCTCTCTCTCTCTCTTTCTCTCTCTCTCTATATATTGTATATTGTGAGTGGGTCCCTAAGCTCAGGTAAGTGACAGCAGCCCAGAGCATGCACCATGAATCAGCAGAAAAGAAGATGCGGGGGGAGAAAACTGGGGACATCTTTGGAGGAACAGAGGAACTGCTGAAAGGGCTTGCCATGGACTGGTGCAGAGTTTCAAAAACGAATGTGCAGTATTTTTAGGCTGCTTTTTTTTTACACTTTAATTCTCCTCTAACAGGGCCAACAAAATGCTCTTCCTGCAGAATAAGTAAATAAAGTAAAATATATACATTTTTCATTTCACAGGGTTAAGAAAAAGGACATCAGTCTCTGACAAGCAGGGCCAGGCCAAGCTGACCAGGCGCCCTAGGCAACCTGGCCGGCCATCATGTTCCCCAAGCAATGGACCCCCCACCTGTGTGTGCATGGGATGTAACAAGGGAGGGAATGGCAGTGGAGTGAGCAGAGGAGAGGGTAGGGTAGCGAGTTTCAGAGGGGAGGGAGGGGAGAAAGCGGCAAAGGGGAGAGAGTGGCAGAGGGGAGTGAGCAGCAGAGGGGGGAAGGGTAGGGAGGGGAGCATTAGAGAGGAGGGAGTGGAAGAGGGGAGGGGAGGGGAGAGAGAGCAGAAGGCAGGGAAGGGGGAGCAGGGGAAAGAGCATCAGAGAGGAGGGAGGGGAGTGTAGGGTAGGGAGGGAAGCAGCAGAGGGGAGGGCAAAGGAGGGAGGGGAGCGGCAGAGGGGAGGGAGTAGAGAGTGATGCAGGGAAAAGTGGCAGAGAGCAGCAAACATGGACAAGGGGTAGACAGAAGACCCTTTAACAGGTACCTGCCCAGCACCCCCACCTATCATTGAGCCCTAGGAAGATGCCTCTTCGGCCTCCCCCTAATTCCAACCCTGCTGACAAGGGGTCTCTATATTCATGTTTCAGGCTTATCAAGCAAATAATATATACAGAATTTCTCTTTTTTTTCCCAATTATCCCACAAATATTTCCCACAAACATAAATAAATTTTCTTTTGCCGCTGAGAGATGTCAGTGATATGAGTGTAAGGCTGGCACATGAGAACTCTACTAAATCTGAGCAGGAGAAGTGACCTGGTGATAATTACAGAGAGCACAGAGAGCAGAAAATAACATCTGTCACAATAGTGGAGCTTAGTCACTGAGATTTAATTAGAGATCATCATAATGTCATCGTGCCGCCAGCCTTCAGGTCCAACCCACGTGCTGTTATTATACCCTCGTTCTGGAACCTTTCATCATTGAACCAATAGTACAAACTGTCTAGTAAAAGTGGCAATACCTCTTATTATTTATGTAGCAGCGAGTGGGATTTATAGACCCTCACGTGTCCCATTATGACCCCTAATGTTTGTTTTTGTGCTGTTGAATGTGCTGAACAGCTCTTGTGCTAAGGCCAGTGCTTATAATATAATTTAGAATAATATAGAGTCTCCCTTTCCTAATGTAGTGCCTGTCTAGGCACACAGGAGCTTGCAATTTCATTTATTGTGGCGCTACACAGAGTTCTGTTGTCTGGCTGCTGTGTATGATACAAACTGAGGAGAGGAGGCAGGGGGCACAGACACGGGTTCCATTTGACCCTCTTTGTCTTATTTTTAGATTTCAGGTTCTGTCTCAGTAGGAATCTGTCTGTTTAAATGGAAGAAATATATATTTATAGGCAAAATCCTATCCATTTCCTCTTTCATTTTGACCTTGTTCGGAACAATATTGACGAACACCCTCGAAAAAAACGGTCATGGTTCTGCCTGGATGTAAATGAGCCCTTATGTAGTAATGACTAATATATTAGTGTGTCGGAATGCTCCAGATTATGAAAATTATTATACAGATTGTTAGAGGCCAATTTATACATTTTTAAATTCAATCTGATAAAAAAACAGATTAAATTCAATTCCAATCAGAAACATGATCATGTTAATTCATGGAAGAGACCTTGAACACAATGAAAATCAGTTCTTTTCAACACATTCCCCTGTTTAAAAAAAGAAACTCAAGAATTAACTTAGATTGAATGTTGAACATTTTGCTGCTGAATTTTTTCATTTGAATATTACAATTTTTTTTTTCATTTGATAAACTGCACATTTGAATATTCAGGCTCAGTGTTTTTTTCACTGCAATTTGCTCAAATAGAAAATGTGCAAGAATGTGCATCAAATATTAAATTATATATTTTAGATTTAGTTTAAAGGGATTCTGTCATGATAGTTTTTATATCTAAATTACACTGTTTACACTGCAAATAATTCACTCTACAATATAAAATTGAATTCCTGAACCAACAAGTGTTTTTTTTTATTTGTAATATTGGTGTGTAGCCGCCATCTCAGGTCATTTTGCCTAGTCATGTGCTTTCAGAAAGAGCCAGCACTTTAGGATGGAACTGCTTTCTGGCAGGCTGTTGTTACTCCTAATCAATGTAACCGAATGTGTCTCAGTGGGACCTGGATTTTACTATTGAGTGTTGTTCTTAGATCTACCAGGCAGCTGTTATCTTGTGTTAGGGAGCTGCTATCTGGTTACTTCCCCATTGTTCTTTTGTTTGGCTGCTGGGGGGAAAAGGGAGGGGTGTGATATCACTCCAACTTGCAGTACAGCAGTAAAGAGTGACTGAAGTTTATCAGAGCACAAGTCACATGACTGGGGGCAGCTGGGAAACTAACAATGTCTAGCCCCATGTCAGATTTCAAAATGAAATATGAAAAAATATTTTCGCTCTTTTGAGAAACAGATTTCACTTCAGTTTTCATAACCTGCCAAATTTTGTAAAATGAACATGGTAATTAGGGGGTGTGGTCACAAAAATGGGCATGGTCAAAAAATTCACCGCACTGTGCACACCAACTTTTTTGTCCCTCCTTTTATTTCCAAAATGTTGGGAGGTATGCGGCTGAGATATTCTTGACCTGCACCCACCTCTAAACCGCCCCTCCCAACATGCACCTGGCCGGCGTTCCTCTTCTATTTACAGACCCACCCTGCAGTGACATCACAAAAGGGGCAGGCGGGGGCTATAAATTCAGACACTGGAAGCCGACAGTGCAAGGTCGTGGGTGGGAAGAGCAAGAAAAGAGCTAAACCCGGACCCAAAGATTTTGTGCAGGAGCTGGCTCAGGTTCCGAGAGTTTCGGGCCAGCCCGCATATCACTAATACTCAGGGCTGCAGGAAGCATTTTCCATAATCACTGCAAAAAGTGTCTGACTGGGGTGTCTGGACCCACCGGGGCTGCCACAGCTTCCCCCCACCCAGTGTCAGACTGGCCCAACGGGATACCAGGAAAACTCCCAGTGGGCCCAGGTCAGCGCATCTAAACACGGAATGTGGGGGGAAAGGGCAGCAATCAGTAATGACATGGCAAAGCTTTTAGTCTGGAGCAACCAGTCATAGGAGTGAGAATGGGAACCTGTCCCAGTTCTGCTCATCAGGAAGGATTTGCCTCTTCAATTAGAATTAATGAAAGGAAGTCGGACGGTGAAAAAGATTTATTTTCAGGAGATTTAGAAACACCTGTTACTGGGAGGGGGGGGGAGTCATTTTATTGCAAATACAGGAAAGATAAAAAAGTGCCATGGGCTTGTGTTCCTTATTTCTCTCCCCCGCTGTACAAATAACAAGCAAATAACAGCGGGAGGCTCCCAGATCTTTCCTTTCAGATGTGGAAAAGAGAAACACGATGGAAATATTTTGCCTTTTTCAAAAATGTATTTTTTATCCTCTCGTTTGTAAGCTGTTCTGCTAATTACAGAATAAATCATCCCACTATAATATCTTTTGTACAGTAAAGCGTCGCTCTGCCGAGTGTTCCCAAATCCAGACCTTGACCCCCCCGGGAGTGGCCGTTTTCTAGACCATATCCTTGAAGGACCTCAGCATCACCCTTTAAAGGGACAGTGTTAAAGAAACAAATAAAATGCACCCCTATAATACTCATTCAAAAAACACTTCTTTCCTTGTTCTGCATAAAACAGTTGGGCACAAGGTGCAAAGTGTCGGGGGCACAGGCAAGTCGTGTCCTTACAATAAACCATAGGGCCGGGCACAGCCCCCCCCCACCCCTTCTGCACCTGAATCAATTGCGCTGAGTGACTGGCACATTAGGGGATGGGTAGGGGCCATGTGTTCTCTCACAGAGCAGCAGCTCTCTCTTGCTTTATGGCTGAGACTCTTGATTTCTATATCACATCACCACAAAGGGAATAAAGGCGGCTTTGCACATTGTGGCTTCTTTACACTGAGGCAAAGCTCTTTGTGCTTCACTGTGTCGCCCCTTCACCACAACTGCACTGAGAAGGGAGGGAGGAGGCACATGCCCAATTTAAACCACCAATCCCATTAGCACAAGTCCTATGTTGGTGGGCCTAAATGAATGCAATCTGGCTGTCTGTCTGTCCATCCATCAATCTATCTGTCTATTATCTAATCTTTCTGTCTGTCTGCCTCTCTGTATCTCTATCTATCTATCTATTTATCATCTATCTATCTCCCTATCATCTCTGTCTATCTATATGCCTGTCTGTCTGTCTATCTATTATCTATCTGTCTGTCTATCTGACTATCATCTCTCTCTTTCTATATCTATCTATCTGTCTGCGTCTGTCCGTCTGTCTATCTATCTATCTATCTTTCTCTCTATCTATCTATCTATCTATCTATCTATCTATCTATCTATCTATCATCTATCTATCTATCTATCTATCTATCTATCTATCTATCTATCTATCTATCTATCTATCTATCTATCTATCCATCTGTCTATCTGCCTTGATAAAATTCTTACTCCTCACAATCCTCAAGTCACAATATGACATGCAATTAATCATTGGGTGCTGGGGTAAATAAGATGGTCCAATTGCCAGAAAGAGATAAGGGAAAGAGCTGCATGTTTATTAAATAAAGATATTTTACATTTCAGTTCAATATACTGGTGCTCGTACATCTCTGCTGTGGGAATCAGTATCAGTACAGATCACCAGCCCACAAACCTAAGGGTGATCTGAAAGGCTGTTTATTGCTGAACTAGAATTGACTTACAACCAGGCTTCTCTAATCTGTAATAATAACAGCCTAACAACTGCATTAGTACCTCCAGCTGGGGGCCCTTTCCCTTATAAAACACAACATGGTGTTTCTCTTCTCCAAACTGGGTCCCAGGGCAGATTTGTTATAGTCCAACAAGTGTCTGGGGATATTGGCTGGAAATATTTGTTTCATACAAACAGTAAAGTTGAAGTTCTGCTCCAAATCTCCCTCATTTTCACTGCACCTGTCCTTTCAATTCTGCATTAAATACTTTAATTATTAACCCATTCTGGTCATTAAAGGGCCACCAAGGCAAATGGCAGAAAGGCACAGAGTATACGGCAGCATCAATACACGAACATCAGACAGTTACACACAGTTACACACAGTAACACACACACAGTAACAAACACACACAATAACACACACACACAGTAACACACTCGTGTACATTAGTTACATAGGTCAGGGTGCAGCTTTAATGATAAAACAGGCTTAGCAACTCAAAGCTGCTCAGTCCAGTAACCCATAGCAACCAATCAGCAGTTAGGTTGGAGCTATTTAGTGCAGTTGGAGCACTGGAAACTAATAAATGACTGGTTGTCAAGGGTTACCAGATGGAGCAAAGCTAAACTATGTTACTATGCAAATTCCTTTATTACATGTCACAGAAGGGCATCACAGAATTTTTGTGGGGTGACATTGGTTCTCGGTGGGATGTTGGGAAGGGCTCCATGTTGCATATCCCTCATTAATATTACCTTTCCCTCATTGGGGACTGTCATGAACTCTAAACCTCTCTCCATATATCTTTATAATGATGTAACAAAGAAACTGGAACATTACAGCTTATTTATGGATGGCGATGGATTGAGAGAGCCCTCTCTCCTTATGGGAAACATACATGAGGGTGCAGTTACTCCCAGGCTCTCTATTGCCCAAAAATAAAAATATGTGCCATTCTACTGTGCAAAGACCTCCACCAACCTACTCCTGGGGTGTCAACAACACAAAGATGGGAATACACTGACCTGATCTCAACTGTCGCTGCCCAAGTCTAACTGGCAACATATACAGATATACATATACAGATATACATATACAGATATAGAACTCATATATATATATATATATATATATATATATATATATATATATATATATATATATATATGAAAATATATGGATGGCAATATCATTCTCTCTTATCTCTTATGCTGCTTTCAGTAGACTCCTCCGCTGCAGCGATAAACACCAAGAATGGATTCGGCTAAAGATACAAACAACAACTGGGAGCTGAGGAAAAAATCAGCATAAATTAAATCTTTTATTTGTGCACTGAATTCAAGTGAGTTCAAAAATCATCATTGAAATTGTCCCTAGAAGGGAAAAATTCACAAACAAATTAATTTATTTTTTAATCAACACAACGGGACACTTCTTATAGTAGAAAGATTAGTGGCACCAAAACTTAAGTTTCAGAGAGTAATCAGCTGTTATATATAACCTACAGAAGGTTACAGGGTTCGTATATACGGAGGATCCAAGGCATCTATATACTGGTACAAACCACTATGTGATAAATTTTAATTATACAGTATAAAAGGACACATAATGTGACTGAAACACAGAAAGATTATATAAATGACAGACAGACAGACAGATAGATAGATAGATAGATAGATAGATAGATAGATAGATAGATAGATGATAGAGAACGGAAAAATAAAAGTGGGATTCTGCTGTATATAATGTAAGAGTTGTGGAACAAACCATGCACTGAATAGCCTTTAGTATACACGTTACACAGTTGCCCAGTAACCTTTAGAACCAAATTGCTGTTTAAACAGAAAGGGACAGCCAGTGGTTTAACTGCCAGGGATGTGGGGGCTGCACCCCCCTTGGGGCCCACCAGAGCGGCTGTAAGATATTTGCTGCAGTTTGTTTGGGGGGGGGCAGGTGTTCCTCCTGCACTTGAGTTGCCATTGCCAGTTGCCAGAAACATTCATTCTAAACCCACATCCGGGACTAGAACACACCCCTAAAGCCTGACCTGCCCAAAAACAAATGCCATTGGACAAGCACTGCA
Organism: Xenopus petersii; assembly: GCA_038501925.1. Classification (NCBI taxonomy): domain Eukaryota; kingdom Metazoa; phylum Chordata; class Amphibia; order Anura; family Pipidae; genus Xenopus; species Xenopus petersii. The sequence continues at coordinate 119,666,866 of CM076681.1, forward strand.
CTGGTACATTAATGTGATCCTATCCTGACAATTTCCCTAGGCCTCCAGTATGGTCCAATCATTGGTCCAGTGGTCACAGATCTGCTCATCCCAGTTTGGCCCAACATATTGGTGGGCAGATGAGCTAACAATCTATTCCCAACTTATGGCTTCCTCACATCTGTTGAACATGCAGATCTGCTTTCCTTGCATCAATAAACATTCAGAAAGCCGTTATATTGGTGTCTTCTTCTAGTTCCTTTGCAGCTCTTGTGTCAAGTAATAGTCAAGTAGACATTTTTTTGCATAAGCAGGTGAGGGTCTTCCGGTATTAGCACCTGAGATCTACACAGGTCTATTCCAAGAGGGCTGAGCTCTCCAAACTAATCATAATAGTAATAGATTGTCCCATTGGCAGATGGTGAGTTTGTAGTTCAGCAACACTTCTAGAGTCTCAGTATGAAGGTTCCTGGTATAAAATCATGTAATTCTAATAGTGACGTCTCTACTTTCCCTTGGAATTCTCTTTCACAACTGAACCCGGCAAAGCCATTACCATTCTGCTGTTGTATGAACAATCTCACTGATGTGTGGGGGGAACACGGAGAGTTAGGGTAACGGAAATCTACATCCAGTCAACGGGGGGTACCTGACAGTCCAGCAGCAGCAGATAGACAAATACACACCCACACACTTACAGACACACACAGACACTGACACAGACACACGCACACAGACACACAGAACCATAAATACAAACAAAGTCATACAGCCAATAACAAATGATAGAGAGAAATAGTTGAAAGCTAAAACTCTTTACAAATAGCTCAATTATCTCCCCACTACAACAAATTCTCAGTAAAGTCTATCGGGTTTTTGATGAAATATTTTAAGGTGTTGACTTCCACCCTCATCGCCCAAAAAATCAGCCACCCACAAGCATTGTTTTTATATACAGAATATTCTATATGTAGCACTCTTCCTCTTGTGTATTCTGATTTTGACTCATTAGACTTTTTAAGTTCAACAAATAAGTGTGACTATGTCTATGTGTGTGTTCATGATATTGTTCCATACAGTACATTCTTATACGTAGTACATTCTTAGTATTTCTGAGAAAGAAACTGCACAAACACCATATTATTAGGTACATTAGACACAATAAACAACTGTGCCCACCTGTCTCACTTTGTACTGATTGTATCTGCACTTGTGTAAGTGTGTGTGTGTGTGTGTGTGTGTGTGTGTTTGTGTGTGTGTGCAGAACAGACAAATCTCACTGGGTTGAATCATGAAATTATATATTACAGCATTTACTCCGGGGGCACAGAGCCCTGATCTCATATTGAGAAGAGAGCCACATTAAATCATTGAGAATGATTTTCGGGTAAAATAGTAGAGGTGCAGACACTGCCAGTGTTAGTGAGGGTTACGTTGGGCACACACAAAAACCAGAGCATCCAGATCAGTAAATTGAGATCTATGCGTTGGGCCCCTAACAGACTGGTCCACCAGGAAACCAAGAGAAACCACTATGAGACCTGCTATGCAACCATCAGGAAGGTTTGGGCATCCAGGGGTGGGGCAGATGTTATGTGCATGGCATGGGGGGCAAAGTTATCGTGGGTCCGACTGGAGAGGTTTTGTCCGTGGAGGGAAGCACCAGGGGTGTAATTACAGAGGAAGCAGACCCTGTGGTTGCAGGGGGGGGAGGAGTGTAGGGGTCACTAATTCATGACCAATTTCAACACATCTTGCTACAATAGGATAACTTACTAATGTTTTGGGTCCCATCTATTTACATCAGTGACAGGGGCCCTTGATCTCAGGTGCTCCGGTGGGTCCCATGGTTCCCAGTCCAACACTGACCCCTAATTAGATTTTTGTACAAACATTTAGGTGCAACTGTGGAAAAGGCTAAATACAAAATCTGTTTGGTGCAGGGAGAAAGTCAGCAGCCAATTGTGTCTCTGTAGATGTGTGGGTGAACGTGTGTGTGTGTTTGTTTGCTCAGAGGTTAGTGTGTAAGTGTATCTGTGTGTGTTTGTGTGTATATTTCTGCATAGAGATGCTTTTGGACAGTATTTTATTTGGGATGATTTACAGTGATGGCAAATGAAATGCTCCAACACATACACAAGGTTCGGCAATAAGTGCCGCTGACGTGTGACCATATACTGGCATATTGAATAGAGGCTGCAGGCAGTTGCGTAACTAAATTTTACGGGGCCCCACGGCAAATTAATGTTAAGGCCCGCAACATTTCCAGAGGTTGTCTTGTTTTACCGATATATGTTTTTCATTAATTAGGGTCTGATGGGGCCCCCTATACCTCCTTGCAGCCGCAGCGTCTGCTTCCTCTGCAGTTTCACCCCTGGCTGCAGGTTTGTACCATAAATAACTCAACACATTGGCATCACATGACATTATGGCAGGCTGGAGGTTAAACGAGATGGGCAAATGAGCTACAAACAGAGCAACTGATGGAGGCACCATTCTATAACCAAAAGATATAGAACAACATGAACTGTACTGTATATAACAACATGTACCTTAACACAACAGGCAAATGAAACGACTTTTGTATTTTGCAAGTAAATCCATTGGTTCCAACTGATCCCTGGTCATTACACAGAAATTGTTGAACTGAATATGTAACAGGCAGAGCATCAAGCTATTGATACAATGGGAATTCCTGCAGCTGCTAATGGAAGTCAGTTCTAGATTTGGAAATTTTTTATTCTATAAATTTATGAGTGAGGAAGTCAAACCCTTCATCTGATTTATGGTATTTGTCGGCACAAAAAAATCACTTAAACCCACATTACAGTGCTTTTGTGTCACGAGCAACAGTTACCCCCCTCCATTGAGCCCGACACTCAGCAAAGTGTCAGAAAATGGGCTCCTGCTGAATTTTTTATGATCGGCTGCTGCAAAACCAGCAGTGCAAATCCTTATAGAGCTGAGGAACAAGAGCCAGCGCTGTCAGGTTCTTATTTCCAATGTTCATATAGAGAAATGGTTTGCAGAGCGGCTGGATGGACAACTCTGCCCTTTGGCACACGAGGCAACATAACACAACTAGAAATAGTAATGTTACTAGACTTTTGTTAGTTAAAGGCTATTCCATAACTTCCTTCAAACTAGGGTGAACATCATTTCTCAGCCCAAAACCTGCATTAACCATATCAACTGAATAGAAGTCAGTCCATTAGGGCTGTGCCACCCGCAGTGATAAAAAAAACTGCCAGCTCAGTAGTGGGCACTTTCATGGTGCCAGGCAGGGGCAATATCTATGGTGCCAGGAAGGGTGATATCCACCCCAAAACAACTCTATCTTTGGTGCTAGGCAGGGGGCTTATCTGCGGTGGTGGGCAGTGAAAATCCAACCCAAAACAGCTCTATCTATGGTGCTAGGCAGAGGGCTTATCTGTGGTTCTGGGCAGCGGATATACAACCCAAAACAGCTCTATCTATGGTGCCAGGCAAGGGCAATGTCTATTGTGCTAAGCAGGGGATACCCAACCCAAAACAACTCTATCTACGGTGGCAGACAGGGGGATATCCACCCAAAACAACTCTATTTATGGAGCTAGGCAGGGGGATACCCAACCAAAAGAACTCTATCTATGGTGCCAGGTAGGCATATACTCAACCCAAAAGAACTCTATCTATGGTGCTAGGCAGGCATATACCCAAACCAAAACAACTCTATATATGGTGCTAGGCAGGGGGATACCCAACCCAAAAGAATTCTATCTATGGTGCTAGGCAGGGGAAAGCCAGTGCATTCTGCTTAATGTCAAATAGGGGTGCCAAGCAGCAGTGCAGTATTAGGACACTGTCCTTGTCAGCTGAAAGGAATCTGGGTGTTAGAGTTCACAGCAACTTTGCAGTGTGTAAGTAAAGGGAAGCAGGATCAGGACACTGCCATGTTGGCCAGCTGTTTCCTATCAGGCAAGAGTGCGGCGCTGTCCTTGGTGCTGAAACGCCAGAAGGTGCGATCAACCCGCGCAGCCCTGGAGCCCTGGCGCTGACCTTGGTGCTGAAACACCGACTATCCCGGAACTGCTGCTCCAGGCGCTCCGCTATTGAGTGAGAGAGTCGGTGTTTTGGGCAGTGCCACTTACCTTCCAACGTGCCCAGCAGGAGACTCAGCAGCAGCAGAATTGAGGGAGACATTGTCACAGCGACCCCCCGATCCCTTTCTTGTCACTTAATAAAGGAGAGAGAAGTCTGGGCGTGTGGCCCTTGTTGCCGGGCGTTTTCACGCGAGCGATACAGGGCGACAGTGTTTCTGGGCAGAAGCAGCGATGTCAGTGGCTCAGCTCGTGTCTCGGCTCTATTTAAAGAGAAGGTGCGGGAGTGGGAGGCGGCGGCATTTTCAGCAGGAGGCAGAGCGGCCCCCCCATCGCCTTCCAGGAACGTGCGTCACCGCGACCCCCCAAACTGTCTATTCCTGTGGCAACGCCGCTCCTGTGCGTGAATTATTGATCCTGCTGGGCTGTGCGGGATTCACAGGAGACACCGCCCCCACCTTCATCATCATCTTCTTCTTCTGCCTGATGTAGCCAGGAGATATGTGGAACCCCCCCCCCCACACATATAAGGGGCCCCTGACTCAGCACTTTTGGCTCTTTCCATGGCAAATGCAGCCACTGCTCAACCCTCTCCAAACCACAGGCACCAACAATAATAATAATAATAATAAGTTGTTCACTGTGGAGCCCAGCGACAGGGATTCTACTGTCTATGACACAATACATATTATACATATACCTACTACTCAACACACCCTTTATATTCTGCCTGGGGAGGGGGGATTGTAGGAGAAATCAGGAACATTATAGTTACACAGACACAGCAAAGATCAATACACATTCCCTGCACTTATCTATAGCAGTTTAATGTAATGACAGGCCTCATTCAGGAGCCCCATAATGATATAACTGTACAAGCCCCTTCCACCCCAAATTCCTGTGAGGTTGGCTCACCCCCCCCCCCCCCCCCACTGAATAGGGCCAGGGACAAGTAGATTTCAAAGGCTTCCCATATAATACATGGACTAGTTATGCATTGGTTTCCCTACAACTATAATAAAGGAACAAACTCAGAGTCAGAACCAGACTTCTGGGGCCCCCTCTATGCACTTGTCATCTATTACATAGAAAGATAGATACATAGCTAAATATATAACTGAAAGATAGATGTAGAGAGAGAGAGAGATAGAGAAATAGATGGAGAGATAAACGGATGGATAGATACAGTACTAGATACAATAGATAGACAGAGAGAGAGAGATGGATAGATATTTGCAGATGAGGGCAAGTGACTTGATGTCCATCTAACACCATGATAACGTAGCTTGCATAGAGATTTACTTTTCATTTGCTTTATTATTTAATTGTACACCATCTCTATGAATAAAAACAACTTATATATTTAAACCTAACTAACAACTGTTGCAATGACTGATTATCTTGCACCCAAACATAATCTATTACCCAGCGTTCCTCCGTAGATGATATAGAGAGATGATAGATAGCTAAATAGATAGACAGACAGATAGACAGATGATAGAGGGAGATGATGATATATAGATGACTGGTAGATAGATACAGGGGAATGTAATAAAAGTCGCAAAGAGCAAAACAATTCGCACCAATAAGACTTAAAATCCACATCTCGCAATGTAATATTGTTCCTTAAACTGTTATTGCATTGCGAATTTTAATTGCGCATTGCGAATTTTAATTGTGCACTCATAAGAAGTGCTTGAAGGTGTCATAATCTTTTGGAGCAAACATAACGACTTTTTCAGTAAGAAGTTTTATTACATTGACTGTGCATTGGCGCAAACTATAAAATTCGCAAACGGTCTTTCACTGTCGGAGGTGGTCGCTAAACAGTTTCCGGGCTCGCAAAAGCTATATTAAATTCGCACAAAGCAAAATTTGTTCGCGCAAAGGCATAACTTTTCGCATTGCAAATGGTTTTTCCGTTAGCGATTTTTATTACATTCCCCCGATAGAGAGATGTAGCGCTAGATGATTGATAGATGATAGATAGATAGATGACAGACAGATAAAGAGATGGCAGATAGACAGACAGAAGGAGAAATACATGGAGAGATAGATGGATGGATAGATAGATAGATACAGTATTAGATACAGTAGATAGATAGACAGATAGATGATAGATAAATGAGAGAGAGAGATGTCCATCTCTCACAATGTTAACGTAGCTTGCATAGAGACTTACTTTTCATTTGCTTTATTATTTAATTGTACACCATCTCTATGAATAAAAACAACTTATATATTTATTTACCTAACAACTGTTGCAGTGACTGATTATCTTGCACTCAACATAATCTGTTACCCAGCGTTCCTCCATAGAGTAGTACAAGCAATTGTGCATCTCAAGTGGCTGCTGTTTGCTCTTTAATCCCTTTATATATTAGGACTCAATTATTTTTGCCCTGGGCTCATGTGCAAGAGTGTAAGAAGAGCAATACTGAGCCCCATGGCACAGAGTACTTGTGTCCCTGGCAATGGTCAGGCTCTGCACTTGGCTATGGTATTGTGAGTGATGTGTGTGGTATTTTGTGTGGTATTGTGTACAAACAAGACATTTGATAGATAGATAGACAGACAGACAGATGATAGAGAGAGATGATAGATAGATGACAGGAAGATAGACAGAGAGTGTGGTATTGTGTTCAAACAAGATGTTAGATATATTTGTGAGAAGGATTGCCCCCACCCCCAGCAGGTAGCCATTCAAGACCAGATTTACTGTTTCTCTAGTATACAGACACCCAGCCATTCAGATATATCGGGGCACAAACAGGGGTGGCCGCTCTTGTTGTACATAGTGGAGCCCTACAATGCAGTAGAGTGCAGTAAGTAAGAATAATGTGTTTGATAGATATAGTAGAGTGAGATATTGGCTATAAGGTAAGATGACAGCAACAATGTTTTCTATTTGGAGTTGTCCAACCTGTAGCCTTTAAGTTGTTGTTGAACTATAAACAGGGTCACACTCCGCCCGGCACAGGCAGGAATTCCAACAGGGGTCTGGTCGAGAAAGCGATGGGTACCAGGTAGGATATGACCAGATCTGGGGAGGGGGTTAGGCAGACTGGAGGCATTGCCAGGCAGGAATGTAAGGCCCCATGGTTCATTTCAGCATCCCTAAATATAGTTCTGAGCATCCATTGACAGCCTTTGGTTGGTGCTAAAGGGCCATAGGCTTGACAATTCCACTTTAATAATATGTGTTGACCTTGGGCACTGCCACAGCTAAAGACAGGCCTGCCTAAAACTGATACATTTATCAAATGGCACAATAAAGACATTTCTTTGCACAGTAGACTAGTGAATGTTCCCTGCTCATTGGTTACTAGAATTCAAGCAAACTTTTCACCTGTTAATCCCAAGGAGGTCCAACTTGCTGTAAGATATGCTGTAGCAGCTAACTACTGCTCCTGTTTGCTCCATTACCAGTCACACCTTACAGTATTGTTTTGTAATGAAAATGCCACCAACCATCTACCAGGGCTATTGGCCAGAGCTTGGAGTCAGGTTTCCTTATACCAGTAAGAAACTAAATCAAGAAAAAAATCCAACAATTTAAATTTTAGCACATGGGTCTGAATGTCCATTCTAAATTTAGGCAATTTGGTTGTATTATGAGCAGGGCCGCCATCAGGGGGGGACAGGGGGGACAAGCGTACCGGGCCCGGGCATGAAGGGGGGCCCGGCAGCGCTGCATTTTTTGAAGATCCGGGCCCCCCTTACGAGCGCCCGAGCCGTACGTCTTGCCTCTGTGCTGCCGAATGCGGAAGTGCCGAAAAGCCGAAGCCGATGCGCCGAAAAGACCCGAAGTCACGGAAAAAGCCGAAGTCACGAAGCGCCGAAAAGACCCGAAGTCACGAAAACAGCCGAAGTCCTGAAGCAGCGCAAAGACCCGAAGTCACGAAAACAGCCGAAGCCGAAGTCCTGAAGCAGTGAAAAGACCCGAAGTCACGAAAGGAGGTGAAGTTGAAGTACTGAAGCCGTGAGTTCAATTCTACTGAACACCAGTTTGTGTATTTTTTTTTTTTTTTTAATCTCCTGGCCACCAATGTATTATTTTAATATTCTATAGGCCCCTGCCGCCAATGTTTTTTTTTTTTTTCAAAAAAAATTTTTTTTTTTTTCAAATTTTTTTTCGGGGCCCCAATTTGTTTTTAACTTATAAGGGGGCCCCTGCGGCCAATGTTTTTTTTTTTTCAAAAAATTTTTTTTTTTTTTTTTAAATTTTTTTTTGGGGCCCCAATTTGTTTTTAACATATAAGGGGGCCCCTGCCACCAGTTTTTTTTTTTTTTTCAAATTTTTTTTTTGGGGCCCCAATTTGTTTTTAACTTATAAGGGGGCCCGTGCCACCAATGTTTGTTTATTTTTTAGTTTTTTTTACATTTTTTTTGTTGGGGCCCCAAGTTTTTTTTTAACTTATAAGGGGGCCCCTGCCACCAATGTTTTTTTAAAAAAAAAAAATTTTTAATTTTTTTTTTTTTGGGGCCCCAATTTTTTATGAGGGGGCCCTGACCATCAATAGCTTTTTACAACTTGTGTCGTGGGGGTTACTTTTTTAGCGCTGATGTCTGTGTGGTCTTTTAACTGCGATGTGGAGTGGGCGGGAAATGGGGTGGAGCTTGGTCGTCAGTGTGGGCGGGGCCCAGGGGGCCCCAAAAATTTTGTTGTACGGGGCCCCGTGATTTCTAATGGCGGCCCTGATTATGAGCAAAGCATTCTAGCAGTGAAAAGAGGGCACAACCTATGGAGGTACTTTGCACCCATTTTTTGCACTTAAATGAGGTTTAGGACACACAAAATAACCAATTTTTTAAATATAGTCTACAAGAAAATCAATGGTACGTTGGCTAGCATCCCATAAACACTCAACGAATATTGTTTTTATTCTACTGTAAGTGATATTCTGACCATTTTAACTCAAATTTAAGTACCCAGTTAATGTCCTGCCAAACTACCCTGCACAGCATTTATAAATGTTTTATCTAAACAATCTGCCATCTGTTTAGAGATGAAAAGACAATATCATATTAATGAATGTAATACTGAGCTGCACTGTTGGTTTCAGCTTTAAACCAAGGGACAAAAAGAGATCCCTATCGCACGTTCAGCGGGGCTTTTCTGCTCCAGATCGAAAGCAATGGCTTTTAACTGCATTACCTGTTTGTGAGAGAGGCGGCTTTGGCAGCGGAGCCACAGTCGGTGCCCTGAAGGAAGCGTGTTAATGTCTAACTACGTTTCTGGTACAATTCCGCTGAAAATTGAAGCACTCAAGATCAATTATTGGGACTTTCTGCAGGGAGAATGCTGGCTTCTGTATTGCAACATAAATCCAGTCATTTGTACTCACTGCTTCTCTAATATACAAGCAGATCCTCTGTGAGAGCCCAATAACTGTGCAGGGAGGGTAAACATGTTCATGATGTGAATGGTGTGTAAACATGTTGCTACAGGTATGGGACCTGTTATCCAGAATGCTCGGGACATGGGGTATTCCAGATAAGAGGTCTTTCTATAATTTGGATCTCCATAAATGAATTGTATTCATTGAAATATGAGTTTTATTGTTACCCCTTCTTCAGCAATGGACAGCTACAGGGATATTTTGTTCTCCATTGTCTTCCAGAGAATGTTGATTCAGAACTTACTCAAGACCTGGTCAGTTTTTTTCAATAATCTAGGGGTTTGGTGGAAGGTTCTCCAGAAACCTACACTAATTCACCAATAATATCTTTGCAGAGAGATGGAGGTTCGGTCGGTAACTAAAGGACAGTCAACACGGATCCATTGAAATATGAATTCTATTGTTACCCCTTCTTTGACAATGGATAGCTACAGAGATAGTTTGTTCCCCATTGTCTTTCACAGAATGTGGGTCAGAACTCACTTGAAGACATCCCCAATTATTTTCCATGTTTAATAACCTAGGGGTTTTGGTAGGAGGTTCAACAGAGTCCTACACTAATTCACTACACTAATTCACCAGTGATATAGTTGGTCCAAAACTACAACTAAACTTCTAAAGTGAAAAGTTAGTCAACATGGATCCATTGAAATATGAATCATATTGTAACCCCTTCTTCAACAATGGATGGCTACAGGGATATTTTGTTTTCCGTTGTCTTGCACAGTATGTGGGTCAGAATTTATTCACGACTTCCCCAATTATTTTCCCTTTTTAATGACCTAGGGGTTTGGTGGGAACAAAACCTAGGGGTTTGTTTGGAAACAAAACAAGAATAAAAAATGTTCCTGGGAATGGCAAATAACTGCTGTGACCATTGGTAAAACCTATGTGGACTGGAAGCCAAGAGGAGGCTCCGTTTGGCAGTACACCTTGTTTTTATCCAACCAAAACTTGCCACCAAACCAGGAATTCAAAAATAAGCAGCTGCTTTGAGGCCACTGGGAGCAACATCCAAAGGTTGATGAGCAACATGGTTCTCACTGGTTAGGGATCACTGGCCTAAGGGGACCTTTAAGACTTTTTTATTTTCATCACCTCAAACTCTAGGAAGTAGGGTTTTTTTTTCTGGATTATCTAGTTGGTATCAATGAATTAGTGTTAGGTTTTCATGCCCAAAGGCAGGTACAGTATATTAGATGCATGACAGCTGTGCAAAGCAACTGCTGATGAACAGAAAAGTATGGACTAGGTTTAAATCAATCAAATAGTTGGCCATGTGCAACTCACAGTCATGCTGATATTTGGTGAAGCCATAGAAAGAAATGGCTTGTCTAGAAACATCTGTTTTTAACTATTTGGTATGTCAGGTTTTGCTTTACAAATCTAACCCTAAAGTCACAAAAATGGCCTAAATGAATCCATATTCCAGTATATCTCCCAGTAACCTGTAGCACAATCAGGACATGCAAGGATATAATGACTGACTGAGCCAAAACAGCACATTGTCCATGTTGCCATGATGAGCAGTGGTTTCCTAGATACCACAACATACGTCTAATAGAGGAACAGTATACAAATACAATGTATTCGATGACAGCGGATATTAATAATGTACAGTTTGTCATGATGAGCAGCTTGTTAGATTCAGGAACACACAGGTTTTGTGATTACATTTCATTCCTAAATTAAGTGATTCCAACTATACACAGTGTGTGACTCATTGCTCAAGGTTTTCTAATGTGGAATCTTTGAGAGGATCCAGAACCTAATTTAACGCTATAAGATATATGTCCATGAACATATTAATGGCAGAAATGTGTACTTGAGGCTTTAGTGAGTCATCAGTTAAAATCATTCTTTACAATGTGATTAAAGTCAAGGTTTTGTTAGACTTATATAACATTTGTATTGGATTGCACTGTTGCTGCAGATACGCTTTAATTCCAGTTGGTACAGGTCTAAATGAGACACCTGCCCATCACACTTCCATAGAGTGCTACAAGTCATTTGGACCTAAGGTTTTTTTTCTTATGGAAGATAGCTCATAGTACAAGTTGATCCAGGGACTGGTCCCATTGCATCTTGGAGTCAGGAAGGAATCAATTTCCCCCTCTGAGGCAAATTGGAGAGGCTTCCTCTGTATCAAATAGCAGTTAGGCAGGTTATAAACCTGATGGACCTGTGTCTTTTTTCAACATAACTTACTATGTATCATCTGGTTTGTCAGACCATTGATATGGGGGCACATTTACTTAGCTCGAGTGAAGGATTAGGATAAAAAATACTTCGAATTTCAAAGTTTTTTTTGGCTACTTCGACCATTGAATTGGCTACTTCGACCTTTCGACTACAACTTCGAATCAAATGATTCGAACTTAAAATTGTTCGAATAGTCGATAGTCGAAGTACGGTCTCTTTAAAAAAACACTTCGACCACCTACTTCGCCAACTAAAACCTACCGAGGACCAATGTTAGCCTATGGGGAAGGTCCCCATAGGCTTCCTAACCAATTTCTGATCAAAGGAAAATCATTCGGTTGATGGATTAAAATCCTTTGAATCGTTCAATTCGAAGGATTTAACCGTTCGATTATTATTCCTTCGATCGAACAAATTGCGCTAAATCCTTCGACTTCAATATTCGAAGTCGAAGGATTTAACTTCGAGGGTCAACTATCGAGGGTTAATTAACCCTCGATATTCGACTAATAGTAAATGTGCCCCTATCTTCTTGTCCAGGAGGAAAATCCAGATTATTTGTTATGGGATTCATAATAGTGAAGGATAGGGCTACAATTGTGATTTCAGGTCCTTCAGTTAAGTAGTGTTATGAAAACTGTTATGTGGTTACTTTTAATTAGTTAGGGATTTTTTTGTATAAAAAAAAATAGTTGTGCTGTGGTTGTGTTTAGTCTCTCTCTGTCTGTTGCCTGTGCAAATATTCTGAATAATTGTTTAGATTTATAAATTCATATGCAGGGTAGTGCTAGTCCTCTGTTTTTCTTGAGTTTTATTAGGGTTTGGTAGGAAATGCTCAGTATAGATGTTTGCTTTATAAATTGTATAAACTTAGATGTCCTTAAGGTTGTCTGTACTTTAGTTTTCTTGCATTTCTTCCCAACACATGATACATGGCAGCCAAGAATAGTCCCTAGAAAAAAGCAATGGCCAGAGTGCTACAGGAAACACCAGGACTGGGTTTAGGTAGAACCATGTGACAACTGATATCAGTTCATAGTTTTAACGGAGGTTTATGATAATACAGTAACATAGTTAGGGCCCGACTGTCAACAGAAGAGTGGTGGTATAGCTAGCAAAAGACAGAAGAGAACAATTAGACAGTCTATTAATTAGACAGTCTATTAACTGCAGCTTCAATGATTTGCATTGTTTATGGTTTCAGTCTAAATGCTCTATGTGTACCCACCTAGGGAACACAGAGGTCTGCATTACCTAAATAAAACACATTTTGTCATACTTTTAAGGTACTTCTGCTGCATGTCTATGGAAAAAAACTAGAAACCACCCTTGTTTCACATTTGTCCTATGCCAATTATGGATGGCCTTCCTTCTATATGTGAGGCTCACCCACCTTCAAGTCATACTATACAGTAAAGCCAAGTCTGAACAGATAAGAAAATGAAGACCCGAATGCAAGTTTTTTTAGTATAAAATCTGAATTTTTAGAAGAATATAAAAACTCTAATTTTTCAAGATTTATGATACCCCGAAGCTGCAAAAAGTCAGAATACGAAAATACTCCATCTCCAACCTGTCGAGGTCCTGTAGAAAGTCAACGCAGAGGTCCTATTTGCAATTTGAAGATATTGTCTGTTTTGGGGTTCGTACGATAATCTGAATATTTTGGGCTTTTCTGCTGATTTCACGAACAATTCTGACTTTTCGGCCGTCAAATCCAAAAAATTCAGATTTTTCGCTAAACAATATGATATGCGGTTTTTCATGGTTTTTCAGAAAACTTTGGATTTTGATAAATATCCCCCATAATGTTCACTGCATTGCAGCATGTAAAGTACAGGTATAGGATCTATTATCCAGAGTGCTCAGGACCTGGGGCTTTCTAGATAATTTGAATTGCCATACCTTCTGTCTACTAAAAAATTAATTAAACCAAACAGAATTGTTTTACATTTCATTACATCTTAATTGGGATCAATTACAAGCAAATGTCTGTCTTATTACAGGAAAAAAGGAAAGGAAATGATTTTTAAACATTTGAATTTACAATTGAGTCTATGGGAGATGATGGCCTTTTCATAATTCAGAGCTCTATGGATAACGGGTTTCCAGATTACAGATCCCATAACATCAAATAAACCTATCTTTTCCATTTGGAATATTTTTAGGGATGACAAACACAACTTTATTGATGATGGCACTAGGGATGGAGTATCATGGATCATATGGGTGATTATCTCCTGTACATCCTAATAGCCAAAAAAATGCCACAGGTCTATTGTGAGAAAGAATGTCCTGGTAATGATGGATATAAAGTGTGTCGTGCTTTTATATTTCTTTCTGAGCTTATATTTCAAATCAACCCATTTTATATCAATCCGATAGCAGAATGATTGTTACGTTAGCTATTTCTTTAATGATATTTTTATATTATTTTTATTGCATATGTTTCCCCTCAGGGCCTCTCCTATTCATCTTCCAGTCTGTCACTTGAAGCCGGTGCTTCTTTGCTGGGGTCAGTGACCCTACAAACCACACAGCAGTTTAAATGGCAAATTAGAAGGATACAGAACAAGATGAATCATTCACAAAGCTAAAGAGAAAGGACTGTGGAATATGGAATATGTTAAAACACAAAGCTGAGGCTTTTTCAGATCAGACCTATATCCGAGGTCTGATTCATTAGTTAAAAAGGGTTTGTTTAGAATGTAAATCCATCTGTGCTTGTTACTAAATCCACTTGTGTTCATGAGTCACTGGCAGCCGCCCCACTCAATAAAAACTGACAAAACATCAAACGGCTTATTTGTGGCTCTGAGTTCAGCAGGGAGATTGATATAAGGGGGCTGAAAATACACCCACCTTTGTGATATGCGCCTCTTTATTATTTAAAGGGGTGATTCGCCTTTATGTAAAATTTTAGTATGTTATAGAATTACTTATTCTAATCAACTTTTCAGTTGGTCTTCATTATTTATTTTCTATAGTGTTTTAATTATTTGCCTTCTTCCAGTTTTCAAATGGGGGTCAGTGACCCCATCAAAAAACAAATGCTATGTAAGGCTACAAATGTACTGTTATTGCTACTTTCTATTACTCATCTTTCTATTCAGGTCCTGTCCTATTCTTATTGCAGTCTCATATTCAAATCAGTGCATGGTTGCTAGGGTAATTTGGACCCTGGCAACCAGATGGCTGAAATTGCAAACTGGAGAGCTGCTGAATAGAAAGCTAAATGACTCAAAAATCACAAATGATAAAAAATGAAAACCAACAGAGGTGGAGCACCAAGGTCATTGCTAAGTATTTGCTCCACCCACATTCTTCCAAATAAAAAGGTGCAATTCAAGAATATAAGGGGGCTATTTATTAAAGTCTAAATGTTAAATACTCTTAAAGATTGAGTTTTTCCTATGAAAAGATTTATTATTCTGCATATATGATTATTATATGCTGCATAAAAGTCAGAATCCAAAAATCCAGCATCTCAGACCTACTGAGTTTGTATATAAGTCAATGGGAGAGGTCCCCTATCCTATTTGGAAATTTCTGTGATCAGTGCTTGAATTAGGCGGAAGATCTGACTATTTTGGGCGTCTCGGGGAAAAAATCCGAAAAAAAATTCGGGAAAAAAAAAAATCAGTCGATTCAGGGAAAAACCTCCAAACAAATAGTATGATTTGAGTTTTCACTCGATGTTATCAAGTTTTTCCCAGATCCAATTAAATCAGTTTTTTTTTTAAATAATAAATAAGGTCAAATGGATTCTAGACTTTTTTTAAATAAAAAAAATCAGAAAAAATCAGATTTTGGTATATAACCCCTTAGTGTTATATGCGCTCAGCTGAAAGTACCTGCCTATGAAATCATCACAGCACAATTACAGTATCTGCACTAGTCCCCCCTGTGGCCCCTCCTGGACCCGCTCCTACGCAAGCACTGGGGAACGAGGGCAGACAGCATCATAGGAGCCACCTTAGGCAGCCAGGGCCACAGAATCCCCCCTGGTCAATGGATTCCTTGCTAAGACCCTTCTCTTGTGCAGGTTACACATTCAGCCTATGACTAAGTGCCCGAAAGGCACTAAATGCGCAATGCTAAGCTGAGATGTTTTTGCTCAAATAAATACTTTTTAACCACATCAACTTATGCATGCCTCCCAACATTTTGGGGAAAAAAAGAATGACAATTTTTTTGACCACGCCCATTTTTTGTAACCACACCCCCATATTACCATGTTCATTTTACTACATTTGGCAGGTTATGAAAGTTTGAACATATTTCTGTGTTTTTTTTTCTGTCATTACAGTTTTGCTAATGCAGGTGAATTGCCCTTTAAGCTGTGAGTAACTTTTCCCAAGGCACCTCCTTATCTAAAGTGCTACAAAATCATTTGCTTATCTCAAAATTGTTACAAAAGTATCTTATCTGAAGCTGTGGCTGTTCTGGGCTCTCTGCCAAATTAAGTTAGAGACATTGTTTATTTTTCTGCCTGTTCAGTGCAGAGAAAAATGGGACTTTCCAGTACAAATGAGGGACTGCGGATTGAGCTGTCAAAAGAGGGACTGTCCCTCTAAAAACAGGACAGTTGGGAGATATGACTTATGGAGTGTGGTCCGGTTTTTGCCAGCTCCTTATTATTTATTTACATTTTCATGTCCCCACATTGGCTGTACATGGGCTGTACAATATCTATTCTTGCAGTAACATCACAGCATATTCTGTTGTTTAACACATTGGATTCTATTGAGCCAAACACCCTTTCTCTTTCACTCATGGATTTGATATAGGGTTATGTTAGCACCAGGGCAAACCCATCTAACACTATGGGGTATATTTATCAAAGAGTGAAGTTCCGCCACTAGAGTGAAATTTTGCCACTCTCCATTCATTTCTATGGGATTTTTATAGGCGTATTTATCAAAGGGTGAACTTTCACCCATTGATAAATACGCCTTTCAAAATCCCATAGAAATGAATTGAGAGCTGCGGAATTTCACTCTAGTGGCGGAACTTCACTCTTTGATAAATTTACCCCTATGACTAAAGCTCCCCATAGACGCAACGATTCTTTTTGCCGAACGACAGATTTTAGGGAAGCCCGACCAATCCTTTGAAATTATCGTGCGGTTAGTGGGATTCGAATGATCGTACATCTTACGATTTTTCGGCCGACATCTGTCAGGAAATTTTTAGTTGATGGTAAATTCGTACGATCGTACGATCGTTCTGAGAAGATCGTGGTCTCATGATCAGGATCTGATCTTTTAAAAATCTCAACATCTATGGCCAGCTTTACACTAGTGATTTTTACACATACTGAGCCTATTGTGCAACACTTGTTGCTGTTCAGTTTTAAACACGTTATTGCTCTATAAAGGTGGCCATACACTATAAGCTCCGCTTGTTTGGCAAGGGCAAATCTTGCATTAAACCAACCAAAGGCCAGGCAATATTGGGCTAATCTTATTTTTAGCCCTAGGGCCAAACAATCCGATTACAGCAATGGGAATGGGCTAATCAACTAGCCAATGTGGTCCTCAATCACAGGTAATTGTACAAATACACTGGCACTCACGGCAAGTTCAAGCATGGAGGTCCATTGCGTCTTTATTTGTAGAAAAGTAACGTTTCAGGGCTATACCCCTTTGTCAAGCATAAAACAGTGTGTATGTGAATTAGGGATGCACAGAATCCAGGATTCGGCCTTTTTCAGCAGGATTCGGATTTGGCCGAATCCTTCTGTCCAGCTGAAGCGAATCCAAATCCAAATTTGCATATGCAAATTTGGGGCGGAGAAGGAAATTGCGTGACTTTTTGCACCAAAACAAGGAAGTAAAACATTTTTTCCCCTTTCCACCCCTAATTAGCATATGCAAATTAGGGTTCAGGTTTGGTATTCAGACGAATCTTTCGAGAAGGATTCGGGGGTTCGGCCGAATCCAAAATAGTGGATTTGGTGCATCCCTAATGTGAATACAATTTAACACCCCACAAGCAACATGATTGGTTAATTAACAAATTCGCACAATTAATCCCAAATAGCGCCACACAGTGGTAAAAAAACTTTTTGAATTAGCATATCAAAATTAGAAAGATAACATATCGTATATACAGTTAATAGCCCAATATAAGGTGCATACATTAATTAACCATAACGAATTAGAAAGCAATTTATATAAAAAATATAGTGAAAAGTCCAAACGATCAAAAAAGTTTCAAAAATAGCTTTAACCTAATTGATTAACTTTAATCCACAAAGTCTTTTAGCAAAAAATTCGGAGAGAAAGAAAAAATTCTAAGTCCCGAGACAAGCAAAACATGATCCTCCAAAGATCAACCTGGGACTTGTAGATAGGTGCAACAATGTATCCAGTTTGGAAAAACCCATACTTATTACACATTGTATCGGAGCAGTACTTATCCATCAGCAACAAAGTTATATACAGACTGTAACATTCATTTTTCTCTTACCCTACAGGAGGGGAATGAGAAGGGAAAGTCTATCCCTGCAGGGAATTCATACAGCCTGGATATCTTGATTATCTGGAAAGAGTGGAATAGTAAATTAATTACATAGGTTCACAAATAACATGACATATTAAAATCTTCGTTTAGCCCCTTTGGATGTCTAGATTGCAACAGCCATATCCAATAGCATTCATGTTGCAAAAGGTGCTTCTTAATGTCATGGCCCTTTTCCAGTACTTGCCATCTCAATTGAGATATTCTACAACCATGATTAAAAAAGTGTTTTGCTAATAGTGTCTCCTTTTTAATTTTTCCAACAGGCTTAGCCTTAACTCTCGGGTCTGTTTTTATTTCAGGAGGTGGGGGATTGGTAATTCCATATGGTGGATTTGTGCTCGTTAAACATTACCTTTATAGATCTACTCGTTTGGCCCATGTTAACCAGCCCGCATGGGCACTTAATGCAATAGATTACTTCCTTCGTGTCACACATAAAGAAGCCTTTGATATCGTGTTTGTGCCATATTGGGGATGTACTACACTAAACCCAGGGATTATTCCATTGCAGTGCCCACAATTTCTACAGAGATAAGTGCCTTTGTTTAGTTTGGATAGCCTTACCATGGGGTTTTCAATAGTGTCAGCCTTTGATTTTAGTAACTCCTGTATGGATCTACCCCTTCTGTAAGAAAAAACTGGAGGTTGTTTAAATAAATGCCCGAATTTAGGGTCCAATTGTAAAATGCCCCAGTGTTTCAGGATAGATTTTTTGATGGCCTTATTGTTGGTATCAAAAGTGGTTATAAAAGGGATACGCTGATTCCTGTTAGTATTTTTTGCTTTTTTCTTAAGGGTATCCTCTCTTGGAAAAGCTTTAATTTCATCGTGAATGGCATTTAATTCATTTACATTGTATCCCTTTTCAACAAACTTTTGGACCATCTTAACAGATTCCTGTTCACAAAGGGCCTCAGAGGAGGTAATACGCTGAACACAAAGAAGTTGACTTCTTGGATGAAAACTTGTGGCTTTTAAGAGATTATTCCGGTCAGTAGGCTTACTGTATATGGAAGTCATGAAGGAAGATACAGTAACCTGCACATTAACATCAAGAAATTGTAATTCCTTGGTGTTGGTTTCAAGGCTGAATTTAATCGTGGGATGTACACTATTTAAATATAGCAAAATATCTGTAAAGATACGCTTCTGAATTGGTCTAAAGGAGCAGAATCAGCAGCTTAAATCTGCCCGTGTCAAATTTCATATTGTGTTTTTGGCTCATGGAAAAAGCAATAAAGCTGTGCCTCTTATTTAAAGGCAGCTGAAATCACACAATAGTTGTACAAGGAGACACGAGTACACAAGTTAAGTACTTAGCTATTTCCATCAACCTGAAGACTGAAAGCAACAAATGGTCATGGAAAATGTTACATTATGCATAAACCAGCTTAAGCAGGGGCTTAACACTAAACTGCAAAACAGAACCAAATGGTGAAAGTAATTATGTTCCAATTATGCACAATGTTCATGCAAGTTAGGGTGCAGGCGGCAACGGGTCACTTCAGGGACGGCACTGGTCTCTCTGCACCTTGTGCTGGAGTTTGACCCTCACGTTGGAATTGCCGGTATAAAGCTCTGTTTATCCTGCCGCGTTTGTTTTGTAAAAATGCATGGGGCTTTTTCTTGTGCACATTACGTTCACTTAGGGTAAAGAATCTTTGTGTTGGTGCTGCGGCTGGTAATGATTCATTAATCATGAATAGAAACCTGTGTCTTCCCATCTGTTGCCAATCCGCCGGGCCGTGTACTGCATCAATCACACTCTATTTAGGAAAGTGAATTGAACTTGTTGACACTTACTGCCCTTTATTGCAATGCTGAACCTACAGCACCGACACCAAGAGCTTCCTGTAATTATTCCATGCATGGCAATTACATTGTAAGGCCACAAATGGCTATTATGGATTTATATGGATGTGACAGAAGATGCCTGTTTGTATCTATGAATTACACTTCCCCATCTTGAAGACAAATGATAAGCCAAAAAAACCTCAAAGGGCTTCTATACACAAGAATGCAGTGGCAGGATCCAGGTTTCTTGGAGTAGAATGCAGAAAGAAGCAAACAATACGTTGGTCTTAAAAAAACGACTTATTTATTAGGTATTTCCTAAAGTTATTTTCCCTGCAATATATAGTATTGTCTTTATACACTTTTCAGCTTACACTTTCATGCCACAGCATGGGAATACATTACCTTTTGGTTATACATATTCACTACATATCTGGTCCTACCAATAATACTTTCAATGATTTGGAATGGGAGATGTGGAATTCTCTCCCTGAATCAGTGGTACAGGCTGATACATTAGATACCTTTAAGAAGGGGTTGGATGGTGTCAGTGCCAGGCAAGCTGACCAGGCGCCCTAGACGACCAGGCCGGTCAACGTGATCCCCTCTGTGCGCACCTCCCCCCCCCTGAATGCAGATCGCCGGAGGGGAGGGCCAGGGGGATGCCGGAGGGGAAATCGCCGGAGGGGAGAGGGAGAGCGCCGGAGGGGAAAGCACCGGAGCAGCAAACATGGACTAGGGGTAGGCAGAAGACGGGTATCTGCCCAGTAAGCCCCTTTTGTTGTGCCTTAGGCAGGTGACTCTTCTGCCGACCCCTAGTTCTGGCCCTGGATGGTGTTTATCAAGGGAGGGAATACAGGGTTATGGAAGATAGCTCATACTACAGGTTGCAAATTGGAGAGGCTTCAATCAAAAGTTTTTTTGCCTCCCTCTGGATCAACTGGCAGTTAGGCAAGTTATATACAGACTTAAAAAGTTGAACTTGATGGACATGTGTCTTTTTTCAACCTAACTTATTATGTTATCTTACTTTGATTTCCAAACTGCAACAAACAAACAGAAACTCAACCCTTTAGCAAAAAAACGCACCCCCACCCCACGTATACCCCCCTCCCTCCACCCCCAACCTAACTGCACCCCCCCCTGGGGGAAATGCCCCTAACGTTTTACTTACCCCTCTGCGCAGATTCAGGCATCGGAGTACACCGCAAAAATCTTCCGGTCTTCGTGTCTTCTTCCAGCATTTCGGCAATTTCCATCCATTTCAGCACATGCACAGTTGTTGCAAACTGGTAAATTGCTCCAACTGCGCCGCTTCACCGGTCTCCATTTCAGCTTACTGTAGACCCGGAAGATGGCTGCGTGGAACTCCGATGCTTGAATCTGCACAGAGGGGTAAGTAAAAAGTTAGGGGCATTTCCCCAGGGCAGAGGGAGGGGGTCTATATGGGATGGGGCTAGTGTTTTATTTTTTTGCTAAAGGGTTGAATTTTCCTTTAAGATCAGTTGCTGCGTGCTGCGTCTGCATCAGACAGTCGTCGGATCAACACTGCGACAATTCTATCTCTTACCTTATTTTTGTTGCATGCGAAAATTCGCATGCGTTTTGTCACAGTGCGTTGGATTGTGACAAAATCGTGGAGTCCTATTTCCTAGCCAAAACGGTGACTTGTAGCAAATTGACAGGGTTAAGGATAAGGTTCAAATCTTTCTCTCTGCGAATTTAAATGAAGAGCAATTTCATCAAGAAACCCCTGAATAGGAGACTGAATAACAAGTGAATGGAAATGAAAGAATAAGACATTTATGATCCATGTTAATACTTCAGGGGAGGCAGGCGCATTGACCCCCCAGCATAGGTACAAGATAAATTGAGAAATACAAATGACTGCAAACGTTTCTCCACGAAAGTACAAATGAAATGATTTCATCGTTACAGACAAACATGTTTAACCTCTGTTTTCCAGCGTTCCACTTTTAACTTCAGATGAGTAAAATCTGCATTTGTTTAATGAGGTTTATTAGTTGGTGGGAAGGTTTTCCAATTAGAAATAAGATCCTGCAATCACTGAGAAATATTTCAAACAATTTCGAAGTAGAAGGCTTCCTCTTACTGACATGTTAATTAGTCTGTGATTAATATAGGTGTTTGTGTGACGACTTTTATCATCTGACATCCATCAAACCCGCTGCTATAAATACAAGGTTGGCTAATGATATCAACATATCTATTCAGTTTGAAAGATGTGCCATTATGTTCTGCTTAACAGTTATTATTATAGTTACATTTATCGATGGCAACAAGACTGTGCCGAAACCTAAAACGAAGCTCAGTTTGAGTAAGAGAAAGTTGGTAATAGAATAGTCTTTATTAATTCTACTAAATATTTTAGGACTCCAGTATTACATATTTATTGCCCAGGCCTCACCCAGATCCACAGATCTACCCAAATTACCACTGCCACATTGCTATTGGATTTACTGTATATTTTCCTTGTTAACATGAATGCAATTTATTGAAATAAGTTAAATTCAGAAGAAATGTTTCTAAAGAATGTCCCTTGAGCCTCACCAGAATTGCTATACAGGTATGGGAACCGCTTATCCAGAAAGCTCAGATTTACGGAAAGGCCGTCTCTCGTAGACTCAATCAAAATCAAATAATCCTAATTGTTAAAAATGATTAATAAAGTAATAATAAAAAATTCGCTTGTACTTGATCCCAACTAAGATATACTTAATCCTTATTGGAAGCAAAACCAGCCTTTTGGGTTTATTTAATGTTTACTTTATTTTCTAGTAGACTTAAAGGGATTCAAAACACATTAGTTAATAGTGCTGCTCCAGCAGAATTCTGCACTGAAATCTGTTTCTCATATAGATTTCTTTACATTTAATTTTGAAATCTGACATGGGGGTTAGACATATTGTCAATTTCCCAGCTGCCCCAAGTCATGTGACTTGTGCTCTTCAGTCACTTTACTGCTGTACTGCAAGTTGGTGTGAGATCATCCCCCTACCTTTCCCCTCAGCAGCCTAACAACAGAACAATGGGAAGGTAACCAGATAGCAGCTCCCTAACACAAGATAAGAGCTGCCTGGTAGATCTAAGAACAGCACTCAATAGTAAAATCCAAGTCCCACTGCATCACATTCAGTTACATTGAGTAGGAGAAACAACAGCCTGCCAGAAAGCAGGTCCATCCTAAAGTGCTGGCTCTTTCTGAAAGCACATGACCAGGCAAAATGACCTGAGATGCACCTACACACCAATATTACAAATTAAAAAAAATACACTTGTTGGTTCAGGAATGTTTATATTGTAGAGTGAATTATTTGCAGTGTAAACAGTGTAATTTAGAAATAAAAAATACATCATAAAAATCATGACAGAATCCCTTTAAGGTATGAAGATCCAAATTACAGAAAGATCCATTATCCAGAAAACCCGAGGTCCGGAGCATTCTGGATAACCGGTCCTATACCTGTATTAACATACAGTGAAACCTCAAGTTTACCCTGATTTTAAGCTTTACCGTATTTTTTTCTTGTGATCCCACTAATTTATAATGCATGAATGGATGTTTTTCCGCAATGTAACCTAAATGTTGTTCTTTTTGTACCCAAAAAGTGCTGTTTGTCCTCTAGGACTGTCATTATTAGTGAAATAAAGAGGTTTAAAATCTTAAAGGGATCCTGTCATCAGAAAACATGTTTCTTTCACAACGCATCAGTTAATAGTGCTACTCCAGCAGAATTCTGCACTGAAATCCATTTCTCAAAAGAGCAAACAGATTTTTTTATATTCAATTTTGAAATCTGACATGGGGCTAGTCATTGTGTCAATTTCCCAGCTGCCTCTGGTCATGTGACTTGTGCCTGCACTTCAGGAGAGAAATGCTTTCTGGCAGGCTGCTGTTTTTCCTTCTCAATGTAACTGAATGTGTCTCAGTGGGACATGGGTTTTTACTATTGAGTGTTGTTCTTAGATCAACCAGGCAGCTGTTATCTTGTGTTAGGGAGCTGTTATCTGGTTACCTTCAAATTGTTCTTTTGTTTGGCTGCTGGGGGGGGAAATGGGAGGGGGGTGATATAACTCCAACTTGCAGCACAGCAGTAAAGAGTGATTGAAGTTTATCAGAGCACAAGTCACATGACTTGGGGCAGCTGGGAAATTGACAATATGTCTAACCCCATGTCAAATTTCAAAATTGAATATAAAAAAATCTGTTTGCTCTTTTGAGAAATGGATTTCAATGCAGAATTTTGCTGGATCAGCACTTTCAACCGATTCATTTTGAAAAATTTTTTTTTTTACCATGACAGTATCCCTTTAAGCGGATGCGTACGTTGCCATAGTTCTGTCTGTAGGTGCAAAATCCCAATTAGTCTACACCTCATATAGTCCTGCACCAATCACCTATTGCTTTAGGTTCTGCATGTAACGGTCTGAGGGATCTCGAACATGCCCCCCCCCCATAGTTTAACATTAATGCTGCACTTATTAACTGTTGTTATCAGTACAGGACATGTTGTATTACAAAGTAAAACAGACTTCTGTCTTATATCATTTGAGTAATTAAATGTTTCCAGATTTTACATAACTTTTTCCTGGTTCCCTTAAAAATGTAAAATTGGGGTTCTATTATGAACCCCAATTTTTATTATTATTTTATTATTATTATAATTGCAGACTCCCCCACCATCTACCACAAAACAGAGGCCTTCCCCCATTTAAAGAAATTCGGTAACTATGACCTTCCAAAAGAGGGAAGAATAGTCAAGAAAATGAAATGACCCAACAGAGATAAAATAACTGCATCAGATTTTAGGTATTCTTGTGTTTCCTGGAGATAAGTTTTATATCTTAAGGGCAAATGTAACTTTTGATGTACATATAGAGAGATGTCTGAGAAAATTTGCAGTTGGTTTTAATTTTTTTATGGGTTTTGAGTTATTTAGCTATTTATTTGCAATTTCAGACAGTGTCAGACTGGCCCACTGGGATACCAGGAAAACTCCCGGTGGGCCCAGGTGTTAGTGGGCCGTCTTGCTTCTAACCATTTAGCCCATTTCATGATCCTTACCTATTCCTTTATGGGGAAAAATGCTTAATAATGGAAAGATATAATGTAGATATAAAAGACTAGGAGAATAAAGAGGTTGAGTGAGGAAAGGAGGAATAATAGTTTGGAAAATGGGCCCACGGTCTAAGGTTTACTGGTGGGCCCCTGGCATCCCAGTCCGACACTGGCTAAGGAGCAAATTCCCCTAGCTGGACAGAGTAAGAAGAAGGCGGTGAACTAAACTTTTCATAACATGGAATAGGAAGCAGATATTTTCCAGTTGATAATGCCACTATTCTTTCAATCCATTTTCCAGCAATAACAATTTGATAAAAACATCCCCCAGAAATAACTGGCATCCAATTTTCAAATATTTAAAAAGCTCAATAAGAAAACTGTTGTGAAAAGCAATTTGTTTAATATGATGATAGAACCTCTTTACAGTCAATCAACGTCCAATTTTCATTCCTGTAAAATGAATTCTAAAAGCACAACAGCCCCCCCCCCTACTTTTTGTTGTGATTTACAATATAACGTCTCACATCTTCTGACAAGCCGGGTATGGATTTATTATCTGCGGCTGTTTCATTACATGCTGGTGATGAGAACACGGCATCTTGGGCTTTATTCTGGAGAAGGTCAATTTCATCTTGATTTACAATAACTTTGGCCAGCTGAAGGCAGCGCAGTGCATAGAGGTTTCCGCAAGCTTGCAGCTCAGATATTTTCATTGAAAGCTGATGGAACGTTGTGTTGGGAAGTTTGTTACTCCTACGGAATTCTTGCCGGTTACCCAGTTCATAAAACGCATCCAAGCTCATTCGGATTTCAGCATTATCTGTAAACGTCGGGTTGTTTTCTGATGGTGATTCATAATTAATCAGATGTGAAGTGCTTGATGCATCTCCCATTTGTGGGTCTGAGGCAGATGAGGTTGGTTCAGATCCTAAGACAAATTTCAGAAATTAGTTAATCACTGCGCAGAAAAGGGAGGCTTCTACTATATAAGATAATAATTGTCAATTACAAGTGCAACCTATAGTTGCACAGTTTATACATATAAAGCCATTCTTTAAGGCTAAGAAAACATTTAAAGGAGAAGGAAAGGCATGTTATACTTGGGGGAAGCTTCAGTTAGGCACCAAGTGATTGTATTTACTTACTTAAAACTCCGGCCAGTGCTCCTATCAGCAGAAAACTGCACCGGCCCAGGATTCTTCATGAGAGCACCAACGAGCAATTTTGTTCCTTTTTCTTCTTTCTTCATGCTCAGTAGAGCGAAAAGTCACTAGTTCATTCTACTGTGCATGTGTCTGCCCTGGAAAATCTGAAGAAAGAAGAAGCAGGAAGCAGATCACTCCATAGTGCTCGCTGGAATAACCGTGGGCCGGTGCAGTTTAATTCTGATAGGAGCACCAGCCTGGGGTGTCAGGTAAATAGATACAATCACTTGGGGGTGCCTAACTTTTTGCAGCCCCAAGTAAATAGGCCTTTCATTCTCCTTTAAATGCCCCATGTCTGAAGAATTTCACATTAGTTGGCGGCGTTTGTGGATAAGAAAGTGTGTAACTCTAGGCAGTGTCAGTCTGTGGTCACTAAAGCAAACAAAATGACGTTTTGCATTAAAGGGGGCCCGTGGCCCAAAAAAATTATTGCAAATACTATTTTATCACATAAGTCAAGCAAAATAATCTTTAATTACACAATATAAATGATTTTAATCTTGTTTCCTTCGGTCTGGGAACTCATAATTATTAATTCAAGCCTTGCATCATCTCAAAAACAGGAAATTGCTTATACATACCGTAATTTCTGTTTCCTGGTCACTCTCCATGGCAGCATTCACCTGATGTTAACCCATTCGGTGAATGCTGGCCATGGGTGACTATGGGAAATCTTGTTTATGTACCAGAATGTGGAACCTGATGTCCATCCCATGCACTGGTTACTCAATTAAATGGTGGAGAGAGGGGGAATGTGGGGAGTGCTGTGAAATCTAGTAAGTGCTGAATGGGAAGTGAAAGTAATTGGCAGCTCCGCCTCTATGCCTAGAGGAGGGGCAGGCAATATTTGATTGACAGCTATGAACGTTTTAATATGTCGGGTGACAGGTCCACTTTAAAAAAGAGTGTTAAATAAAAAGATGAAATCAGATTACTTTGGCTTGGATGATTTCTTGTACAAGCTTAATAGCCAATGGTGAGTGTACTGATAGCTCTGTAATGTTGATAGATATAGATAGACTGATAGATATTACAGGAAGGTGCGCACACTCTATCTATACTCCCTGACAGTGGCATAACTACCGGGGGAGCAGGGGGTTATTTGGATGGGTTGATGCTTTGAAAGTATAAATAGCTGCATAAATTGGGAAGCTGCAAGCTGGAGTGTTCAATGCGGCCACTTGATTCTAATGAATCACTGATTGCCCAGGGGATTTGAGTTTCTTTTATAGTTTGATCACATCCATCTTGACAAATGTGTCTATTTTTCTGACAGAACTCAATAAGAGCAGTGACTTTGCTTGACAACTGTATTAAATACGTGCAGCAAAGCAACGATAAGTTACTGTTAAACAGTAACAGTGGCAGTGAAACTATTATTTGTGTTAATCAGAATTACAGAGATAAATAATACAGTTATGGAACCGGTTATCCAGAATGCTCAGGACCTTGGGTTTTACGGATAACGGATCTTTACGTAATTTGGATCTTCATACCTTAAGTCTACTAGAAAATCATGTAAACATTAAATAAACCCAATAGGCTGGTTTTGCTTCCAATAAGGATTAATTATATCTTAGTTGGGATCAAGTATGAAAACTTGATTTGAATTTTATTGAAATTTGATTCCAATTTTCAGGTGGTTCCTATTAGAATATTAGAGTTTTTTCATAAATAACTTCTCATTCGAGTTGGGAATACATTCAAATGTATTAGAGTTAAAATAAATTCACATATGAAATTCGACCTTTGATAAATAAATCTTGTAAAATCACGAGTCTGAGACCCTTATGTAACTCTTTCTGTACAATATAGAACAGAAAGTGGTTTTCAAAGAGATACACTTCCCAGGCATTAGAATATTCTTGTAGCCGAGCAAGCATGGAAAAAGGTTGTTTCAAATCTGCATAAACATTATTTAAGATATTCATTCGCTTTTTCGTTTGATAAGTATGTTTTCACGGCTGAACAGGGAATAATAATTACTTGCGTAGCATCGCCTCAAGATAAAAATTAAAAAGTTATTCTTCGTATTAAAAGATATTCTAATATTTTCAAATTCATATTAATTTGTAAAAGCAAGCACAGAAGAAAAATCATATAAAATTAAACAAGGGAAATTCTTTCTAAAAGTAGTTTCTTATTTAGAATAAAACATGCCAAGAAAAGCAAGTCTTGTCTTCATTCAAGTCAAATTGAAGTGAGGCTGAATGGTGTTTTTTTCTAATATTCAGGTTTATCTGTTCCTATATGAAGAGGTGATAACATCTTTCGAAAAAATGGTTCAATTAATGGTTTCTATGGGAAACTAGACCTAGCAAGAAGCTTTGCACTTGCTTTTCTTTGAGCAGTGGCTACAATACAATACAAATGAATATTCCAAAATAATATGCTGCTGGTCTGTTTTTAATTACAGGGTTGGCATTGGCACTTCTATCTGGTCACAGGGTTCACAACAAGACAGTGGCTTGAATGACAGACTGGGAGGAGAAGGCCCCAATAGTCACAAACATAATAATAAAATAAAATCTAGATACACCATGGGGCTCATTTATAAACATTGGGCAAATCTTAACACCGGCAGTAAACCATAGCAGATGCTTGCTTTCACTGTTCAACCTGTCAGTCACTGATTGGTTGCTATGGGTTACTACCCAGGTGCAAATTTGCCCAGTGTTTATAAATGAGACTGACTGGGGCTCATTTATCAACACTGGGCAAATTTGCCCATGGGCAGTTACCTATAGCAACCAATCAGTGATTAGCTTTTTAAAGCCAGCTGCAAGAAGAACAATGAATGCAGTAAAATTTGATTGGTTGCCATGGGTTACTGCCCATGGCCAAATTTTCCCAGTGTTGATAAATGAGCCCCATCGAGTTTACTTTCTGGTAGCTAGGGGGTTATCAAAGTCTGAAAATTTCTCTGAATTTTCTAAAAACTACTTAGACCAAATCCGCATGTATTTTTTCCCCACTTATGTATCAATTAATTTTACCTAAAAGGTATTGTTCGGGGATAAAATGGTGAAAAAATCTGAATACTGTGACCCAGCGCAAATCAGTATATCTTCAGGACATCTGTCATTGACTTGTACATGAACTCGTCAGGTCTGAGCTGAAGTACTTTTTCATTTGGACTTTTAACACTCTTGGGGTTTAAAAATCCTGAAAAATTGTGTTTTTCCACTTAAAAAAGGCCAATGAGAAAATAATCGGACTTTAATAAATAACACCCTTAAATTTCAGGTTATAAAAATGAAGAAACAATGAGAAAATAATTCCAGAACCACATAAAAAGACATTGAACAGAAAAGGTGCTCAGATTCCTTATTTCAAGTTTCCTGTAAAGGTTTCTATTTTGCTGAATGTCTCTTTTGAGGCACAAAAAGATTTTATTTATTTGTGCATAAATCATTCTGCTTTGTACTTTCAAATATGCTGTGTAAGGAGTGTTTGCTTCGCACAAATTCACTCTTGGTGGGCTGTATTTCCTTTTTCATTGCACTGTACAAACTCTACAACCCATTAATTCCCTACTTCTGATGAATCTTTGCATGGCTGTGTTCCTGGTGTAGGAACCAAGGGTTTTGGATTCCTAGGGCACTTGGGGTACAATCTATATAGTTGTGATGTAAGGGGGTCAGCTGTGCTGGGGGAAAGAATGGCTAAGAGATTGGAGGAGTGTTTAACTAGGCATGGAGGTGGTGAATTAGAGCATTATGCACAAGCTAGTGCAGATAGGGCAGTGGGATTAGAAAGGGCTAGACCAGCTAAGGAAAACTCACTGTTCCAAAGGGTAACAAGTAACCATAGATCAATCAGACTCTCCGTTGATTAATGTAAGTATCAGAGGAAATGCAGCTGATTGCATACACAGAAAATGATGATATAATTGCCATTGCGGAGACCTGGCAGTAGAATCCTACAGAGGGTCAGGCAACCGTGCAAAGGGCTCGGGGCTCATTTGATGTCCCCACTGTGCGGGTGACA
The DNA here is from genome assembly GCA_038501925.1 of Xenopus petersii. Lineage (NCBI taxonomy): Eukaryota > Metazoa > Chordata > Amphibia > Anura > Pipidae > Xenopus > Xenopus petersii. The sequence continues at coordinate 119,697,128 of CM076681.1, forward strand.
CAAGGGTACCCTTTAGCTGCAATGGGAGGGGACTACAGGCAGCCAATTCAAGGGTGAAACAAACTAAAATCGGTGTGTGATGTCACTTCCAATTTGTGTGATGTCACTTCCTGTTGGTGCAGGGCTTACTGCAGGAGGGAGTCAGGTGCAAATACATGGGCATAAAAAAAGTGGGTAAGCAGGCACTGGTTTAGAGCATTACACTGCTTTGTGGATCTATGTGTCTGTCTGGCACCACCAGCTATAAACATAATGGTTCATTAAATGAAATGTTAGATGTGAAGCAGAATATGTCCATAGACCCATATCCCAGTAGCCTTATAAATAAAAGCTAAAAAAATTAAAGCTATTACTAGAATCGTTTATCCTGGGGCTTAACTTAGAGGAAGCAGACCCTGCAGATGCAAGGGGGCTCTGTGAGTCCCAAATAATAAGCAATTTCAATATCTATTGGTAAAAAGTACAACCTCTGGATATGTTTGGAGCCCTAAAATAAATTTGCTGTGGGGCCCAGTAACATCTGTTTACGCCACTGCATTTATCGTTCCCTGCTGACGCCACTAATGTGGCGTGGGGCGCAGTTACTCACAGAGCTGATTAAGGCCCTGTTGTTCTAAGTCACATCCTTTTATCCCTTTACACCAGTGTGAAACACAATACTGACATGTTAATAATTTATTATATTTCTATTTTTATGTGCTTTCTGGGGAAGGATCTGCTGTGTCTACACATCTTCTTATTCAACTCAAATATTCTCTTTGTGACGTGTATTCTGCAAATCCTTTCCTGCCCTTCAGGGTAAAAAAGTCTGAACAGCCGTCAGAGTGTTTCAGTGAAAGTATCTGGACACTCTTCATCAACATCACAAGTCCTCCGCTAGAACACTAACTTCAGAGTTCCTAATAGTCTCTGGAGCTATTGTCCACCCAATAACTATTTGTCGGGAGCATGGTTTCTATATGGTCAAGCCTATCATCTCCATAAATACAAGCACTGTCACAACTGGCATGGTATAAAGGTCACCACCATTGGGCTCTAGCAAAGTGGAAATGTGTTTTGTAGAGTAATAGATCAACCTCACCATTAGTCCTTCTGACAGATGGCATATGCCAGGGGAATGCCACCTGTGATTTGTGTCCAGATATTTTAGAACCGATACCTTGGGAGACCTATATGAGGAACTATTGTATACACCTTACCAAACCACCAGTCTGTAAGTATGCATTTTGGCAACTGGTGGACCAAACATGGAAGCATTTAATTGTCTGCAAAAATCTGAAAATCCTTTCTTGATTTCCATTATGACTTTTAAAGGTGTAAAGCGGACACTCCTGATATAATCCTTTCGAACACTGGGTGGCGTCCATATAATTGAACATATTACACAATATAGTTTCTCATTTCTGTTGCCATAGGCGCTGATTTTTGTATTCGGAGACCTTGACATCTGTGCCCGTCTTTACCAATGCTCTTGTAGTCAAATGGCAGCAAAGTCCACTGTTGTGGAACCTCAAGAACCAGAGACTGCTTGAGGTGAAAAAATAACGTTTATTTGACATGAGCTCCATGGATTCAAAACGCCAAACAAAGAAATCAGATTGAATCGTGGACCTAGGAACCTAGTAGGTACCTTGTCTTAGAGGAAATTGGTACAGCCTCTCCTACACCTGCCACAGGGTAGACAGTCTCTGAGAGGGGAGACAGGACTGCAACCAGTGGAGAAGTGACAGGAGTGCCAAAGAGTTCCAGAACGTCAAAGCAGAGTTGTAATGCAGTAGCAGTTATATAGGCAGAGTTCGGTCCAGCAAAACTTCAACAATGTAGAAACAGGGGTCAGGAAACACTTTGGTCAGCAAAAGGTACACAGAACAACCATATTCACTTCGAAAGTGAGCAAGCCGTAGTGTCCTTTATTACTAGGGAGCATGCGAAGAGTGTCAATCAGGACGCGGGTCCGCATCATCGCGTTCCGTAGTCAATGTTCGCCCACGGCGGAGAATATATAAGTTCATGACGAATGTAGCCTTTACTGGAGAGTGCCTGATACAGAGTTTTTATAAACATGGGATAAATATTTATGAATAGATGCATTTATTTATTTATATATAAAAGGGCGTTACCATTGCAAGAGCATAGAGATATCTTTCACAGCACAAAAAAAACAAGAACTGCTCAAATAATCAATGAGAAGGGTTTTCCTCAAGGTCAAGATATTAATACCAAGGCTAGCTTGAGAATAGAATCCACCCAAGTAAGGGGGAGTCCCGGGGAATAGCAGAATTGTATTCATTCACACCACCAACAACGCTCTCTTAGATTATTTTACAATAACCCCATAATTGTCCTGAAACTCAGACTTAACAAGGGTAATTATTGTCTGTCCGGATAGATATACTCAATTATGCTTCAAAAAACAACTAATTGCTAAAAATACTACAGCTGAGTAAGGAAAACTCCCTTATGATCATATTAAAATGTTATGGCTGGTTCTAAAGTTAAAAAAACAAAAAAGAAGCAATTTTGCTTTGATGGCTCTGACATACCAAACTGTTAAATTAAAAGAAAGAGAAGAAAGGGAAACATAAAGGTTCTGGGCATCTGATTGTGATTTAATTAGAAACATTACCAGTCAGACACTTTAGCAGTGCTAATACCACTTTTAATTAAAGACCATGAATTTGTTTTCCAGTGGATGATCCAAGTGAGTAATGATCATTTTAGTGGCACAAACATGCAGGTAATAAAGAATAACAGCAACAATTATTTGCTTTCCTGTGGAACAGTCTCTTATTAAAGAAGACGCTTGACTGGTAAATCCATACAGTACTGCAATAGCTGATCATGAGATACCGTTAAATATCCTTGCTTGAATCTGTATTTGTGGTATCAAAAACAGTATATCATTGCAGAGCAGCAGAAAGCCATTCTTGCTTGACGTTGAATTTATCCTGCAGTTTAAAGCACAAATTCCAAAGTTGATATCTCAGACCGAAAATGTATCCAATATACAGACGTACAAGCGAATGGAACTGACTGGTATCCATAATTCAATTAAATCAAGAGATTCAAAGTAGTGACGTTTTATTAATTCAACACACTTTTATTAAAAGGGATTTTCACAATTTTTTAGTGTGGATGTTTTCAAGTTATTCACCAGAAATTATGACTTTTTCATTTTCACAATTTGTGACGATTTTTATAATATTGAAGTATTGCAATGCAAGTTGTGTGTAAAGACACAAAAGAAATATTGTAACCAATAAAGCGTCAGACAGGGCTGAAAGACAGACACTAAGTCTGAGATATGGGGTTTGGGTGTTATATGCCAATACCAAGATGTGGTAAGAGATGAAGAAGTGATGGGCAAGTGTCCCCAGACTGGGTGTGTTTAGGGAAAAGTGATAAGGCCCAAAGCTTGTACATAGAAAGAATAAATTTTGCCATGTGATGTATCCGTGTGATGATTGGAAACTGCTTCCATGCATAAAGCATTGGGGGATTTATTGACTCAAGACACTTTAAATTCAAAAAAACCCACACATACATCTAATTCAACAATAATATCCACTGCTGTACAGAGAAGTGCTTGTGTTCCACTGCAATGGGTTTCATACAAAAGGCCTGAGCTTCTAACTGTACTGCAGAACAATGCTCACCTAGAATGGCTACGGCCCAGGGCTAATTGCTAGAGCCTATGCCGAGACACATTTAACAGCGAGCTTTTATTGACTGTTTCTGGAAGCTTCCCAAGCTCTTGAGCCTTTCCTGATATTTACAACAACTCAAGTGTTTTCCTTGAAAAGTGCAAAATATGGAGATTCAGCTTATTCAGAACTGTCAGTTGCACATGATTTAGGTCAGGATGAACTTGTCTTCTAATGCATCCGACATACTATATATATATATATATATATATATATATATATATATATATATATATATATATATATATATATATTACATACAAGGGAAAGTTGTGCTCACCACTAATTTTTAAAACCATTAAGCAGGGGTGCAATGAAGTTTTGACCACAAAATACAAGTGTAGGAACTGGCCACACCAGGGATGACTTTGACATAATTGGCCAGCTTAAATATATTGCAATATATGGACAAACAATCCCTGTTTTGTTTAAAGGGTAAGGCATTTTTAGTAGCTTAAGGAACAAAATGGTTCAATGTCATTAATATATTGATAATGGGTTGAGTGCAGAGGACATCTTATATTTGTCTATGTGAATTTTGCGCTCCTGCTTAATGTTTTTAAACATTAGTGGTGAGCACAAATTTCCCTGGTTTGTTGTAATTTATACAGGAGCAGTGACCAGCTTCATGTTGTAGCTCCCACCCTTTCCAGCTAAAGTCAGGTGATCCCACTGGTGGCCGATAAAAAGGCAACCAAGTTTGGGTTACATTTGAAAAAGAAGGCTCAACTAAGTATTGATGTAATATCTATGTTGGGGTGCCCAAATTTATGCACCTGTCTAATTTTATTATGATGCATATTGAATATTTTCTGTTAATCCAATGTAAAAATATATAAGGGGATCATATAATTATCTCTCTAATGCTTTATTTACCAGTAGGTCCTTCCAGCTGAAAAGAGGGCACCCATTCCGATTAGAAGAAAAGAGGTTCTGCCAAAATATTGGGAAGGGGTTTGTTACAGTGAGAGCTGTGAAGATGTGGAATTCTCTCCCTGAATCAGTGGTACAGGCTGATGCATTAGATAGCTTTAAGAAGGGGTTGGATGGCTTTTTAGCAAGTGAGCGAATACAGGGTTATGGGAGATAGCTCATAGTACAAGTTGATCCAGGAACTGGTCCCATTGCATCTTGGAGTCAGGAAGGATTTTTTCCCCCTCTGAGGCAAATTCGAGAGGCTTCAAATGGGGGCTTTCACCTTCCTTTCGATCAAATAGCAATTAGGCAGGTTCTATATAGACAAAGTTGAACTTGATGGTCGTGTATCTTTTTTTCAACCTAAATTTATACGTTAGAACAGGCATTTAACTATATTTATCAAAATGTATCTGCATTTGCGCATTTAGGGTAAACTGCCTTCCAATCGTAATGCTATGCCATAGAAGGATGTAGAAATGAGTGGATAACTGGAAACATCTAATCTCTGTAGACCAGAAAGCCAGAGGTCTAGTTGTCAAGTGGGACCAAATGGCTTGTTATGTAGGTCAATGATTTGAGAGGAAGAGCGAGAGAATCCTTAAAAGGTAATAAATGGCATAAAACATATTTACATATTTCAGCAAGTGCCAAGAAGACTGGTTTAATGAGCGAGCACAACTGACATCATCCCATGTTTTTCTTACTTCATATTCATTTAGCTGCATATATTTAGCTTATATATCAAGAGGAGAAAAATCTGTGCTTTCAAAAGATCTGTACTTGCTCTATAAATAAGAGTCAGGATGTGGGACAAACTAAAACCAAGCAATTTCCTTCAAGTCACCATCAGCAAAATCCAGGCTTTTCTCAAGAACCAATATGACTATATCAATAGCTTGTGAGAGTTTAATTAAAGATATGGATATACAGGGGCGGCCAAGTCATTCTCTGGTGATATGAATCTGTTGGTAGGGTGCGATGTCAGGGATTTTCCAAGATGTGCTGCTGTTTCTAAGTTACTTTTATTTCAATACAGCAGTTCCTAAACTCTTTGGCTAGGCCCCTAAAGAGCTCCAAGAAGTAGACAAATGCTTATTCAGTATTCTGTCTTTCAGAGACAAAGTAAGATCAGCACCCAAGGAAGCCCAAACTCTGCTGCTTGGACCCCAACCTTCCCCCACATGCCCATGGCATCTTCTCAACTGGTCAGACCCCCCCCAACATTAAAGGGTAACTATCGCAAAAATGGGAGTTTCATCATATGGAAATAAGAAACTTTCTAAATACAATCAATTAAAAATTCTGTACCGTTTCTGAAATAATCAAGTTTATCTTCACTATTCTACTCTCAGCATCTGTTTCTCTTCATACTGTCTTCATGCAACAATTGGGTGTCATATATTCATTGACAGTTAGAGCCAATATATATTATGGGGGGGGCTTCCTTTCCTAGCAGATGTATGAGAGCTCACTCAAATAACTGATTCCATCACAAACAAAATAACTGCCTCTTGCACATATCCTGCATGTAGAGTGTCATGGCGTCTGGGGATTTTAATAGAGTGAGCTTTAATACATCTTCTAGGCAAAAGAACCCCCCCCATGTAAGATATATTGGATCATTCATCTGACACCCAACTCCTGCATGAAGACAGAATGAACAGAAACAGATGCTGAAAGAGGGACAGTCAAGATAGACTTGATTATTTTATTTAGAGTGTTTCATATTTCATTATGATGAACTTATATTAAATTTTCATTTTTGCGATAGTTCCCCTTTAACTTGCTTCCTATCACCTCACCAACTGGTCATTTAGTATGCAATAGCACTGCTCCCCCAGAACTGCACCTTTGGCATGTGCCACTTTTCCCTGCTTGGAAACGAGAGGCAGAAAGATGACTCCAGAGAACATGGCGATGGGCAAATCTATCAGGAGGTGCGTCAACAGAGCCCATCAATTATTCATTATTCCCTACAAAGTGGGGGCTTTACTTATCATATATACATATATCCTTTAAAGCAAACCAGGAATAACTTTTCTGTTCTAACACAAGTTAATGTATTGTGCGCCAGAGACTTTTAATATTCACCATTCTCGTAAAGAATATTATATCTGGCCAGTTAATGGTGCCCTCGCATCTTTCTATTTTAAGCGTGTTTGTAAAGAAGATGGTAAAACACAAATACTGTAGCCATGACTTCAGATGAGAAACTGTCGGAACTATGCAGATCTTTCCTCATGGAATAATTAATTACATTGCGTAAATTAGCAAAGGCATCTGTATTTACTTTAGCAACAAATATTTTATTTTATATATGAACAAATGCTAATCAAAATGTATACAAGTCATGGTTGTCCAACGGGAAGCCTAGTGGCCATGTCCACGAGCATTCAGCTGGGTCCCAAAATCCCGAACTATCCTGGCTGTTACTCTCTTCTCAAGTGTAATAATATCCCAATTAATAGTTACCAAGAACGTTATATAAGCAAATGAGAAGCTAGGTGTTTATTGGCACACAGGGTCACATTTCCCATACAATGTACACAGCATATAAAGTGGGGAACAGCATAAGGGGGGTTGTAAGTTTGTAACCTTGCAGCAACCCTTTCGCCTGCTGCTGCTGAGCTCACTGTCATTAAAGATTAATTAACCCTCCACTGCTGCCAGAAAATTAAATAAAACCGTAAATTCTCTAAGCAGTGAAGACAGAAGAAATCTGTAGAAGAAAGTAAATTTACAATATCATATACTTAGGAAACATATGAACAAACACACACGCACAATGAAAAAGCAAAGTATAATGTATAGGATATATACCAAGCCACCTATTTACCATCAAGCCATTGGGCCAGGTACTGTTTTATTATTACAGAGGAAAAGTAACACTCTATGGGAAATAGCCTGCCCTGTATCCTAAAAAGCTGGCACATATATTGCCTATAGAGCAGATTGCATCCTCTTTCATATGGAGGAATATTTGCAAGGCTTTAAAGGAGAACTAACCCCCCCAATAAGAAAATCCCCTACCTACTACCCTAGGTAGCCCCCCACATAGTTAGTTACCCCTGCAATTGCCCCTGAGATAATAAACCAAAATCCAATTGAAAAAAAGAAAAACTATTGGTAAACCCAGAGCATTTCATTATGACAGAATATACTGGGAATAGGGGGGGGCTTGGACTGTTTGATGTTTTCTAAATCTGCATCTCGCCCCACCAGCTCTGGGACTTTGTGGGCTGCGTCGGAGACATCACGCATCAAAGGAACACTTTATTCTTCTTCCAAATTTCTGCTGGTCCCAATCACAAAACTTAAGATGACACAGTTCCTTTGAAACGATAATGGAAGCGGCAATGTCACAAAGGAGAAACATAAGGGGGGTTAATTACACCTGTGCTGTCCCCAATGCGATTATAAATAATTCCGGTGATTCAGAGAAATGAAAGTGCAGCCTTCAAAATGCCTTTCATTATTTATAGTAGGAAAATAACAAAAATACAGTACAAGGAACAGAAAGTTTCATGATATATAGTGCAGAAAAATCACCGTTGGTTCTTGTGCATTGGCTGATTTGTTTAGATTTACAGAAAAGAGTTCTGAGTCTGGCCCTGATAGTCAGTACAGGTATGGGACCGGTTATCCGGAAATCCATTATCCAGACAGCTCTGAATTACGGAAATGCTGTCTCCCATAGACTCAATTATAATGAAATAATCCAAATTTTTAAAAATGATTTTCTTTTTCTCTGTAATAATAAAACAGTAGCTTGTACTTGATCCCAACTAAGATATAATTAATCCTTATGGAAAGTAAAACCAGCCTATTGGGTTTGTTTAATGTTTACATGATTTTATAGTAGACTTAAGGTATGAAGATACAAATTACGGAAAGATGTTATCTGGAAAACCCAAGCATTCTGGATAATAAGTACCAACATGCAGTGGGCACTAGGGGTACCAGCCATAAACATTAATTCTCCAGGTAGAATCCTTTAAAAATAAAGGTTAGGCTCTTGCAAGTCTAGTCCACAATTTCTGCAGCATCTCTGGTGCAATGTAAGGCCGTTTCAATAAAAGAAAAAAAAAATTGCAAGGTAACATTTGCATTGGGAGGGTTTTCTTGTCCTTTAATGAAACAATAAAAAAAAGCAACTCTCAGAACTTCCATGCAATTTATCCCTTTCAACAAAGAGACTTAGTAAAGCCCGGGGAGAAGATCTGGGCGGTGGCAGGAAATTTCCCATTAGCCACAGATAAACGTTATTACAAACACAGATCTGTTACTAAATGACTTTTGGCTAAGATTGACATGGCAATAAATCACATTATAGGCACAGTTTAATCACTTGCTTTTACAATTAAGGAAAAACAGTGAGTCTTTGCTAAAAAAAAAAAAAAAAGAAAAAAAAAAAAAAAGAGAGTTGAAATAGAAAGGTAATTAGCTTGCGGCAGATGTACGTGTGGCAATAACACAGAACTCAGCACCAGATACAGATTTTTATCATTTTGCATTTGAGACAGAACCATCTGCAGAAATCTGCTCGGGGTCTCAGGTCTGTAACGTACACAGTTGGACCAGAACAAAATCTAATTACAGCTCACATCAATATTCCGTTTCTCTGGACGCAGAACACGCACCTAATATATTTTTTGTATTTCACGCGTGACATATCATTTCCTCTCCTAAAGTTTTGTGCTAAAATTAAAGATGAAAAAACAAGATTCAAAAAAATAAAGCAACACACACACACCGATAAGAAAGGGTAATATTTAACAAAAGATATGTCGGCTTAGACGATATTGCAGAAAACAACAGGTTTACAGGTCTACTGGTCTACTAGCAGCTAGTAAAAGAAAATAAACATTGTATTTCTATTACAACGCAACGGAAAGGGCTTGTGCATAACATACTCTTTGCCTATTCCTTTTATTAGGAAATATTTATGTTTTCTATTTCTTGCACTTAACACAAAAAAAATTTGAAACTGAAATTAAAGCCACTTTCAACTTCCTGATCCCAAAGAGCAAGTCAACTCAGCCTCTGTATAAACAAACCCTGTCCCTTCCCCCAAGCTACAGCCTGTTATCTTGTTAGATACGGAGCAGCTCATTATAAAAATGATTCTCGTTTGTTCGACTTTGCTATTTGGGACCAGGAAGTTGATTGGCGCTATTTAGTATCAAATGTCGCCCTGTTTAGAGAAGGGAATAACAAAAACCATAGTAATTTCCTAATTGCAAAAATAGGCAAAAAAGTGTGTTTGATAAAGCCCTATTCACTTAACAATGGATACAAGGTAATGTCTTTAGTTCAAAACAACACAAAAGGCCCAGTGTTTCTATAGATAAAGCAAGACAATTTAATTTACAGCTATCTGAAGTTTGATTTTTCAGGGCATGGGTCATTAGTATGTATTATCAAATGGCCCACTGAATAGATGATGTTGTTTAGTTAAGTGATTAAAATAAGGCTAAAACAACAGAGCTGACAGCCAACAGACAGAAAAGTACTGACCTGCACTTTGCTGAAGAACTGCTGAAACTGGATATGAACTTAAAGTAAGATTATAAGTGGCATTGGGGCACTTTTTTGGGTCTATTGAGTGAAGGGAGTGTGTATAATACAACAATTCAGTCCCTTTAGCTCCACTTGCATTTGCAGATGAGCACTTATACTGCTGGGTATTTCACCTTTTCATAACAACAATAATAACATATTACATAGCACAGTCAATGCCTCTTTTCCTTTTTTCTGTAGGAAGGAACACTTACTTGTCTTCCTCAATAGTGTTGGGAGGGATTGGACAAATAGAAAACTCTAAGGGGGTTATTTATCAAGCTCCGAATTTATCTCAGTAATTCTAAGATAAAAATCAGAGCACGACAAATTCTTATTTATCATTCAAAAAATTGGTTTGGGCAAACTTCGGACCTTTCCGAAATTTTCAGACTTTTCTACAAAAACCACAAATTTTTCAACGTTTTCGGACTTTTGGGACCAAAATCCTCGATAGCATCAGATATCGGTACTGACCGCAGACCTTCCCCCATTAACAAATACAGGACCCCAGAGCTTTGAGCTTTTCCCTCATGGAAATAAGGACCTGTCCAAATATAATTATATATTTTTTGCATCATTTCTGAATGGGAGGGGGGAGCTAGTTTAGCTAGTTTAGTTTAATCATGACAAACTATAGTTTTTGCTTTTTCTTGCACTAAACAGAGCAAATATGAAAATTAAAGCTATCTTTGCACAGTAGATAATCGGATTACGAGTACATGAATTATGACTTCTACTTAGCTGTTAGTAAATACAGTCAAAACAAGGGGTAAACAAAGGGTGTTGTTTATACAGAGATCACTCTCTAGTAAACCAACCTCAGCATAATGGAGTTGTTCACCTTTTAATTAACTTTCAGTATGATATGGAGCAGTGAAACCCAACCAGTGGCCCATGAGTAACATGTTGCTCACCAACCCCTTAGATGTTGCTCCCAGTGGAGAAGGAAAGTCTAGAAGAAGATCTCTCGGTGGTGCTCACTGGCATAACCCCGGGATGGTGCAGTTTTCTGCCGATCTGAGCACCGGCCCGTGGTTTCAGGTAAGTCAATACAATTGGACTTCACAAGAGGGGGACCGCTCTAAGCTCACACTCCCTGTTTGCTGCTCCTGTCGGGTGCTCAGTCCGCAGCGTCCCCACTGCTAGAATTCAATTAGACATCAGAGAAAAGGGACGGCACTCCGATATGTGGAATATACATTTATTCCAAATTCATACAAGGATCCAACGCCCTACGCGTTTCGGGAATCACTCCCTTAATCATAGGCATCAATTAAGGCCTATGATTAAGGGAGTGATTCCCGAAACGCGTAGGGCGTTGGATCCTTGTATGAATTTGGAATAAATGTATATTCCACATATCGGAGTGCCGTCCCTTTTCTCTGATGTCTAATTTAAGTCAATACAATCACTTTGGGGTGCTTAACATTTGTCACCCCCAAGTGCAAACAGACTTTCCTTCTCCTTTAAACCAGGTGCTTATTTCTGAATTCCAGGCTTGAAGGCAAGATTTGATTGCATAGAAACCAGGTGTAATGCTGAAAAGGAGCCTCCTGTAGGCTGCCAGTCCACATAGGGGCAACCAAATAGCCAATTACAGCCCTTTTTAGGTTATCCCCATGATCTTTTTTTATGCTTGTGTTGTTCCCAAACTCTTTTTAAAGTTGAATTTTGCTCTTGGGTAAAAAAGGTTGGGGACCCCTGATGTAGAGAGTGATATTCTGAAACAACTTGCACATAGTTTTATTTTTTAGCATTATTTAGCTTTTTATTGAACAGCTCTCCAGTTTGCAATTTCAGCAATCTGATTGACCAAATGACCCTAGCAACCATGCACTGATAGCAATACGAGACTGTAATATGAAGGAGAGGAAATGATAGGAAAGGCCTGAATAGAAAGGTGAGGGGGAAAAAAAAAGTAGCAATAATAATTTGTAGCCTTACAGAGCAGATAAACAACCATTGTGTTTATTAATTGTTAAATTATTATTTTTTTCTTTTAAGCCAACATAAAGGATAAGTAACCCTTTAAAATAAGTGAATGTAAAACTGACGAGGGAGATATTCTAAGCAATTTTGCAATTAACATTCATAATTTATTTTCTTTTTTTCCCCAAGATATTAAGGGATACATGTACTGTTAATATGAATGAATTTTGTTACAACAGCGCAACCTGCTGGTCAGTTTCCAACCAGTCTGACCACCAAGTAGTCAAGGAAGTTGTCAGGAGAAAGAAAGAGGCTGCTCTGATGTTTTTCTGCTTAGGAAAGATTTGAGAGAGTAATAAATTATGAATGTAAATTGCAAAAGTGCTTAGAATATCTCCCTCGTCAGTTTTACATTCACTTATTTTAAAGGTTTACTTTAAGGCATGTAGATCCAAACTATGGAAAGACCTCTTAACCGGAAAACCCCAGGTACTTAGCATTCTGGATAACAGTTCCCATAATTGTAATTCTATTCATATATTTTAAGCAAAAATTTGATTTTTATTTTATTCATGTTTAAAAAAACAAAAAACAAAAACAAAGGTGGCTACGGCCCCTTTGTTCTTGCACAGAAAAGCCTCAGAAGCTAGGGTTTGGCTATAGACCTGGCAAACCAAGGCAATGTTTTTCAGCAACACAGAACTTCTCCTAAATGCATCATTAAAGAACCTTTTTTATACTTTTATGCTTTGTAATTTCGTTTTTTGCAAGCAGTTTTGCAAACGTGGGAGTTTCTATTGTAACGTGTGTGTGCGTTTGTATGTATATAGGCATCGTTCAACGGATCAGGGCTGAAGGTAATTTCAGATAGTTGTGGCATTTAAACACTCACAGGGTATGTGCCAGTTGCCAATTAAACTAGATACAACAACACAACTTGTAAACACTTCTTTTTCTTCTCTGCCTTGTTTGCCTGGCATTCAGGTGAGAATACAATCTTCTCTATTGTCTTTTATAGAATCATAGAATACACAGATTTTCTAATACAATTTTCATTGTCTGCTTGGATCAAATAGGTTTCTTGAAAGGCAAAGTCTCCAGGTGTGATTGAGTAAATGTGAGCGGGTACCGTAGCCCAACTGCACAAGGTGACACTGCTCTTCTTCCCACACAAGATATAGAGTTGCTATTCTGTCGTAGGGATAATAAAGAAGCTCACTGACAACATATCCACTGTATAGGCAACAGCAGGAACAAGAGAATTCCTTAGAATAATCACAAAACATCAAGAGAGCTCCCTATTGGAAACAGACAGGGGAATATCTCAGCAGCTTTCTGGAACAAAGCAACAATTCATAGGCATATTCCTAAGCAATGAACCTACTGACAATACGCCTACTGAATAGGCTCCAAAACCAAAGCTGGTTTATTGTCAAAAAGTAATCTGGGGGGGCGGGAGACTGGGGTTATTACAGTGGGAAAAAAAGATAAACATATGATGCTTATATACCCACATGGAACTCTGGTGTGCCATTGCGCAAAGCTTACAGATATTGTGATTTTTAACTACTCCAAAATATACAAGAGCTGACACTTTTTTTTTTAAATTTGTAATGTTTGCTAAAGTATATTAAGGGGCTATATACTCAAATTTGACTTTTTTTCAAAAAACCTCCAAATTGGCCAAAGTCCCAAACCTGAATCCCCTTTATTTACCAATAATGCTTACCAAAATGTCACAAAATGAAACGTCATTTTGAATCGTGAGGCTTTTTCAAACTGTCACCCCAAAAACTTGAATTTATCAGATTATGGAACAAAAACCAGCACAAATAGCCTGAAACTACTGAGAATCCTGAAGGTGAAAAATATGTTCCCATTGTTAAAGGGACCACCGGCCATTGGCTTCTACATGATTTTGACAATTTTGGATTCAACATTTTCGGATATCAACCTTTTCCAATTCAAATTTTGAGCAGCTTCAGAGCATAATAAATCTTGAAAAATTCTCCCCTTTAAAAACTCAACCAGAAAAATTTGAGGTTTAATAAATAGGCCCATAAATGTTGAACAAAAATAGATTTTTGACAAATCTAAAGTCTAATTTATGGATAATATATATTATTACACACATATATATTAATGTTTTCTGCAACTTGAAACCAGTTGAACTGGTGAAAGGCAGCTCTTACAATAACTGGATTCCACTGTTTGCAAAGATAAATGAATAATTCTGCTTTTGAATACACTGCAGCCCGTTATGATTAGAAAAGGCTCAGCTACAATTGACACTGACTCTATGGAGCATTTGTCCTTTAATCATCTCATTTCATATATCATTAAACATATTTATTTGCAGTTCTTTGGACTCTTTAATTCTGCTTTTATCCTCTTACTAGTACCATAAAATGCATTAGGCTGCAAGGTTGTAATAGAACAAAGGGATATGAGAGAACATGAGGCAAAGCTGGAAGAAGTAACTACAGCCCTGTGTATAACTACAAACATTCTTATACATGGGCCGATATAAATGTAAAAAAAATCATTGCCTATATGAAGCAAGATGAAATGATGGAGCCTGGAACCTGCCCTGTTAACCGACCATGAAAAGTCTATAAAGAGGACATATTGGATAGGAGAAAACCTCCTTAGTCGTGTAGGCAGCAATGAATAATATACGGTGCTGGTCATACTTTTGGATAAAAATCATCATTATCTTTGAAAAATGGCCCCATTATTGGAGCACCCCTTAGATCTGCTATGTTCCTTGTCTGTAGTTGAAATGAGTGGTGGGCATGTTGTAGCGGTTCCTGCCAGGAACACAGCAGGAGGGGGATAGCCCTGCATTTGCAAAAAAGGAAAGACAGGTTTCAGTTCCCTATCAGGTCTGCCTAGCCGCTGTTTGGTTCCCATCCTACAGTGCTGTGGGCTGAGTGCTGTCGGCTCCCCTGCATAGCCTGGGAAAGGAGGCAGCAAGAAGTGGGCAAGATGGGTAAGACAATCAGGGATTTTGGAGCAGTTTTCACTAAATCAAGCCAAAACACTACTTTTCCAAAGAACATTCCGTATACTATAAATTTCTGTTGTTTGCAAAATGCCATGAGGGACTATTGGTTAGAAGAAGAGGGCGGTCGAAAAGGATCTGCCCATACCACAAGTGTGCAGGCAAGGTGGCTGGAGCAAGTGAGGGGGTATAGCTCAGTGGTAGAGCATTTGACTGCAGATCAAGAGGTCCCTAGTTCAAATCTGGGTGCCCCCTTCCAGCCGACAGAGCGAGTGGCAAGTGACGGATCGTTGACTCCATACTGCTGGCATATTCAATATGGGACTACGAATATGCTTTTAGAGAGGACATAAAAACACAATCCCTATTGAAAGAAGTTTTAAATAGCAAAGATTTTGGAATTGCTGTGATTTGTGTGTATTCAGTTTGAATGTTCTCTGCCAGTTGAGTGGAGTAACACTATTATCAGCTGCATAAATTCTTTGTGAGACTTTCTTTCAATTGTCTTGAAACTCCTACAACTTGTATGCTCATTTTGACCGGTTATTTCATATTATCTGTACCTCTATTTGTGTTTATGCCTTGTAAAGCGCTGTGTACATAGTGAAGTGTGAGCCGCCCAATACCCATGGATTAAGACGACTTCTGCACTCCATCTGTGGGTCTCAGGCAGGTTTGTGTTGAGCTCCGAATATCTCCCTGCCCGCGACTTTCTTGTGTCGGCTTCTTGCCTTTTATAGATGTCAGAGATGGGCAGGCATGGCCTCCTAAGTAGTTCCGGGAAAGTTAGCATAACTCCCAACATTTTGTAAATAGAAAGAGGGACAAAAAGATTTGCTGCACTGAGCGTGGCAACATTTTTTGACATTGTTCATTTTTTTGTGACCACACCCGCATATTACCATGTTCATTTTACAAAATGTGGCAGGTTTTGAAAGTATGAACACATTTCTGTGGTTTTTCAGTTATAGCAATTTTGCCCTTTAAGCTGCAAGTCTGTTTCCCCAAGTGACCTGCTTATCTTAAATTGTTACAATAGTTGGGGCATTTCAGTACCAATACGGGACTGCAGGTTGAGCTTTCAAAATCTGGAATGTCCCATAAAAAAAAGGGGGACAGTTGGAGGGTATGGGTTAGGTGCAGATGGGTGTGGGTGGATTAGAGTTGGGTGTGTGTCATATTTATTTCAACTTGCACATCACTAGGGCACATGTTAGCTATATTAATAAATCCAGCCCAATGCATTGGCTAAAGTAGTGCTGTGCAACGTTATGCACAAGGTCGGCAAATATCTAATAAAACAGGGGAATATAAATTGGAAACCCCTCTCAGCCTGCATAATAATTGACTCCACTTTCAACAGGAACATCCGAGTACTGGGGTGTTTTCTGAACAATGATTTTTTAGTGAAGCAGTATTCAGTTGTATGAAATTAAATCAAATGTGAAAAAACTGTCTGAACAAAAATGTGGGTACCCGTGTAAAATTGCTAATTTGAATGTATGCAACTGCTCAATTACTGGCAACACCAAATTGGTTGGATTAGCTCGTTAAGCCTTGAACTTCATAGGCAGGTGTATCCAATCATGAGAAAAGTTATTTAAGGTGGCCAATTGCAAGTTGTGCTTCTGTTTGACTCTCCTCTGAAGAGTGACAGCATGGGATCCTCAAAGCAACTCTCAAAAGAACTGAAAACAAAGATTGTTCAGTATTATGGTTTAGGGAATTGAATTCAACCCAATATCAAAAAAATCTTCAGAATAATGTTCAAGCATCATTTGCAAAGTTGAAGTTACGCAGGGGTTGGATATTCCTACAAGACAATGACCCTAAACACACTTCGACATCTACAACGGCATTTATGCAGAGGGAGAAGTCCAATATTCTGGAATGGCCGTCACAGTCCCCCGACTTGAATATCATGGAAAATCTATGGGATGATTTGAAGCAGACTGTCCATGCTCGGCAGCCATGAAATTTAACTGAACTGGAGAGATTTTGTATGGACGAATGGTCAAAAATACCATCATCCAGACACTCATCAAAGGCTATCGGAGGCGTCTAGAGGCTGTTACATTTGCAAAAGGAGACTCAGCTAAGTATTGATGTAATATCTCTGTTGGGGTGCCCAAATTTATGCACCTGTCTAATTCTGTTATGATGCATATTGCATATTTTCTGTTAATCCAATAAACTTTATGTCACTGCTGAAATACTACTGTTTCCATAAGGCATGTTATATATTAAAAGGAAATTGCTACTTTGAAAGCTCAGCCAATGATAAACAAAACTCCAAAGAATTAAGAGAGAGTTTTAAGAAACTTTTTTGTATATGACTGTAGGTAAGTCTAAGGAGCCCTTGGTCTTTCCTGGGGAGTATAATCTCCACTTGGATGGCCACACTCATCTGACAGTTTTTCAAATTAATATGTTGGCCTAAATAAAAATATCGGGCCTATCCACATTCAATGGGCTTTTCTTTTTTTACTGGGGTTTTCAGCTCTATAGAATATTGTTACTTTAATTAAAACACAAGCAAGGGTAGGTAATGCAGAGAAAAGCAAAGCATTTCAATTCTGAGACAGTCACTTTGAAAACAAAATAGGCCAGAGAAACCGTCAGCTATTTGGGTTGGTGTACAAAATGCTGCTCTAAGCCCAAATGGAAAGCTCTGCCAACTTACTGCTTTTATAATTTACACGAATTTGCATGCAATTTACATTTATCTTCTATTTGAGTTTAGATCGCCTGTTATACAGCGACTGTACATGTTTATTCCTAGAATGCAGCTATACATAAAAATTACAAGATTTCCACTAATGAACAGTATACAGTCACACAGAGACGTATTACAAGTGTTACAGTTAAAGGAAATGTAATCCCTCAAAAATGAATCTAAAATTGCTTAGATCACCATTCCGCAATTTATCTTATTTTTTCCTGGTTTTCAAGACACAGGTATAGGATCCATTATCCGGAAACCCATTATCCAGAAAGCTCCGAATTATGAAAAGGCCGTCTCCCATACACTCCATTATAATCAAATAACTCATTTTTCAGATTTCCTTTTTCTCTATAATAATAATAATAATAATAATAATAATAATAATAATAATAATAAAACGGTAACTCCTACTTAATCCCAACAAAATTATTTGGAGGCAAAGCCAGCCTATTGGGTTTATTTAATATTTACATTATTTTTTAGTAGACAAAGTATGGAGGTTCAAATTATGGAAAGATCCATTATTCAGAAAACCCCAGGTCCCAAGCATTATAGATAACCGGTTCCATACCTGTACTTAAGACATTATCTGGAAAAACCCCAGGTCCAGAGCATTGTGGAAAAAAGGTCCCGTATTAGAAATTTTAACAGGCATTTTATAGTGAATATGAAACAAAAGCACAACCCAGGCGGTGCTGCTGATTCAAATTCATCTAATGAGAACATTAAAAACTACAAATACCTTTAAAACCAGGAAAAAATAAGATAAATTGCAGAAGCGCTTAGATTGGTGATCTAAGCAATTTTAGATTCATTTGGATTACATTTCCTTTAACTGTAACCTATGTACAACTATCTAATGTCTGTCTGGCTGTAAATTGCAAAAGTGCTTAAAGGAGCAGTCTTACATTAGTTTCCTTCAACCTTGATTTAAACTTGAGATTTTACTATGAAAGGCTATTTGCTCCATCCATACATTGTTGAAATACTCTGCCACTGTTAAATTAGGCAAAATATGTAAAGCCAGCATGGATTGTGCCGCTTATATTTAGCTGTATATTGGAACTTGTTTTGATCCTTACCTGTCATATCATGAAGCAATATTCAGCTAGAAATCTTACCATTCCTTGAGGATACATTTGTGCAGCGGGGATCTAATAAGAAGTTAAGATTCAGGCAAATGCATGAAGCCGTGTTCTACAAGCTTTCATGCTGCTCATAAAATTCTGACTATTTTGAGCATAAAACATACTGCCAAAATAACCCCAGTCACCTGGTTACTGGAGCATGATCACAGCAGTCTCATTAGTTGAGCTCACACACTCATTGAGTTATAAAACACACAGCTCTACCTGCAGACAAATCTCATATTCTAGCTGACGGATAGGAGGTTCCATAGATGAACTTAAGAGAATTCTGCAAACTCTTCTAGCTATACGTTCATTAGAGCAGAGACTGCAGAGACAAGAAAGACCTGGGGGTCACAATAATTATTCAAGTAATTCCTACAGAAACATAGTTTGCTATTGAATTGTGAAATGTGCAAGGGAGTTTTGGGGGGGGGTTTTATCCTCACTGTAAGGACTATATTATATTAAAAGCCCAGTAAGAGATGGGCTGCTCGAATGAACATATTAGGCTATCACCCCGCTGGCCTTCTGTCCCGGTAACAGCGTTAGTGACAGAGACAGCCTTTGTAAAAACACTACACTTAGACATTTAGCGCATAACTTTAAAATGTGGCCACTCATGGTCAGTGTCGGACTAGCCCATCGGGATACCAGGAAAACTCCGGGTGGGCCCAGGTGTCAGTGGGCCTCTTGCTTGTAAACATTTGGCCTATTTCATGGTCATTCCCTATTTCATTATGGGAAAAAAATCCCTAATAATGGAAGAATATAGTAAGTAGATACAAAAGACTAAGAGAATAAAGAGGTTGAGTGAGAAAACAAGGAATAATAGTTTGGAAAGTGGGCCCATGGTCTAAGGTTTTCTGGTGGGCCCCTGGCATCCCTGTCCGACACTGCTCATGGTTAGAATTTGGGAGCATAGTAGGTAGGTTTGACAGACCAACCTGAAAGCTTAGTGGATTGTAGTAGGTCTGTTCAAGCAGGGTTGGACTGGTGGGTGCAGGGCCCACAGAGGTTGCCGCACCAGGGCCCCCCACACCCCAAATATCCCTCCCCCGAGTATGCGGAAATTTAACGCATCAGCACATTGGGGGAGGGAGATCAGCGGCCTGGGGGAGAGTCAGCAGGGACAGGGTCTGGGTCAGCACGGACCCCTGGTTTTTTTTTCCGGTCCGACCCTGTGTCCTAACATGACAGAAATCTTCCAATGCAAAAGAATTGCATATCCTTTCAGTCGGATTTTCTCATTCAGCCCATGTGAAACCCCCATTATTGTGTTACATTCACTGATCTGCATGTTAAAGGGGTTGTTCAACTTTGAATTCACTTTTAGTAGGATGTACTAGAGAGTGATATCCTGAGACAGTTTGTAGTTGGTTTTTATTTTTTATTTGTGGTTGCTGAGTTATTTAGCTTTTTATTCAGCAGCTCTTTAGCATTGATATGAATAAGAGACTGGAATATGAATAGGAGAGGGACTGCAGAGAAAGAGAAGTAATAAAAAGTAGCAATAACAAAGCTACATTGTATAGCCTTTCAGAGATTTGTTTTTTTAGATGGGGTCAGCGACTGCCACTTGGAAGAGGAAGAAGATTTACTGGCTCACAAAGCAGGGGCAAGCCATTACAAGTATATTCCGGAAGTACAATATTTCAGGGTAACAAGCCCCCTTTTGACCCTGACCCAGTGTCGGACTGGGATGCCAGAAAATCTAAAACCGTGAACCCACCAGAAAACCTAAAACCATGAGCCCACCAGTGGACCTCTCCAAACTATTACTCCTCCTCTACTCACTCAACCTCTTTATTCTCCTAGTCTTTCATATATACTTACAATTTTCTCCCATTATTAAGTATTTTTCCCCATAAAGAAATAGGGAATGACCATGAAATAGGCCAAATGTTTAGAACAAGGGGACTCGCTGACACTTGGGCCCACCGGGAGTTTTCCTGGTATCCCGGTGGGCCAGTCCGACACTGCCCTGACCTAGGCCAGATAAAAAGAAAGCATTTTACTAGTGGTTACCTTCATGCTACCCTCTGCCAATCCTGATTTTTCCTGCCCGAGGGCAGGTACAAAGGCACCTTTCCAAAGCAGCTTTTAAAGAAATGATATGACAGTGGCAGATTGAATTATTTGTGCCCATAATCTGGCATGGTTTAACACACATTAGCACTTACAAGTGGTGCCCCAGACCACTGCTGGGTAAGACTGAGGGTAAACGGAGAAGTAACAGAACGGCACAGTATCCAAACTGATATAGTTCAAATGAGGTGAATGTGCCTCTGTGAGACTGCATACATAATATTATTATTATTGGGAACTGTATTGTATAGTGACAAGCAGGGAGCTTTATGCTGCTAATAGTTATAAAACAATATTGCTCATGGAGGTGATCAAAGACATGCTTTATAAATGTGTTCCTGCTGTGCGGGGTAAGCTAGTGAATTATTTAAAGCAAATGTCTCTCTCTCCAGGGAAAGGAATCCGACATAGCGAACGTCGCCCATAATAACAGCACATTGCTCAGCGCACTTCCACTTGCCATCGCTGTTACCCTAAGGCACAAGATGTTATTTGAATTTCATGGTCATTTGTAAAACATTTGTGCTCATAATGAACTATTGCAAAATAAAATAGAGATGGTCCAGGGAAGGAGTCTGCTCTGGGGCCCCAACATCAGAAGGGCCCTAAACGCCTTTGGTTTAAGTATCAGTGACCCTTGCATTTTCAGTAAGTGTATGCCCAACCAGTTTTAATTTACCGTGGATATAGTTTGGTTCATCATCTGGGCAAAAACCATCAACTAGTTTGAAAATGTCATCTGCAGATGCACCGTGTTGAGTGGTTGCTCCTATTTGCTCTTTGAAAAAATGAAAAGTGGCAGTAGATCAGGCACTCCCAGAGCAGTCTTCCAATCAGATGTGTAAAAAGAGTTTCGTTTATTTGGTATACTTGGGTGGCCATACAAATAGAGATCCGCTCGTTTGCCGATTTCGCCAAAATGCGGATCTCTCCCAGATATGCCAACAGGGCAGCCATCAGGGGGGGGACGGGGGGGAGAGTTCACTTCACACTTACTTGATTAGAGCGGCTGACTTCGGGAAGGCATGGACGTTTAAGTGGCCCTGGCCACCAATTTTCTTATAATGTGGGGGGGGGGCCTGGCCACCAATTTTTTTTTCTCATGTGGGGTCCTAGCCACCAATATTTTTTAATGGGGGGCCCTGGCCACAAATGTTTTTTTATGGGGGACCCTGACCACCAATATATTTTTATTAACATGTGGGAAACCTAACCACCAATATTTTTTTTGTTTTTTTACTGTGTGGTGGGGGGTGGACATGTGGGGTGGGCGGAGCTGTAGGCCGGGCTTGTGGAGGGTGCAGCAGGTGGCCCAGAAATTTTGTCGTATGGGGCCCTGTGATATCTGATGGTGGTCCTGTAAGCCAACATTGAGGTGGGCGATATCGGGCTGATCAGATCATGAGCCCTAGGGCTCAATGATCGAATCATAATGTAGGCAATATGGGCGGTTGGATCGCGGATCCCACTGGATTTTTAACCCTGCCCAATCGACATCTGCCTGACTTTCGGAGGGCCGCACGCACGGCCGATAAGCTGCCGACTCGGTCTTTCTACAGATTTTATCGGCCCGTGTATGGCCAGCTTTAGGCACAGCCGTACGCATTTCGTATCTCACAGCCAATTAATCATAGGCCATGAGCCTGAGAGATACATGTCTGGCTGGAAAACTGCTCTCCGAGTGCCTGCTCTACTGCTCCCTTAGCTGAAGGTTCAGGGTAGTGCACCCGTACCTCTTCCAATATTTGGTAAGTTTAATACTTTTGAGACTTCATTTGTTGTATCGAAATGAAAAGTGGCATATGGTATGTGTGCATGCGGCCGATTGGACAGATCCCGTACAGTATTGGCATGTGACTTTGAAGCTTTTGCACTGTAAGTGATAATGCTGCCTAGTTTTGTTAGCTCACAACATGCCTGACACATCTTCCTTCTAACTTTTTCTATACCCTATAGAACTTTAGAATATACTATAGGTGGAACCAACACTCACCCATAGAGCATCATTAGATGCCCCACCACAATCCCAATGCATGGCAAACATAAAGTAGGAAGTCTAAGGGTCAAGTCTCCATTCTTTTCAATATTAACTAAAGAAACTGGGGTTCATTTTATTATTACAATAACACTTTAAACATACCTCCCAACATTTTGGAAACAGAAAGAGGGACAAAAATTGCCTTGTGGAGCCTGGTGAAATTTTATTAACTGCTCCTGTTTTTGTAGCCACACCCCCTAATTACCATGGTCATTTTACAAAAATTACAAAATTTGTCAGGTTATGAAAGTTTGAACACATTTCTGTGGTTTTTATGTATTATTACAGTTCTGATAATGAAGGTGAATTGCCCTTTAAGCTGCAAGTCACAGACCTGCTTATCTTAAATTGTTACAATTGTTTCTTTGCTTATTCTAAATTGTAACAAATCTATTTAAGTGCACCTGCCACATATTCTGGGCTCTCTGCCGAAAGCCAATTACGTTATAATTTTTATATCTTTTCTGGTTGTTCAGTGCAGGAGATCAAAGAGAAAGTCAGGACATTTCAGTAACAATCCGGGACTCCGGGTTGAGCTGTCAAAATCGCGACTGTCCCACGAAAAACAGGATAGTTGGGAGGTATGCTTTAAATGACAATGTGGATTTGCCAATAATACTGCCCATTTCTTCCATTTTATGTGAGTCTACTGTTATACAAATATGCCCATGGACACACAGATATGCAATCTGTTGTGGAAAGACAAAAAGGAGGGGGCGCGGAGTACGCTTGGCAGAGAGGAACAGTTAAATGGCGTCAGGGAACAATATGAGACAGAAACGAGACACAGGGAAAGCTAGAGACAGCGGGTGATAGGAAATCTCCCAGACATCCCAGAATAAAGGAATTTAACCAACAGCCTGTATTGTTTCTTGTTAAAGGAGCAACACACCTGTGAGCAACATAAGTTCAATAAATATGAATCAAATTGGAAATGCCCCCAACCTTTGTTTCAACAAATAACGTGTCGTAAGCAGTAAATCAGAAACTGATTTCTTTTTATACTTGCAATTTCCCACTGGTACTCGAGAAGAAGCGTATTAAGCGGCACTTCCCATTTAAACCCCCTGTAAACAAACTCCTTATTTGTAAAACTGAGATACAGGCATCTCTGCCCTGGAGAACAGGGAGCAGGATGAAAGCAAAACAACCACCCACCTGTATGCTGCCTTTCTTTCCTGCTTTTCCTTTCTTCACATGGGGGTGCAAGAAAGAACTTCAACTGAACTTTAACCAGAAAAAAAGGGCCTTTTCACTATACTGCGCATGTTTTGACCCAGGCACCTCCAAGAGGATCACTGTGTGGTGCAGATTTCTGTTAACAGGAGCACAGGTTAAGATTATACAATCATGTGGGGTGCTTGACTTTCGGCACCCACCAGCAATTTAATTTCTTCCTTCTCCTTTAATCTCGAAGCATCAAGGGCTACAAAACTATTTTGTTCAAGTGTTTGGAAAAAAATCTCACGTTTAATAAAAGCGGCCGCACAAATCACACATCCCCCATCTGTGGACAAGTGTGTGAGCTTCTCCATGAATACTAAATGCGAATTGTGACAGACCATATGCTGCTCCATATACTTCGTGTATCCTCACCTAAATGTCAGCGGCACAGTTATTTGCATCTCTATAAATGTTTCTCACACGTTCAGCATTAGTCGCAAGCGCACTGGCTCAGCTTCACTTGCAAAATACACGGCCTTTTCAAACAAGACCAGGTAGATTTGAGAAGACATTTTTTACCTGGATATTAGAAAGTGGGGGGGTAAAGGTTGATAAGATCACAAAGCCATACTTTTTTGTGTAATCATTAGGGATGCACAGAATCCAGGATTCGGTTTGGGATTCAGCCTTTTTTTTTTAGCAGGATTCAGATTCGGCCGTATCCTTCTACTCGGCCGGACCGAATCCTAATTTGCATATGCAAATTAGGGGAGGGAAATCTCGTGATTTGTCACAAAGCAAGGAAGTAAAAAATGTCCACCCCTTCCCACCCCTAATTTGCATTTGCAAATTAGGATTCTGTATTCGGACGAATAATTTGTGATGGATTCAGGGGGTTAGCCCAAATCCAAAATAGTAGATTCGGTGCATCCCATGTAATCATTTGAGATATTGTCAGTATATACAGTACCCAACAGGGATATCTAAACTGTAGTCAATTAGCATTCATTGAACTGCAACTCCCAGAACCCAAGCCAGAGAAGTCATTGTTTGGCAACTGCTAAAGCGCCACAGGGTGGACATTCCTAATCTATGTACTGAAGGGCCCACATGATCAACAACTTTATTTGTGTTGCATAAAATGAAAAATAAATAGGTTTTGTTTAGAGTAAAGCTCCTAGAACTGCTTCAGACACTCCCTAAGTATAAGCATTCCACACTATTTGGTCTTTGCCTAATATCACAGCTAAAGAGGCATCAGGAGTCCGAGTAACACTGAGGATTTCAAGTGATAGTGGTAGGTTCCTCCTAAAACAATACAGACGCATTCCAGATTTTAAGGAATACCATGTTTTGGAAACACATTTCTTATTTTCCAGGCAACTCTCAAGTTCTCACCATCATCAACAAACTGCTTGAATAACTAATTGTGTACGCCTTCTATTCTCTATTTTGACCCTCCTAGCTATATCATCCTTATGTTATTCTGTCAAGCAGTCCCTAAGAAAGCAAAAGATCCACTCACTTAGTACCTTAAATAAAACGGCATCCGTGCCCTCTTTTTACCTAATTGATGCTACTGTCTCTTATTGTTTTACAGATTCAGAGCTGCAGTTTATGGAAAACATTCGTAAAAAAAAAAAAAAATGGTGCAAATCAGCATATTTTGCCATTTTGCATTTTCTAGTTACATTTTATGCCGAAAGCCGCAGAGACTTATCCAGATTCCAGCTGCAGGTAATCAGGAAGCGGAATGTTTGCAAATTATATGGAAAAGGAATTCTGCTGAAAAAGAACGGCCTGTCTTTGAAGGTGCCCCAGAGACAACCTTAATGCTAACATTATGTAAAAACTTGCTCGCATGCAAATAAACATTTCTTCTTTGATAATCTAGAATATGCCGTACAGTTTTGGTCTCCGGTGCTCAAACAGGACATTATTGTATTAGAGAGGGTACAGAGAAGGGCAACTAAGCTGGTAAAAGTTATGGAACATCTTAGCTATGAGGAAAGACTGGCCAAGTTGGGGATGTTCATGATGGAGAAGAGGCGCTTACGAGATGATAAAGGGATCATATAATAATCTCTCTAATGCTTTATTTACCAGTAGGTCTTTCCAGCTGACACAAGGTCACCCATTCCCATTAGAAGAAAGGAGGTTCCATCTAAATATTCAGAAGGGTTTTGTTACAGTGAGAGCTGTGAAGATGTGGAATTCTCTCCCTGGTACAGGCTGATACATTAGATAGCTTTAAGAAGGGGTTAGATGGTGTTTAGCAAGTGAGGGAATACAGGGTTATGGAAGATACAGTAGCTCATAGTACAAGTTGATCCAGGGACTGGTCCCATTGCATCTTTGAGTCAGGAAGGAATTTTTCCCCCTCTGAGGCAAATAAGAAGCTTTAAACAGGGGTTTTCCCCTTCCTCTGGATCAACTGGCAGTTAGGCAGGTTAAAATAGTTATAAGGTTGAACTTGATGGATGTGTGTCTTTTTTCAACCTAACTTACTATGTTACTAATCTCTAACTAAAGACAAAGTCCAAGTTGGACTGCTATGGAAGAGTTGTCCATTAGAGTGGTCTAAATGACTGGTTTCATGTCCCCCATATCAGTGTTTTCCTCAACCAGTTTTTGCCAGGCTGAGGCGACATTTTTCCATGGCCCCCTGCTGCCTCATGCACCTTACTAACACTAACAATAATAGTTACAGAATACAGTAGGGCCGGGTGCTGCATTTGCTGAAGGGAATATTTATTTATGAAAATTAACTGTATGAAGCCCTTGAGTAGAATGGAAGCCATTAATATAGCCTAGGAACGTGGGACATTTCCTGGTGGCCTAAAAGTGCTCTCTTATTTTGGTCCAAGAACCTCCAAGTTCAGATCCCATTACATCCAATCGGAGGGAGCAGTGTTACTGTACTAGGTGTGTTGTCCAAACAAGCATTTTCTTCATCAAATTAAATATATCCATCAATTAATGTACTTTACAGATAGAAACAGGGAGTCCTGATAGCCTGATCTATTCTGTATAATTGGCCCTGCCAGAGTTAAAATTATGGGGCCACTCATACAGTGCCAGTGACTGAACCGCTCATTCAGATTCTGTATCGGTAGAAACTTATAGCTTAACAAACCAAATAATATTACAAAGCTACAAAAGAAAGTAAAAGGTTCAAAATTCCTAATAAAAAGGCTTCAAACAGACACATTTTGAATGTTGTGTCTAAGCTTGTAACATTATTCTTTCAAAACATGACTTTTTTAATTCTAAAAGTAGAACAGCAGCTAGGAACCCAGATAAAACCAAGCAAACAGTATATGCGCTGAGCCTTCCAAACTACTATGCCAAAAAGAAATCCCACACATGCTTGGCAGTCAGAAGGTGAATGTCCCAGAAGGCTGCGTTACATGCTAGGGTATTCCAAGTCCCCCACATTTATTTAAATGTTCTATGAGCATATTAATGTAGCAACCACATTAAATGAAAACTTGGCTAAGTTGGACACTAGCATTCAAAAGCCAGTATTGATGATAGCAGAACATAAAATCTGTTTATTACATTTCATGTTGGGTATGGGCAGAGGCTTTGGGTGAAAAAGGACTGAAACAGGACTTCTATACAAATATGCAACAGACAAGCGGGTGACCTTATTCTGTCCATTTTCCGAACTGAATGAAGAGCAGTAAATCCTACATTGTAAGCCCACAGTAAAGTTCTGCCAACTGGATTGTCCTTGGGGTGCTATAAGGTTACAGGATGAAAAAGAGGATGAGCTTGCCAACAAGATTAGCTTGACAGTAGGAAAAAAGCTCATTACACTAAACCAGGGCATCCATAATTTTGGAGTTCACCCAAAAATGTGATCTACCTCTTTGTAATGCCACAGTAGAACAGCAAGTATTCACCCCAAATCTTACCTGAACTGTCTTTTGAGTGGAGCTTCAAACACAGGTTTGGGCCACCTACTCACACCCGATCTGCAACTCAGACGAGCTATCCGTCAATATAAGGTCCCCTTTTTGGAGATGAAACTGATGCCATATTTCAGATAAAGTTACCTATCAAGGTGTATAAAGTCAAATCTGGTGTGTATTCCTTTAGATGTACTTAATAGGGTAGTTAAGCTAACATTAATTACCATTTGTGATATTGCCTCTTCCAGTGGAAGATCATGCGTGATTTTTCAACCCACTAAATTTTTATCTGTGAAAGCACAAATATTTATAAATATGCCCCACATTCTTTTGTCTTGAGGCTGCAAGACTTCCTTCAATCTTGTATTTGTCTTAAATTCTTAGTATACAGATTGATGTAGTATGACTAACATGCAGCTTTGCCTTCCTTGTCTTGGTCAACCTGGAACCAATAAGTTCTAAAGAAATTCTATCATTTTACAGTTGACACACCAGAAAGCTTAGCTGCAGACACTAAAACATGTTGACTTTCTTTTAGTATTGCTTAGCTTTTTCCAATGGAAAAGAAACCAAACTCTTCCAGCCTGTTGACTTGTCTGCATTTTTGTGGACATTACTTTCACTGATTCTACTTCATTTGACTGTATTATTTCCATTGCAATGCTATTGATTACTATAGCCTGGATGTGTTAGCAGTGACCTCAGGGCCAATGTGATTGAAGGTTCGTCGATGTAACATACATCATCAAATATATCTTTGTTAATGCTTGTTAATGTTTCCTTTGCAGTAGAGGTATTGTGTGTACTCCTTTCCTGATCTTGGTTTCATTAGTTATAATTTCCCCATTGACATCATTCAGCAACTCCAATTCAGGCTGGAAATTCATTTTGATCTCACAGATCTTCTGGAAAGCAATTCTTGTTGTTCATGCTTGTTTCTATCTCTGTAGATGATGTAATTGTTCATTGTTCTTCTTGGAAGGTCTCTGGATCAGACAATTCAATTACAGGTATGGGATCTGTTATTCAGAAAGCTCCAAATTTCAGAAAGGCCATCTCTCACAGAGCCCATTTTAATAAAATAATTAAAAATGTTAAAAGTGGTTTATTTCATTTTTCTCTGTAATAATAAAACAGTACCATGCACGTAATCCTAACTAAGATATAATGGATCTTTAACGGCGACAAAACAACCCTACTTGTTTAATGAATGTTTACATGATTATAGAGCAGGTATAAGTTATGGAGATCCAAACAGGATAAAAGGTTCCATACCAGTATAATAAATGTTCTTTAACTTTCTTGATTTTAGGATTCCATTCTATTTTTTGTGATTTCCACTATGTTCTCACTCAACCACTGACTGAACTGTCTTTTGTTACTTGAAAATAATCAATATGTCAGTTAATGGGACTATACACCTCTCTACTCAATACAAGGTGTAAACTAGTATCTTAGTGGCATAGTGAATATACTGTACAAGGTGTTTGGGAATCAAATGATACGTTTAACCCAAGTGAACAATGATCAGCATCTACCAATCAAATGGAAAGCAAATATTATTGTGCTACTGATATAATTGGTGAGCACACTGTTTAAATTTTTTTGTCCAAAGGGGTTTATAGCAGCAGTCTTTTTAACCAAATAATCCCAAATACTGAAAAATAAATAGATGAAATGAAAACAAATGTAGAAAAGTAAAGTGTATGTAGCTTTTGGACAATGTCCACTGTGGCCAGAATGTCTAGTAAGAGCTAGAATCAAAATTTACTGAGGAACTTTAATGGAAGCAGCCGCTGTTTCACTACTTAGTGGAACCAAAGTACAGTTGTATATTTATTTCATGCTTACAGCCCTCCCTTGGTTATGTGAAACATTTTTTTGCATATATAAGTGCAGTTTTACAACCTCAAGTCCTGCAAGAGAATGTGTTCTAGGACTCCCATCTGCCATAGTTACTTATTCCTATTCACTATGAATAAAAGTGCTTATAGACTTTCAAAATTACTGAGATTTTGCCAAATAAGATTGGGGACAAGAAGAAAAGTTCACAGCAGCAGGGATTTATTGCAAAGAAGGTAAATTATATAAAATCAGTGGAAGCTTTCATTCAATGACTTCATTTCTGGTCAACATTGCAGAATCTACTGTGACTGGTTTCATTGTATCAGAGGGTGCTTGAAAAAATGTGAGACCTTGTGGCGTGAATTTTCACCTTCGTCAGGCGCAAATTCGCTACCACTACGCTACATCGCTAAAATTTAAAATTCGCACTTTAGTGAATTTGAGTAACCGTTGCTCACCTGATGTACTATTTCGCTAGCAAATTGTCCTCTACACCTGTAAATTGGCGATGTGCCTGTGGATGGGATTTCTGGCAAATGTTCGCTACCGACGACCCCTTCGCCCTTTATTATATCTCAACCCTTGTGTTAAATGACTGAATCTCAACCAAAAGTGGACGTTGCAACATGACAATGCCCCTAAACATTAAAGTAACACACACACACGTATATATACACACACAAAAAACCTTTTTCTGGAAAATTGAAATCCCATTGAATCGAAAATCTAAATCCCATTGAAATGCCATGGAGAGATTTCAAACATGATGTGCGTGTCGAGAAAGCTCAACCTGCACCCGACCCTAACCCTCCTGCACCTGACTTCCACCTTCCTTTAATAGAGCCGCCTTGCTGATGATTTCACAAAAGGGGTGGGCAAACAGGCGGCACCTATAAAATCGGAAGTTCGAAGTCGGAAGCTGGCAGTGTATGGTTGCAGGCAGAAGAGCTCAACCTGAACCCACCCATGAGCCACAAATGGGCAAGTGAGGTCGGCCCAAACCTACCTGCAGGTCACATGGGTATCGGGCCGGCCCCCACATCACTAGTGTGCATATAAGAAAATCATCAGGACTCCCAAAAAATGAGGGAAAAACCGATAGAGAATCTCCCTAAACATTAGCTCACTTATAAAATAAAAGGCAGAAATGACATTGTGATGACCGCACCCTGGAAGAAGCCGAGATTTTAAATAATAGGGTTCAGACTTTTATATTGGCACTTGAATATTTGCGATTGTTGTATTTTTTGGTGAAATATATTTGATATTATTTTTCTATTTTAACAATATATTCACATATGAAGTGTGTAGGGAGAATGGAACTAAAATTTGGTGCCAATTGTCCCATACCACAAACAGAGTATCACACTGTATATATTGCCTTATAATACACAAAAGCCATGAATATCCTGTAAATTATATCCTTATAAACGGTGAGTAGTGATGTCATCAGTTATAAACGGTGAGTAGTGATGTCATTTCTGTCACATGACTCACTAAAATTTGTGTATTATAATAAATAAAGTACCCCCAGTTGTAAAATATGAGGATATTAGAAGTTAGCTCGGAGTTCCATGACCTGTATAAAAACACTCGGCCTTCGGCCTCGTGTTTTTATATGGTCATGAAACTCCTCGGTAACTAATAATATCCTTATATTTTACAAGAGGGGGTACTTTATTCACTATATTATCCCCAATTGAGTGCAACTATAACTCATGTCATTTTGACCCACAATGTAAATTAAGAGTACTACATTATATATTATATTTTTTCTATTCTTTCTCTGCTCCTGCTGAGTGCAGGTTACTCTACACACATTTTGAAGATTAAAGAAGGACTTTACTTGACCGGCTTTTGGGACAGAAAGGAAACAACCGGTTTGGATTTATTCTTTTTCACAATTGACTCAAAATGTTGCACAGCTGAAATCCTGCGTGGAAGAATGGGACAATTCCTCCCAGTCGATGTCAGGGACTGACACTCCTACCTGATGTTGTTTCTGCCAATGAACTGCATATTTGTACATGTTTGTTAAATCAATGATTGCAAAGTAATTTATCCTTTTTTTATTTTTGCTCAATTTCATCACATTTATATTTATATACTTTTGGAATTAAATTAAATATGGATATGTCCCCATGTTGAAAAAAAACCCATTAACTGCATTAACTACTGTGTATATTAAAAGGGAAGACAAGATAGACCACAGTTTATGTGTCATCAAATCATGTCCCTGTAAATCAGTCTTCTAATAATACAACATGCCGCAATTAAAGGGATACTGTCATGGGAAAAAAAAAAATTCAAAATAAATCAGTTAATAGTGCTGCTCCAGCAGAATTCTGCACTGAAATCCATTTCTCAAAAGAGCAAACAGATTTTTTTATATTTGGTTTTGAAATCTGACATGGGGCTAGACATATTGTCAATTTCCCAGCTGCCCCAAGTCATGTGACTTGTGCTCTGATAAACTTCAATCACTCTTTACTGCTGTACTGCAATTTGGAGTGATATCACCCCCCTCCCTTTTCTCCCCCAGCAGCCAAACAAAAGAACAATGGGAAGGTAACCAGATAACAGCTCCCTAACACAAGATAACAGCTGTCTGGTAGATCTAAGAACAACACTCAATAGTAAAAACCCATGTCCCACTGAGACACATTCAGTTTCATTGAGAAGGAAAAACAGCAGCCTGCCAGAAAGCATTTCTCTCCTGAAGTGCAGGCACAAGTCACATGACCAGGGGCAGCTGGGAAATTGACAAAATGTCTAGCCCCATGTCAGATTTCAAAATTGAATATAAAAAAATCTGATTGTTCTTTTGAGAAATGGATTTCAGTGCAGAATTCTGCTGGAGTAGCACTATTAACTGATGTGTTTTGAAAAAAACATGTTTCCATGACAGGATCCCTTTAAAGATGTAGGAGCCATCTAAGGTCATTTTGGCTGGTCATGTGCTTTCAGAAAGGGCCAGTGCTGCACTATGGAACTGCTTTCTGACAGGCTATTGTTACTTCTACTCAGTGTAACTGAAGTCGCAGTGGGACATGGATTTTTACTATTGAGTGCTGTTCTTATATCTACCAGGGAACTGTTATCTGGTTACCTTCCCATTGTTCTGCTGTAAGGAAAGAACCCAATATAAAAAAGGACAATTTATATTGTGAAAAATACCTGAAGGTTTGGATATAGATAGATAGAATCTTTAGTTCAGGGACACAATTTATTCCTATTATTTCAGAAGCAGCAGTGGCAAAATAAACAAATGCAGATCAAATCCTTACGGCTACAAGCAATACAAAGTCCGGTAAGATTTCAAGCTCCAAGAATCAAACTACCTGATGTTACACAATGGCTCGTCTCTATAACCACAAACCAACCTCGTCTGGGTTATTTAAAACCTGTGGGGCATTGTATGTTGCTATTAGCTTAACCAGTGTTCTAAGTACAGATGCAGAAGCAAAGCCCCCGGTGATACAATTCATTACAAGTAAGTGAAATTACCATTGCTGCCACAGTGAAACTGTGAGTGATGGTGCTATTTAAAATAAATAAAAATAGATGAGTGCCCCATGACCAAAGTAATAAAGAAATAACGGATATACAAGGGCCTGACCAAAGCAATTATTTTCTAAACAGCAGTAGGAGTTAAAGGGATCCTGTCATCGGAAAACATGTTTTTTTCAAAACCTATCAGTTAATAGTGCTACTCCAGCAGAATTCTGCACTGAATCCATTTCTCAAAAGAGCAAACAGATTTTTTTTTTTAATTTTGAATTCTGACATGGGGCTGGACATTTTGTCAATTTCCCAGCTGCCCCCAGTCATGTGACATGTGCCTGCACTTTAGGAGAGAAATGCTTTCTGGCAGGCTGCTGTTTTTCCTTCTCAATGTAACTGAATGTGTCTCAGTGAGACATGGGTTTTTACTATTGGGTGCTGTTCTTAGATCTACCAGGGAGCTGTTATCTTGTGTTAGGGAGCTGCTATCTGGTTACCTTCCCATTGTTCTTTTATTTGGCTGCTGGGGGGAAAAGGGAGGGGGTGATATCACTCCAACTTGCAGTACAGCAGTAAAGAGTGATTGAAGTTTATCAGAGCACAAGTCACATGACTTGGCGCAGCTGGGAGATTTACAATATGTCTAGCCCCATGTCAGATTTCAAAATTGAATATAAAAAAAATATGTTTGCTCTTTTGAGAAATGGATTTCAGTGCAGAATTCTGCTGGAGCAGCACTATTAACGGATTCATTTTGAAAAAAAATTTTTTCCCCATAACAGTATCCCTTTAAAGAAGGAGTTACCAGGCAATAAAGAATCACAAGTATCTCACCTGCATTTCCTAAGAATGGTAGAGATGAGACAGGGGGTACAAGTGGGCTCAGACTATCTTCCTGCAATTCACAAGGGGACTCCTGTTGTAGAATCTGGTCTGTAATATCATAGGTACAGGACAGATCTAGGACACCTGAAGATCCCACAGAACTGATGGATGCGGGCAGTTGGCTTGGCCCAGCTCCTTTTCTTTCCATTTTCCTGCCAATTATAAGGAGAGACAAATATGTTATATATTTACGACCACACATAGTTTATACAGGAGCAGTGGGCAGCTCCATGTTGTAATCAGATGATCACAGTGGTGGACAATCAAAAGGGCAACCATTTGGGAGTTTTGACCTTGAAAGCAAGTTCAGGTAAAACTTAGTCCCTGTGAAAATGTATAAAAATGCAATAACAATATTCATGAATCAGATTAAAGTGAGTGTAGGACAGGCCAGACCAGGGGTGAGTGTAGGACTGGGCAGACAATGGGTGAGTGTCGGTGTAGGACTGGGCAGACAATGGGTGAGTGTCAGACCAGGGATGAGTGCGAGTGTAGGACTGGCCAGACCAGGCGTGAGTGTAGGACTGGCCAGACCAGGGGTGAGAGTGGGTGTAGGACTGGCCAGACCAGGGTTGAGTGTGGGTGTAGGACTGGCCAGACCAGGGATGAGTGTGAGTATAGGACTGGGCAGACTAGGGATGAGTGTGACATTTTTGGACAGCTTGAATATAGCGCATTATATTGACAAACAATCCCTGTTTTGTTTCAAGGGAAGGACATTGCTCAATGGACAAAATGTCTTAATATCCTTGATATATTTATAATAGGTGAAGGCAAAGGATCTCTAGATTTTATTCTATAGACTGGTGTCCAGATGTACATAATCCTCTCGGTATAGGAAAACACCACCCAGCAAATCTTAAATCAACAGGATGTTGCCATTTGTTATGCACTATAGGGAAGAAAATGCTAATCTGTGTGGTTTCCACATCAAATATGAAGACCTGAAGTTTTACTGTCAGAGCAAGATTTTGTGCTATTTCTGTCACTTCTATAGACGCAGAGCTGGGTTGTGAAGAGCTACACGAGAGTGTATGTTCTTTGCTTATTGTCCCTGGTGTATTTGCCCAGTCATTTCTTTCCTGCTGCCAATGCTCCGGAAATAACATTAAGAAGACACAGAGGGGCAGAATATTGGAATAATGACGGAAAAAGAAATAACTCGAGCCAAATGATTCTTGCTGAAACAAATACAAAATGTAGAGCCGGTAATTGTATTTATTGTATTTTAGCTTCACACTTGCGGTTATGTTTTCAATGATATTTCAAGGTACAGGTATGGGATCCGTTATCCAGAAAGCTCTGAATTACGAAAAGGCCGTCTCCCATAGAATCCATTTTAACCAAATAATACAAAATTTTTCAAATAATTTCCTTTTTCTGTCTAATAATAAAACAGTAGCTTGTACTTGATCCCAATTAAGATATAATTAAATCTTATTGGAAGCAAAACCAGCCTATTGGGTTTATTTAATCAATGAAGATCCAAATTACAGAAAGATCAGTTATACGTAAAGTCTCATGTCCCGAGCATTCTGGATAAAAGGTCCAATACCTGTATTATAAATGTTCTAAAGGCAATTGTGGCAGCAGTGACCCTAAGGCCTTGACACAGACACGATAGTGGGCAATTATTACCGCAGGTGCAGTTGAGTTGGCCCGAAATTCCAGTCAATTGCACAAAAAACCCTATTCATTAAAGGTACTTCTGTTAAAATGCACCCCCAGCACTTGTCTATAGCTGTGTTTGGTGCCCCAGCAGACAATAGGTTGAAAAGAGTGCGGCTCTGTATCCTGTGTTTGAATGGCTGCCCTCATGGCTACACAGCAGCTTGTTTATATAAACTATAGTAGTACTTATCTGTTATCTACTGTGTATCCAGTGCTTGAATGGCCGCCCTCATGGCTACACAGCAGCTTGTTTATATAAACTATAGTAGTACTTATCTGTTATCTACTGTGTATCCAGTGCTTGAATGGCCGCCCTCATGGCTACACAGCAGCTTGTTTATATAAACTATAGTAGTACTTATCTGTTATCTACTGTGTATCCAGTGCTTGAATGGCCGCCCTCATGGCTACACAGCAGCTTATTTATATTAACTATAGTAGTACTTATCTGTTATCTACTGTGTATCCTGTGCTTGAATGGCTGCCCCCATGGCTATACAACAGCTTGTTTATATAAACTATAGTAGTACTTATATGTTATCTACTGTGTATCCTGTGCTTGAATGGCTGCCCCCATGGCTACACAGCAGCTTGTTTATATAAACTATAGTAGTACTTATCTGTTATCTACTGTGTAGCCTGTGCTTGAATGGCTGCCCCCATGGCTACACAGCAGCTTGTTTATATAAACTATAGTAGTACTTATCTGTTATCTACTGTGTAGCCTGTGCTTGAATGGCTGCCGCCATGGCTACACAGCAGCTTGTTTATATAAACTATAGTAGTACTTATCTGTTATCTACTGTGTATCCAGTGCTTGAATGGCCGCCCTCATGGCTACACAGCAGCTTGTTTATATAAACTATAGTAGTACTTATCTGTTATCTACTGTGTATCCAGTGCTTGAATGGCCGCCCTCATGGCTACACAGCAGCTTGTTTATATTAACTATAGTAGTACTTATCTGTTATCTACTGTGTATCCTGTGCTTGAATGGCTGCCCCCATGGCTATACAACAGCTTGTTTATATAAACTATAGTAGAGTTTCTAAAGTAAACACACCAGTTGTATCAGTGCAGGGCAACACTATATTACATAGCCATTCCATGAAAACACTTACTTACACAACATTTTTTGGTGTCACTGTTCCTTTAAAATTATCTATTGTGGCTTGGTGCTTTACAAAGAACGGTTGACAAGATAATGGCAAAAATACTACAAGGATTCCACAGTGGCCCCTGCCCCCCATTTTTATTATAAAAAGCCCACTCTACACCTGCATATAAAACCTTCTCTCATCCAATCTCAAGAGATGCTCTGCTGTACTCTGGGAAGATCCCAAAGCTTTCTCTACGTTCCCTTACTTCCATGAACTAATCTTTCCAACAGACACTTTCCATTCCCTTATTAATTAGTTGCCCCCCATTCCATAAAGTAGTTTGTGTACTGGAGACCCTGCACTGCATATACTACAAGGGGCCTTATCAGCACAATGTCATTATCCTGAATGATTATTATCTGCTCCCATGGGCACAATCATACAGTATCTTCTGCGCTACCAACTGTCAGTTATTGCTATATGTCAGTAATTGCTATAGCCAAGTCTATTACCCCCAAGCCATTAGCTCTTCTAATCAAGTATTTGTTTAAAGGAGAAGTTAGAATGAATTTCTATAAGCTGTGGACGTGTGTGTGTTTCTGTTTTGGATTCTGTTTACAATTTAGTATCAATAAACACCACACGCCAGTGCTTATACTGAAAAAGTGTTGTCATTTGAAAATTGTATATTTCTCTTTTTATATAAAGGTTTGGGGGTTTATTTTTACCCCTATTTCCTCCCCATCCTCCCCTTGAGCTATTTAACAGACCGGGTACGTTACAGGGTACATGTTTAATAGCACAAGTGGGGGCAAAATGCTTGAAATCATCCTTGATTGCCCTTGTTAGAATGGGCAGAAAGCATTTCTTAAAGGAAAACTATACCCCCAGAATGAACACTTAAACAGATAGTTTACATCATTTTAAGTGGCATATTAAAGAATCTTACCAAACTGGTCTATATATTTAAGTAAATATTGTCCTTTTACATCTTTTGCCTTAAGCCACCATTTTCGTCTGTGTGCTGCCTCAGAGATCACCTGACCAGACTCTAAAAGGGAGAAGTGTTGAAGCAAAAGCAGAACACTGTCTGTTAATTGGCTCATGTGACCTAACAAGTATGGTTTGTTGGCATGTTTATGTGCTCACTGAATTGTACGATCCCAGGGGGTGGCCCTTATTTTTTTTTAAAAATGGCAATTTTCTATTTATGCTTACCCAATGGCACATACTACTAGAAAAGCATATTATTATGAAAATGGTTTATTTACATGAAGCAGGGTTTTTACATATGAGCGGTTTTATGCAATATATTTTTATAGAGACCTAGGGGGTATAGTTTTCCTTTAAAGTGCTTGTTTGAACCCCTTATGGTATATGCTGAATTACCAAACTAATCTCAAATACATCTCTAAATATAATAAAAGAAGCAGACGCCTAACACTGGCAGGTTGCCAGTTAGCCCCCTATTGCACATAAACTGCAGAAACTGAGCTTGTGCTACTGCGTCCCCTGCAGATAGATGTTACTAATACACCCCCATATGTATTCCTTCTGCCCTAATAATTACATTGGCATCAGTTATTATTGTAACAAGCAAGAATCCGACATGGTCAAATACTGGCCAGGTGGCACCTCTAACTCAGCATGGGGGGGGGGCCCAGAGCAAGAAGGAGAGCAGTGGTTTAATGCGGAAATCTGAACACATTGGGCATAACTGCGCCAGCATCAGGTTCTCGCAACCAAAATGAAGCCATAAATGTCCCTTTGTCTTATGCAACTGCGCCACCTGCAGGTACATTTTGCTATTAACCTGAATAAAACAATTGTTTGCCCATGTGCATTGGGCAACTGAAACCATGCGAGCTGCATAGCACTATAATAAGTAACCCCTAACTATGTAAATCCGGTCCTGAATAAAAATCAGATGGCACACACTCTGGCAAATGTGCTAAATAATTCTTGTGGTTTATTTGAGATCTCTACACAACTTTTGGGAGGCACACAAATCTCAAATAAACCAAAATAATTATTTTGCACATTTGCCAGAGTGTGTGCCATCTGATTTTTATTACAATACATGGATTGTTGAGACTTTTGAATGCAACAGAGTTTCCAGATAGAGCACCACATTGAATCGAACACAGAATCTTGCATTGTTTAACATTTGGTATTAACACTAGGTGGCAACATAACCAAGCTAATAAACTGCAGTCAACTCACAATTATGGGCATCCACCACACAGTGCAGGCAATAACCCCTTCACTCCCCACAAACTCCCTACAAACTAACCAGTACATAAATGGCCCTTCCACAAGTGTATGTTCTACCTTACTCTGTATAAACACAAAGAGGGGCATCGTAATTCTACACAAACAAAAAGAATAAATACAGAAGTCTACTAGAAAATCATAAAAACATGAAATAAACCCAATAGGCTGATTTTGCTTCCAATAAAGATTAATTATATCTTAGTTGGGATCAAGTACAAGCTACTGTTTTGTTACAGAGAAAAGGGAAATCACTTTTAAAAATGTGGATTATTTGGATAAAATGGAGTCTATGTGAGAAGGCCTTTCCATAATTCGGAGCTTTCTGGATAACTGTTTTCCGGATAATGGATCCTATACCTGTACTATGCTTTGTGAATTCAGGCTATAATAAATTTGCAGTGGCCCATGTGTGCACCACAACTAACCAGGTTAATTTTGTCTGTTGGTGGCACCTATCACATGTATGAGGCCATACAAGCACAGGACATGGGTCAACTGGATTAAAGAAAAACGAAACACCCTTAAAAAAAAATATCGGTAGAAATGCTGCGTTTTATATACTAAAC
This sequence comes from Xenopus petersii, assembly GCA_038501925.1. Taxonomy (NCBI): domain Eukaryota; kingdom Metazoa; phylum Chordata; class Amphibia; order Anura; family Pipidae; genus Xenopus; species Xenopus petersii. The sequence continues at coordinate 119,737,149 of CM076681.1, forward strand.
TGACTGCACCAACTTAAAGCCACAATCTTTATAAAAAGGGGTTCTTCGTCTTCCAAAAGAAATGTTCATCTTCAAACACTTGTTTCAGTTCAATTGGTTTCAGACAGTTCACCAGAAACAAAGACTTTGCCAATTACTTTCTATCTTCTATTTGTGACTGTTTTTCTAATACTGTAGTGTAAAGTTTCATTTTTCACCTTCTAAAGCAGCTCTGGGAGGGGGGGGTCAGCGACCCTGTAACTAAGCTCATCCGTTAGTTGATCCATTTCTTGGGTTTGTCCCTGCCGAGCAGAATCCCTGGGTTTCATTAAAGGAGGTTGTTCACCTTCCAAAAACTTTTTTCAACTCAGTTGTTTTTAGATTGTTCCCCAGAATAAAGACTTTTTTCAATTACTTTCCGTTATTTGTTTTTTTATGTTTTTTCCAAAATCTAAGTGTAAAGTTGAATGTTCCTGTCTCTGGTGTTTGAGTCTGGCAGCTCAGTAATTCAGGTGCAGATTCTGAACTGTTACAATTTTGTAACATTTAGTTGATCCATTTCTCAGCAGCATCTCTGAAGTATTAGCAACTATTGTATCAATTCTAACAGCTGCCTGTAATGAAATCCAGAGATTATGCTCAGCAGGGACAAAGATAAGAAATGTATTAACTAAATGTATCCATTTAGAACAGTTTATAGGATCGGCGACCCCGCCCTCCTCCCAGAGCTGCTTCAGAAGGAGAGAAATGACACTTTACACTTCAATATTAGAAAAACCGTCATTGGAAAAAGATGTTATTTCTGGTGATCTATCTGAAACCAACTAGTTGTTTGAAGGTGAACCACCCCTTTAAGATGGAGATTTGGGCTGTTGGTAATTGCAGGCCTGGTCAGGCACAGTCAGTCATGTTGCCCCATGTATCAGATTCCTAAAGGACACATTTCCTAGGATTATACTATGTGGCAGATTAGCCAAATTTGCAGTCACAATGCTAATTTGATTTCCTTGTAGTTATGCAATTTGCTTAATGCCAGTTTAAATGTGAATTCATTTGGGTCTAGAACAGAGGATATCCTGCTTCATTTATAATGGAGGATATTATTATATATTACATTTATGATAGCTGTATTCTCATCTTGAATTTCAACTCAATGGGGTAAGGGGTAGATTGCATCCCCTTCAAGGCACCGCTTACAGAAAGGCCTTCTCTAATTGATTTCCTTTTTCTCTGTAATGATAAAACAGTAGCTTGTACTTGATCCCAATGAAGATATAATTAATCCTTATTGGAAGCAACCAGCCTATTGGGTTTATTTAATGTTTACATTATTTTCTAGTAGACTGAAGACATTAAGACCCAAATTATGGAAAGGCCCATTATCCAGAAAGCCCAAGGTCCTGAGCATTCTGCATAACAGAACCTATACCATAAAAAAACAGATCAGCAAAATTGAATTTTAAGGGCCAGAATGTTTTGTTTCTTTTTTGAGAAAGAAGTGGCAAGTACACACACTTTACCCACTGACACTTGTGATATATACCCAAATCACTTCTGTCATGCTATATTGGTCCCCACATGCCCTTTTAATTTACTCAGTATAAATGTATGGGTTATAAGCTCTGCACTCTTCAAGGTGAACCCTATATATACATATATTCTGCTCTGCCTGATCCAGTCTGTCGCAGAGTCACTCAGCTAAGGCACAGAGGGTTCCTACTAAAGTGCAAAATGGGAAAACAAAACACTGGTGTCACAATAACAAGAGTTCAGCAGCAACACAATACACAGAGACACACTACGTTACAGAATTCACTGCTTGGAACCAACAACAGACTGCTAGACTAACACAACCCCTGTCCTTTAAAGGGGTGGTTCAACTTTAAGTTAATTGTTATAAAATGGCTAATTCTAAGCAACTTTTCAATTGGTCTTCATTATTTATATTTTATAGTTTTTTAATTATTTAACTTCTTCTAACCCTTTCTAGTCTTCAAAGGGGGTCACTGACCCCATTTAAAAAAAATCTGAATGCTCTGTAAATCTGTATTTATTGCTATGTTTTACTCATCACCTTTCTATTGCAGCCTCTCCTATTCCAGTCTCTTATTCAAATCAGTGCATGGTTGCTAGGGCTATTTATTTCCTACAAACCCAGTTGTGTGTATTGGAAGGTGCAGGATTCTCAAGTAAAAACAGATACGAGGCCTAATGAAGTGCAGACAACTCATACACTTACACCAGTTAAAAGAGGCAATCATTTATTGCAAGAGGCCAAATGCGTTTCTGGTAGGGATGCACCAGATCCACTATTTTGAACCCCCGAATCTGTCATGAAAGAATCGGCCGAATACCAAACTGAATCTGAATTTGCATATGCAAATTAGCGATGGGAAGGGGAAAATGTCTTTACTTCCTTATTTTGAGACAAAAAGTCATGCAATTTCACTCCACGCCCCTAATTTGCATATACAAATTAGGATTCGGTTTGGCCGGGCAGAAGGATTCGGCGGAATCCTGTTGATAAAGGCTGAATCTTGGCAGCATCCCGAACCGAATCCTGGATTCGGTGCATCCCTAATTTCTGGAATAACTCCCTTAATCATGGGCTCCCTTAATTCACCTTTAAGATAACTTTTTGTATGTTACACAAATGGCTATTCTTAGCAGCTTTTCAGTTGGTCTTTGTTTTTTTAAGTTTTCCAATTATTCATTTTGCATCATTTCAGGTTCAAGAAGGCGTTGCTTCCAGGTCCATGAGTGCAATTCATCAGGGATGGCTGACTGGTGATGGGCGTAAGTTGCCAGGGCAATGTATATAGACAAGCAACTTTGAGAAGGGCGAGAGTTAGTGATGTGCAGATTGGGATTTCCCCGACGTGCATCTGTGTTGCTTTTATAGACCCGCCCCATGATGACATCACAAAAGCGGCCGGGCGAGCAGGCGCCGCGTCTATAAAAGACGAACCCAGAAGTTGGCATTTGACGGTGGCGGGCGGGGAAAGCAGGAGAAGAGCTCAACCCACACCCATGAAGAAGTGCGCCGGCCTGCACATCACTAGTGAGAGTCCATTTGAGCACTGTGTCACACTCGTAAATGAGCCCTCCGCAATGAAAAAAACGGGGGCTTCAACTTTAACTTACATTTTAGTTTGTTATAGAATGACTGTTCCTAAGCACCTTTTCAGTTGGTCTTCATTGTTCTTCTGACTCTTTCCAGCTTTCAATATAGGGGTCACTGACCCCATCTAAAAACAAATGCTCTGTAAGACTATACATTAGGGGAGTTATTTATCAAAATCCAAATTTTTCTCATGTGTAAAATGAAAAAAAAAAAGTAGTAGAATCTACGATTTACCCTTATTTATCACCCACGAAAAAATCGGATTGGGAAAAACCCTGACTTTTTTAGACAGTCTCAAGAATAATCTGAATTTTGCATGAAATTGGTGGAAAATCCCAAAATCAGATTATTGTACGAAACCCAGCGTAAACCAGAATATCTTAAAATTGCAAATAGAACCTCTGCTATGACTTCTACAGAACCTCAACAGGTTGAAGATTTTGGATTCGGACTTTTTGCATCCGTGGGGTATAATAAAACTCAAATCTCTATATTTTATAATAAAAACAAAAATAAACAAAACAAAGATTTTTTTTGAGTTTTTAGCATTCAGACTTTAATAAAGAACTCCCTTATTGTTACTTTTCATTCCTCCTCTTTCTATTCAGGCCTCTCCTATTCACTCTCTGCATCACAGTAAATGTTCATGTAAAGGAGAACAACCCCTAAGTTACAATTAGTATGGTGTACACAGGGCCGCTCCGGGGTGTAGAATGTTTATTTCTAAGCAACTTTTTGATTGGCCTTCATTTTTTACTTCTACAGTTTTTGAATGATTTGCCTTTTTCTTCGGACTCTTTCCATCTTTCAAATGGGGGGGGTCACTGACCCCATCTAAATAACAAATGTTCTGTAAGGCCAAATATTTATTATTATTGCTACTTTTTAGTCCTCAGGGCTTTCCTATTCATATTCCAGTCTCTTATTCAAATCTATGCATGGTTGCTATGGGGAATTGGGACCCTAACAACCAGACTACTGACATTGCAAACTGGAGAGCTGCTGAATAAAAAGCTAAATAACTCAGAGACAACAGATAATCAACCTTTTTTCTATATTTAATACAGCCCGTTCTTAGCTGTGAAGGAAAACGGAAAATCAAATCATACTTACCGAGATTTTCTTTTCCTAGACCTGAACATGGCAGTGGACACTTTAGGGTTAATCCCTCCTGTCTGTGGACGGAACAGGAATTAGTAGCAAATAAAAAGGAGGCCCCTCCCCTCTGCCGCCATCTTTTGGACTTTTCTGTAACTCCCCCATAGAGGGTTGGGAAGCCTTGTCCACTGCCATGTTCAGGTCTAGGAAAAGAAAATCTCGGTAAGTATGATTTGATTTTCCGTTTTCCTATTCCCTTCACATGGCAGTGGACACTTTAGGGACGTAAAAAAGCAAACAACAATGAGGGTGGGAATGCAATTTTACTTATTTAATACACTGTTAAGTACTGAGGATCCAAAGTTGGAAAGACTTTTTGAGTAAAGGTCAAATTTGTAGTGTTTGACGAATGTGTTCCAAGAACTCCATACTGCTGCTTTGCATATGTCCTCTGATGGTACCTGGGCCCTGAGTGCCCAGGATGTCGCTGTACCTCTGGTTGAGTGTGCCTTAACTTTAGAGGGTACTGGAGATGACTGGTTTGAGTATGTCATATGGATACATTCTTTTATCCAATTGGCCACAGTGTTTTTGGAAGGTTGGTTTCCGATTCTCGTGCCTTGAGTGATAACCAGTAAAGAGTCAGTTTTTCTTATCTCTTTGGTTCTGTCGAGATAGATTTTTAAACATCTCACCACATCTAGCGTATGCCATTTTTCTTCTTCCTCTGAGTTAGGATTCTTAAAGAATGTTGGCAGGATAATATCCTGAGTCGTGTGGAATTTGGAAATTACCTTGGGGGTGAATCCTTCACGAGTTCTTAGTATGACCTTATCTTGAGAGAATGTGATTTTGTCCTCTCCCATTGAGAGAGCATGTATCTCACTGACTCTTCTGGCTGAAGCGATAGCTATCAGAAATGTCATTTTTAAATTGACAATTTTTAGGGGTGCTTTGTCCATGGGTTCAAATGGAGTAGAAGTCAAGGCCTTTAGTACTAGATTGAGGTCCCAAGGGGGAACTCTTGTTTTAGTTGCCGGCCTGATTCTTTTAAGCGCTTGGAAGAATCTTTTGATGAGAGGATTGGAACTCCAGCGGATTCCCGAGAAGTGGGAGATTGCAGTAATTTGTCCTTTAAGGGTGGGATTGCTTAGGCTTAGGTCTACACCCTTTTGAAGGAACTCTACCACTTGAGTTTCTGAGTTGGACATGGGAGAAGAATTGTTGTTCCTGCACCATTCTGAGAACTTTTCCCAGGTTTTGAAATATTTTTCTGTGGTAGCTGATTTTTTGGCAGCTAGTAGGGTGTTTATGGAACCTTCTGACAGTCCTAGGGATTTTAGTTTGTCCCTTTCAAGCGCCATGCCGTTAGAGCTAGCTTCTCCTGATGAGGGTGGTTCACAGATTTCAGTGTTAGAAGGTCTTGATGGTTTGGAAGTTTCCAATAATTCCCCTTGGATAGGTGGAGAAGTTGAGGGAACCAAACTCGTCTCGGCCACCAAGGGGCAATCAGGATCACATCTGCTTTGTCTTGAGTGATTTTTGTAATTACCTTCTGAATCAATGCGAACGGGGGAAAGATGTAAAGGGGGGCCCCAATTCCATTTTATTGAAAAAGCGTCTGTCAGTGAGGCTTTCGGGTCTCTTTTCCAAGAGCAGAAATTCTCCATCTTTGTGTTGGATCTGGAGGCCATTAGGTCTATTTTGAAGGGTCCCCATTTTTTCCAAATCATTTTGAAGATTTTTTGGCTCAGTTCCCATTCCCCTCCCTTGGGGAGAGTTCTGCTTAGTTTGTCTGCGATCACATTGTCTTTTCCCGCTATGTGGGAAGCTTTGAGGAGTAAGAGGTTGTTTTCTGCCCAAGTTAGAATAGTTGTGGTCAAGGATAACAGATTCCAATATCTTGTGCCCCCTTGTTTCATGATGTACCTCACTGCTGTAGTGTTGTCTGATTTGATCCAGACCGCTTTTCCCTGAATGAGAGGGCTGAATGCCAGTAAGCTTAGGTGAATCGCCTTTAATTCTCTCCAGTTTGAGGATCTTTGACTCTCTTCTGTGTTCCACCACCCCAGGGTTTTGTGAACCCCCATGTGAGCTCCCCATCCCAGACTGCTGGCGTCTGTGGTGATTGTGGTCCATGAGTCTATCTGTAGTGGCATAGGTATTCGAAGGTTCTTCTCTTGTAACCACCATCTCAAGCTTTGTAGGGTCTCTTCTGTGAGTAATATTAGTTGGTTTTGTGTTTTGGGGTTCTTGTTCCATTGAGATAGGAAATTGAAGTGGAGACTCCGAGTGTGTATCCTCGACCATCTGACACAATCTATGGTGGAGACCATTTTCCCTATTGTGCTTTGGCAGATCTTGACTGTCGTAATGGGATGAAGAATGAGTTGTTGTATATTTTTCTTTAAGTCCTTTGCCCTTGTCCTTGGCAAGCTGAGGGTCATCTCCCTGGTGTCTAAGATCGTGCCCAGGTATTCTATCCTCTGACATGGGATTATCATGGATTTTCCCCAGTTTATGATCCAGCCTAATTTTGACAGGTAATGGGTTGTAGTGGTGAGGTGAGCCAGCAATAGAGGTTTTGATTGAGCTTTCAGGAGGATGTCGTCTAGATAGGCGTAGATTTGTATCCCCATTATTCTTAGATTCGCCAAGACAGGTGCTAGGATTTTTGTAAATATCCTTGGGGCTGTGGCCAGTCCGAATGGCATGGCTGTATATTGGAAATGTTCCCCCAAGGTCTTGAATCTGAAGTATTTTGTGTGATCTGAGTGGATGGGGATGTGTAGGTAGGCATCTTGTAGGTCTAGTTTTATCATCCAATCCCTAAAGTGCAATTGACTTTAAGGTTTCCATCCTGAAAGTTGGGACTTTGAGATGTTCGTTTAGATGTTTTAGGTTTAGAATTACTCTGAACTCCCCATTCGCCTTTCTTTTGAGGAAAAGGTGGGAGTAAATACCTTTGAATCTTTGGTTTGGTGGTACTTTGGAGATTATTTTGTTTTGTAGTAACTTCTTTATGATGGATTTTAGTTGTGTAGTTGCCTCCTTTGATCTTGGTCTGTCTGATGAGGTGAAAGAGGACTTGGGTTTTTTTGCAAATTCTAGAAGGTATCCTTCTGATACTATATCTTTTGCCCATTCGTTTTGGATTTCTTGAGCCCAAACTGCCTTGAAATCTTTTAGTCTCCCGCCTATATAAGACAGTTGGACTCTCGCACCTTCATGCTTTATTTTTCTCAGTTTTGAGGTCTCTTTTGAAACCTTGGGGGTTTTGGAAGTTTTGGCTCCTGGTTTTCCACTGTCTGGCATTGTATTTCCCCGGTCTGTACTGTCTGGCGTCCCGAAAGGAATTTCTTTGATTCCTGTTTTGAAATTTTCTCTCTCTTCTCTCTTGTGGAAGAAAGGCAGATTTTCCCGCCGAGGCTTTGGAGATGATTTGATCCAGTTTGGTACCGAATAGTAGGTCTCCTTTGAAGGGCAATGAACACAAGTTGTGTTTTGACTGCGAGTCTGCATTCCAGTGTCTGAGCCACAGGGATCTTCTTGCTGAGACGGCCAAACCCATAGTTCTGGCTGCTAGTTTCACATTTGTTAAGGAAACTTCAGCGGAGTAGTCGTTGGCCACTTTTATGTCGTGGATCATTTCTAAGAGTTTGGTTCTTTCCACACCCGATTTTATGGCATGCCAATTCGTCTATCCAGATTTTATTGGCTCTGGCAACCGTGGTATTAGCTACTTCCGCTTTGCAGATGGTTCCATTAGCCAGGTAAAGTTTTTTGAGTGTGGAGTCCTGACGCCTTTCCATAGTGTCTTTTAGGGACACCCCCTCGTCCACTGGTAGAGTGGTTCTTCTCGCAACTCTGGTGATGGCTGCGTCTACTTTCGGGACATTGTCCCATATTTTTGAATCTTGTTCCGCGAAGGGGAATAACTTCTTAATTTTCCTTGGGAGTGTCAGTTTTTTGTCTGGCGTTTCCCATTCAGATTCCATACTGTTTTTGATGACTTCATGTATGGGAAAAATGTGGTTTCTTTTCGATGAGGATTTAAACATCTTGTCTTTATTAGAGGGAATGGGATCATCTCTAAGGTTTAAAGTCTTCCTGATTGCTTTGATAAGTGGTTCAACCATATCCAAAGGCATTTCACATTCCTCTTCCTCCTTTTCCGTATCCGAGAGTTCACCTTCTGCTCCCTTTCTCTGGTCTGTTTGGAGCTGACTCTCCCACTGGCACTGGCTTGTTCAGAGTTGATGTTGGTAAGGACTTTGTTGGTTACTTCGGAAACCATGTTGGACATGGAGTTGTTGAAGGATTCCTTCATCCAATCCATTAGGTCTGTGAATTGTTTAGAATTGACACCTGTTGCTTCATCCATGCATTTTCTGCATACTTTCTTGTTTGGCACTACAGGATCTTCACAGTAGGTGCATTCCGTTCTGTGCGATTTCCTCCTTTGCTCCAGTCTATTTGGGGAACTTCTGTAGAAAAAGAAAAAGTTTCCATTTATAAATGCATCTCTCTTTTTCCTCATTGCAGATTGAAGAAAAAGATACGGGACTCACCCCCTGGAGCCTGAATGAGAGCGTCTTAAGCTCATTACACCAGTCACTGCAATAAAATGAAGCTTTTAGAAAAGGTTCCGTCCTTTAGGCTCAGCGTGTATAAAATAGAAGTATAATACTTACAGATTGCACCCTCTCACAGAACAGCAGGCACTAACACTGTGTGGCAGCAAAACGTGGGGAGAACGAACGCTGAGCGAAGAATCGCAGGCGTTTTTTCGCGCTTCCGCATTTATTTGAATCTTGCGCATGCGCATTACCTTTCCGCCATTTTGGAAGGGTCCGTCAGCGAATTTACTGCGCATGCGCCGGTTGTGTCCGGCATTGCGGCTTACCACGCTGATAGGCAACGGATGGCCAAGGACTCGCCAGTCCCTCCGGAGACTCCCACAAGCAACAGCTCGGTCCCGGAGCTTCAGTACATGAGATGCTTTCTGCACTGGCACGTAAGGGGGGAGTTTGCAGGAAGAAAAAAAGATGGCGGCAGAGGGGAGGGGCCTCCTTTTTATTTGCTACTAATTCCTGTTCCGTCCACAGACAGGAGGGATTAACCCTAAAGTGTCCACTGCCATGTGAAGGGAATAGGAAATATGAAATGCCAATGGCTGAACAAGAGAAAAAGTTGCTGTTTGTGTGAAAGAGTTTCTGTACCTGAGCGAGTTGATCCCACGCTACATGTGACGTCAGTGAGGAGGCCCAGTCCGGATGCGCCACACAATAACAACAGCCGCCGCCGGTTTCCAGGAACAGTGTCCTTGCGTGACCTCCCCCAGTTGCCTCCTGTTTCCCTTCCCAGGCCAACAGCTGTCAGTCAGGGCGTTCACACACGAGCAGTTGTTGTGTTTGTGCCGCCAGGCTTGCGGAAGCACATCAACAGCCAGCCGGGGAAACACACAGCAACACTAAAATCTATTCCTTGAAGTCTAGGCTTCCTTGGCAGCGCGGGGGGCATCTGGGAGTTGTAGTCCTCCCGGCGCACTCAGCTATGTTCTATGAGCGCGGAGGAACCTCAATTCCCAGGGCTTCCCGCGCCTAAACAATTGCGCGATGCTGGCAACTAGCGAACGCGCGGAACCCACTCACCGGCACAACGTGTTCGAATAACAGACATACGGGAAGATGACTGCAACGGGGTTTGAATGGTAAAGGCACCGCTGACGCAAAACGAGATGATGTAATGAGAGCGGTGCGGTACCCAATGACGTCACTCCGCTAGAGCCGGACTGAACCGGGCGCCTCTGCAATGCTTTAACCCTGCCGTGTCCGCATGGCTTTGGCGTTTGGATTAAGAAGAGCGGCGGAGTCAGGTGATGAGGAGAGGGCGGGAGATAAGGTGTTCCCCTGAGCTATCACCGCTTCTCACATCAGCAACAGCAACAACAACCGCCTGTCACTGGATGGAGCCGGTGCGGCACCTCCTTTAGTTCTCCCTCCGCCGCCTTATCGTCTCCTTTCTCTTTCTAGGAAACCTGCAGCAGCTCCCTGAGCCCGAGTCCCGCACAATCATGGCCGTGCCAGTCTCCTTTCAGGTCCGCGCCACAACCCTGCCAGGTACTTTTTGCCTCTTGTTTCCTCCTCTTCTCCCTGTTACAGCTATGGGAGCTGAATGCTCTGGACCAGGGCTTTCCGGATAAGGGGTCTTTTTGTTATTTGGATCTTCATACCTTAGGGTAGGGGCACACTGGGCAATTCGGGGAGATTTAGTCGACTGGCGACTAATCGCCTCTTCTTTGCGGCGACCAATCTCCGAATGTTTGAGGCAACATCGGAATACGAAGCGCCATGTGTGCCATGCCGCAGGCGACTTTTCATTATAGCCGGCGCAAGACAGAGGTCGCCGCAAAGACAAGGCGATTAGTCGCCAGACGACTAAATCTCCCTGAATCTGTGCCCCTACCCTTAAGTCTACTACATAATCATATAAACATTAAATAAACCCAATAGGCTGGTTTAGCTTCCAATAAGGATACATTATATCTTAGTTGGGATCAAGTACAAGCTACTGTTTTATTATTACAGAGAAAAAGGAAATAGGTTTTAAAATGTGAGATTATTTGATTAGAACAGTGTATATAATCATTAAAGATCCAAGTATAGGAGAAGGAAGAGGAACTCCAGCAGTATTAATGCAAACAACTTTTTATTCCAGGCAGTGGTAAATACATGTTTCTGGTTCAATACCCTTTATCAAGTATTGGTATTGAACCGAAAACATGTTGTGTTTTCCACTGCCTGGAATAAAAAGTTGTTGGCAGTAACTGCTGGAGTTCCTCTTCCTTCTCCTATACTTGGATGCTTTGTTGCAGCACAGAGCAACTATTAAGGAATTGGACGCATATCTTTTGGAAAAACTGTGCTAACCACCATCCCCCTCTTCTGTTTGGACTATATAATTATTAAAATCTACGGGAGATGGCCTTCCCATTAGTAAGAGGTTTTTTTTTTGGATAACAGGCTCCCATACCTGTAGTTGCTAAATGATTGTACTCGCATATTAGACTTTTAATTCCGTATATCCGCTTTGGTACAGTAGTGTTTATCTATGGGAACAATATGGAATCTGTACTATTTATGGATATTGTGAGTAGTAAGACCAGCTTGCTAAGTGCTGGTGCAGTTAAGGAGACACTGACTGACCTCCTCGAAGGGTAAATGCTTGAATGTTTTAATGCCTTGTGGGACGTCTACTTAGGGGCACATTTACTTAGCTCGAGTGAAGGATTAGAATGAAAAAACGTTGAATTTCGAAGTTTTTTGGCTACTTCGACTACGACTTCGAATCCAACGATTCAAATTAAAAATTGTTCGACTATTCGACCATTCGATAGTCGAAGTACTGTTTCTTTAAAAACCTGCTGAGCACCAATGTTAGCCTATGGGGACCTTCCCCATAAGCTTTCCTAGCAATTTCTGATCTAGAGAAAATCGTTCGATCAATGGATTAAAATCCTTCGAATCGTTAGATTTTTTCTTCGACCGCTTGATTGAACTAAATGCGGTAAATCCTTCGACTTCGATATTCGAAGTCGAACGATTTTACTTCGATGGTCGAATATGGAAGGTTAATTAACCCTCGATATTGAACCATAGTAAATGTGCCCCTTAGTGTTCCGTTTTCTGGAAATATCTTCAGGTGATTTGTGTGTTGTTATTAATAATGTTAATTTGAATTTTCCTGACATTTTGCTTTACAGAACTTAAAACATTATTTAAATCAGTCCCTGCCCCAGCTGAGCTAAGGTCATGTAGAGTCCCATAGGGTTAACACTCCCCTATGACTTTAAATGCCTACACTTCCTTTTTCTCTAGTTGCTGGGCAGAAGCCCATGTATCTATACTTCAGTTTAGTGCTGGTCGGGCTTCCTCTTTCCCCTGCCTCTCCAGGAGGGAGTGAATGTAATGGGAGGCTGGAGCTTAGGCCCCAGTAAAGTCTTTAGTGAAGTCAGGAATACCCCGTGAATGAGTAGTCAGGATAGGGTAGTTGTTTCTAGGAAAGTGAGGCAGATAGAAGTAGTGAGCAATATTCTCTCTATCAACTTCCTATCCGCTTCCTATTACACAGGGCTAGTGAGTCGGATCTACTGGGTAAAATAGTACTGGTATGGGGCTGGAAAGAAGGGATTTCGCTGGCCCACAATCTATTAAAATGTTTCCTATTACACAGGACTAGTGAGTCGGATCTACTGGGTGAAACAGTACTGGTATGGGGCTGGAAAGAAGGGAGCGCTCGTATTGCTTGCACAGTGCCGGAATCCACTTTGCTAAATGGACACCTGATAAACTTACGCAAGCAACACCAAGAGGAGCTGCGAGCTACGGGTTTGCTCGTGAGCTATGGGTGGGGGATCACTGCTGTAGAGGCTCCTTCTCTTGCCAAAGGCATACTAGTGTTGATTGATTTTTATATTTGTAAGTCACTATTTCTGTGCCACTGAAGTGCATGCTGTTTTACATGCGCTAATTTTACCAAGAGCAGAGTAAGTGTAACTAGAACCGGAGGCATCTAATCCAGGGTTGAACAGCCAGTACCTATAATAATGTTTATACTGCATTACAGCTTCCACTGCCAGGAGCAACTGTTTGAAGGTGGTGACATTAGGCATTTAAGGTCCATTTATGGGATAATATATCTTAGAGCAGTGCTGGTCACTTATTCAGTGAAGCTAAACTGTTAGCCAGTGTACAGTGTATCTGAGGGCCAGATTAAGTAAAAAAAAAAAAACACAACATTTTAATATATAAAAAGCCATCCATCAAAACTCACTCACAAAGCACAGCTATCTGGTGGCAGACACGCTGACAGTTTGCCATTTAAAATGTAAAGTGGAGACCTGTTTTTTTGGGTGATAATCATGGCTCAGGGTATAGAGCAGTGATCCCCAAGCAGTGGCTCGCAAGCAACATGTTGCTCATCAACCCCTTGAATGTTGCTCTATTAAATGGAGGCAAGATTTGGTTGCATAAAACCATGTGTATTGCCAAACAGATCCTCCTGTAGCTGCCAGTCCACATAGGGCCTACCAAATAGCCAATCACAGTCCTTATTTGGCACCTCCAAGGACTTTTCTCATGCTCGCGTTGATCTCCAACTTTGTTCTACATTTGACTGTGGCTTATGCGTAAAAAAGGTTGAGGACCCCTGCAGTTGTAGCAATATTCTGGTCTACAGTAGAGAAAAGGCGTGTGTGATGTCTCCAAGGCAGTTTGAAAATCCACTTTTTTTTTTAATTCTGGTTTTTATTCAGATTTTAAAACAAACAAAGTTCTAAAGCAAAGTTCTAATGCTGATTACACAGCAAAGTAGTTAAGAAAATCTAAATTTTTATAAAAAAATTGCTTCATAAAACTGGCCAGCTCTAATACGAAGTTTGTAAAAGTGAAATAAAATTATTTATGATTATCATGTTGCATAAAAAAATAGCAGACTGTATTCTTGGTTCCATTAAGAAAAGCATTTTTCCTTCATATTAGAAGCAGTTGTCTAGTAACTCCCTGTGGCCTGGAGCCACTGAATGCCGAGTAAAAACGTATTCATATCATTGCTTGTGGCCTTTTCTCTGTTGAATTTAGATAAGGATAGGGTGAGACAGATGTAAGGAAAGAGTGAGCCGAGTTAAATCTACATTTGTGGATGTACTGTTTGTTTTCTACTCTACAGGTATAGGATCCCTTATCTGGAAACCCAATATCCAGAAAGCTCCGAATTACGGAATGGCTGTCTCCCATAGACTCCATTTTATCCAAATAATCCAAATTTTTAAAAACAGATGTAAGGAAAGAGTGAGCTGAGTTAAATCTACATTTATGCATGTACTGTTTGTTTTCTACTCTTCACTAATCATGGATCTGGTGGTTGGCTCCTGAAAGTATATAGATAGGTATGCACACTCAAAAGATAATAAAAGAAGGCAAATATGGTATATTTAAAATAAAGCTTTACTTATTTATGCAAATAATACACACAAAGCCACAATAGTAGGCCTGTATAATACAATACATAAGCTTACATGGTATATACCTAACGTTTAACCCTTTCCCTGCCAGCCGTTTTGTCCTAGATGCGAACATCTACTGCCAAGCAGTTTTTAGATATTTTGCACTCTTTCACTTTAAGGGCCTTTCCTGGGGTGGTCTTTTAGTTAACCCAGGAAAACAATATATTGTTTTTTTCAGGACAACCTGAACATTCACAATATGCAAGAATTTTGGTGTAATTCTACTTCTATAAAAAAATATTGGATTCTAAGTGTCAAATAAAATGAAAAAAATCATGTTGCACGAAGAACAATCACATATATCAGAAACATCATTCATTTTATGTACGAGAACACAGCCGATTTAGAAAGGTCTATGTCTCCTGAACGCGACAATACCAAATATATATCGTTTTATGGAGATTTCTCACTTGTATAGCTCAAAATCTACAAGCAGTACACAACCAAATTTCCAAAGCAACACTCCCCAAACGGCATACTTTTGATTTCAAGGCCAAACATTCCGCTAACAGTAGGTTTACCCTAGAAAACTACCCATTACTAGAAAGAACAGATTCTGGTGAATCAAAAATGGGTAGAAATATCTTTGTACTCCAAACCACTAAGTTGCAATTGTTTCCTAAAGTTATAATGTTTTATAGAAATTGGTGAATTTTTTGAAAAATGACCTCAAAGCTTCCACTCTACAGCAACATATCTCCCACACATCATTAGGTATCAATGTAAAACACCCCCAATATAAAATCCTGGGTCAAATGAACAGTTTGATGCCCAATATATTCGAATAGATGTACCCAAGCACGTGGCATAGGAGGCCCCAAAAGGAAGACCCCCCGTTTGTTCTGTCATTTCAGATACTGCAAAATCAACACATTTACATTGTTTTGGGGGGGGGGCAAAAGTAGAAAACAGTAAGTTCACCCCAGAAAACCATATATTTTCGGAAAGTACACATTCCCACGAATTCAAATTGGGTATGCATGTCTTTCTACGCCAAAGTACCAAGCCGCAAATCATTCCTAAATTTGGTGATTTAGGTGAATTTTCCAAAAATCACCTCAAAATATCTACCCTGCAGCATCATTTACCCACATACTTTTAGGTATCAAGAGAAATCACCCCAAATATGAAAGCCTAGGGTCCTCTGAACAGTTTGATGCCCAATATGTATAGGTGTACCCAAGCACGTGGCATACAGGGGCCCCAAAAGGAAGACCCCCATATAGTCTGTCATTTCAGGTACTGCAAAATCAACACATTTACATCGTTTTGGGGGGGGCAAAAGTAGAAAACAGTAAGTTCACCCCAGAAAACCATATATTTTCGGAAAGTACACATTCCAACGAATCCAAATTGGGTATGCATGTCTTTCTACGCCAAAGTACCAAGCCGCAAATCATTCCTAAATTTGGTGATTTAGGTGACATTTCCAAAAATCACCTCAAAATATCTACTCTGCAGCATCGTATTACCCACATACTTTTAGGTATCAAGACAAATCACCCCAAATATGAAAGCCTAGGGTCCTCTGAATAGTTTGATGCCCAATATGTATAGGTGTACCCAAGCATGTGGCATATAGAGGCCCTAAAAGGAAGACCCCCATATAGTCTGACATTTCAGGTACTGCAAAATCAACACATTTACATTGTTTTGGGGGGGCAAAAGTAGAAAACAGTAAGTTCACCCCAGAAAACCATATATTTTCGGAAAGTACACATTCCAACGAATCCAAATTGGGTATGCATGTCTTTCTATGCCAAAGTACCAAGCCGCAAATCATTCCTAAATTTGGTGCTTTAGGTGATATTTCCAAAAATCACCTCAAAATATCTACCCTGCAGCATCGTATTACACACATACTTTTAGGTATCAAGACAAATCACCCCAAATATGAAAGCCTAGGGTCCTCTGAACAGTTTGATGCCCAATATGTATAGGTGTACCCAAGCATGTGGCATATAGAGGCCCTAAAAGGAAGACCCCCATATAGTCTGACATTTCAGGTACTGCAAAATCAACACATTTACATTGTTTTGGGGGGGCAAAAGAAGAAAACAGTAAGTTCACCCCAGAAAACCATATATTTTCGGAAAGTACACATTCCAACGAATCCAAATTGGGTATGCATGTCTTTCTACGCCAAAGTACCAAGCCGCAAATCATTCCTAAATTTGGTGCTTTAGGTGATATTTCCAAAAATCACCTCAAAATATCTACCCTGCAGCATCGTATTACACACATACTTTTAGGTATCAAGACAAATCACCCCAAATATGAAAGCCTAGGGTCCTCTGAACAGTTTGATGCCCAATATGTATAGGTGTACCCAAGCATGTGGCATATAGAGGCCCTAAAAGGAAGACCCCCATATAGTCTGACATTTCAGGTACTGCAAAATCAACACATTTACATTGTTTTGGGGGGGCAAAAGTAGAAAACAGTAAGTTCACCCCAGAAAACCATATATTTTCGGAAAGTACACATTCCAACGAATCCAAATTGGGTATGCATGTCTTTCTACGCCAAAGTACCAAGCCGCAAATCATTCCTAAATTTGGTGCTTTAGGTGATATTTCCAAAAATCACCTCAAAATATCTACCCTGCAGCATCGTATTACACACATACTTTTAGGTATCAAGACAAATCACCCCAAATATGAAAGCCTAGGGTCCTCTGAACAGTTTGATGCCCAATATGTATAGGTGTACCCAAGCATGTGGCATATAGAGGCCCTAAAAGGAAGACCCCCATATAGTCTGACATTTCAGGTACTGCAAAATCAACACATTTACATTGTTTTGGGGGGGCAAAAGTAGAAAACAGTAAGTTCACCCCAGAAAACCATATATTTTCGGAAAGTACACATTCCAACGAATCCAAATTGGGTATGCATGTCTTTCTACGCCAAAGTACCAAGCCGCAAATCATTCCTAAATTTGGTGCTTTAGGTGATATTTCCAAAAATCACCTCAAAATATCTACCCTGCAGCATCGTATTACACACATACTTTTAGGTATCAAGACAAATCACCCCAAATATGAAAGCCTAGGGTCCTCTGAACAGTTTGATGCCCAATATGTATAGGTGTACCCAAGCATGTGGCATATAGAGGCCCTAAAAGGAAGACCCCCATATAGTCTGACATTTCAGGTACTGCAAAATCAACACATTTACATTGTTTTGGGGGGGCAAAAGTAGAAAACAGTAAGTTCACCCCAGAAAACCATATATTTTCGGAAAGTACACATTCCAACGAATCCAAATTGGGTATGCATGTCTTTCTACGCCAAAGTACCAAGCCGCAAATCATTCCTAAATTTGGTGCTTTAGGTGATATTTCCAAAAATCACCTCAAAATATCTACCCTGCAGCATCGTATTACACACATACTTTTAGGTATCAAGACAAATCACCCCAAATATGAAAGCCTAGGGTCCTCTGAACAGTTTGATGCCCAATATGTATAGGTGTACCCAAGCATGTGGCATATAGAGGCCCTAAAAGGAAGACCCCCATATAGTCTGACATTTCAGGTACTGCAAAATCAACACATTTACATTGTTTTGGGGGGGCAAAAGTAGAAAACAGTAAGTTCACCCCAGAAAACCATATATTTTCGGAAAGTACACATTCCAACGAATCCAAATTGGGTATGCATGTCTTTCTACGCCAAAGTACCAAGCCGCAAATCATTCCTAAATTTGGTGCTTTAGGTGATATTTCCAAAAATCACCTCAAAATATCTACCCTGCAGCATCGTATTACACACATACTTTTAGGTATCAAGACAAATCACCCCAAATATGAAAGCCTAGGGTCCTCTGAACAGTTTGATGCCCAATATGTATAGGTGTACCCAAGCATGTGGCATATAGAGGCCCTAAAAGGAAGACCCCCATATAGTCTGACATTTCAGGTACTGCAAAATCAACACATTTACATTGTTTTGGGGGGGCAAAAGTAGAAAACAGTAAGTTCACCCCAGAAAACCATATATTTTCGGAAAGTACACATTCCAACGAATCCAAATTGGGTATGCATGTCTTTCTACGCCAAAGTACCAAGCCGCAAATCATTCCTAAATTTGGTGCTTTAGGTGATATTTCCAAAAATCACCTCAAAATATCTACCCTGCAGCATCGTATTACACACATACTTTTAGGTATCAAGACAAATCACCCCAAATATGAAAGCCTAGGGTCCTCTGAACAGTTTGATGCCCAATATGTATAGGTGTACCCAAGCATGTGGCATATAGAGGCCCTAAAAGGAAGACCCCCATATAGTCTGACATTTCAGGTACTGCAAAATCAACACATTTACATTGTTTTGGGGGGGCAAAAGTAGAAAACAGTAAGTTCACCCCAGAAAACCATATATTTTCGGAAAGTACACATTCCAACGAATCCAAATTGGGTATGCATGTCTTTCTACGCCAAAGTACCAAGCCGCAAATCATTCCTAAATTTGGTGCTTTAGGTGATATTTCCAAAAATCACCTCAAAATATCTACCCTGCAGCATCGTATTACACACATACTTTTAGGTATCAAGACAAATCACCCCAAATATGAAAGCCTAGGGTCCTCTGAACAGTTTGATGCCCAATATGTATAGGTGTACCCAAGCATGTGGCATATAGAGGCCCTAAAAGGAAGACCCCCATATAGTCTGACATTTCAGGTACTGCAAAATCAACACATTTACATTGTTTTGGGGGGGCAAAAGTAGAAAACAGTAAGTTCACCCCAGAAAACCATATATTTTCGGAAAGTACACATTCCAACGAATCCAAATTGGGTATGCATGTCTTTCTACGCCAAAGTACCAAGCCGCAAATCATTCCTAAATTTGGTGCTTTAGGTGATATTTCCAAAAATCACCTCAAAATATCTAACCTGCAGCATCGTATTACACACATACTTTTAGGTATCAAGACAAATCACCCCAAATATGAAAGCCTAGGGTCCTCTGAACAGTTTGATGCCCAATATGTATAGGTGTACCCAAGCATGTGGCATATAGGGGCCCTAAAATGAAGACCCCCCCTTGTATGTTCTGTCATTTCAGGTACTGCAAAATCAACACATTTACATCGTTTTGGGGGGGGCAAAGGTAGAAAAAAGTAAGTTCACCCCAGAAACCCATATATTTTCGGAAAGTACACATTCCCACGAATCTAAATTGGGTATGCATGTCTTTGTACTCCAAAGTACCAAGCCGCAAACCATTCCTAAATTTGGTGATTTTGGGGACATTTCCAAAAATGACTTCAAAATTTCGACCCTGCAGCATCGTATTACCCACATACTTTTAGGTATCAAGACAAATCACCCCAAATATGAAAGCCTGGGGTCCTCTGAACAGTTTGATGCCCAATATGTATAGGTGTACCCAAGCACGTGGCGTATAGGGGCCCCAAAACGAAGACCCCCATATGGTCTGTCATTTCAGGTACTGCAAAATCAACACATTTACATTGTTTTGAGGGGGGCAAATGTAGAAAAAAGTAAGTTCACCCCAGAAAACCATATATTTTCGGAAACTACACATTCCCATGGATCTAAATTGGGTATGCATGTCTTTGTAATCCAAAGTACCAAGCCGCAAACCATTCCTAAATTTGGTGATTTTGTGGACATTTCCAAAAATGACTTCAAAATTTCGACCCTGCAGCATCGTATTACCCACATACTTTTAGGTATCAAGACAAATCACCCCAAATATGAAAGCCTGGGGTCCTCTGAACAGTTTGATGCCCAATATGTATAGGTGTACCCAAGCACGTGGCGTATAGGGGCCCCAAAACAAAGACCCCCATATGGTCTGTCATTTCAGGTACTGCAAAATCAACACATTTACATTGTTTTGGGGGGGCAAAAGTAGAAAACAGTAAGTTCACCCCAGAAAACCATATATTTTCGGAAAGTACACATTCCAACGAATCCAAATTGGGTATGCATGTCTTTCTACGCCAAAGTACCAAGCCGCAAATCATTCCTAAATTTGGTGCTTTAGGTGATATTTCCAAAAATCACCTCAAAATATCTACCCTGCAGCATCGTATTACACACATACTTTTAGGTATCAAGACAAATCACCCCAAATATGAAAGCCTGGGGTCCTCTGAACAGTTTGATGCCCAATATGTATAGGTGTACCCAAGCACGTGGCGTATAGGGGCCCCAAAACGAAGACCCCCATATGGTCTGTCATTTCAGGTACTGCAAAATCAACACATTTACATTGTTTTGAGGGGGGCAAATGTAGAAAAAAGTAAGTTCACCCCAGAAAACCATATATTTTCGGAAAGTACACATTCCCACGGATCTAAATTGGGTATGCATGTCTTTGTACTCCAAAGAACCAAGCCGCAAACCATTCCTAAATTTGGGGATTTTGGGGACATTTCCAAAAATGACTTCAAAATATCTACCCTGCAGCATCGTATTACCCACATACTTTTAGGTATCAAGAGAAATCACCCCAAATATGAAAGCCTAGGGTCCCCTGAACAGTTTGATGCCCAATATGTATAGGTGTACCCAAGCACGTGGCATACAGGGGCCCCAAAAGAAAGACCCCCATATGGTCTGTCATTTCAGGTACTGCAAAATCAACACATTTACATTGTTTTGGGGGGGCAAAAGTAGAAAACAGTAAGTTCACCCCAGAAAACCATATATTTTCGGAAAGTACACATTCCAACGAATCCAAATTGGGTATGCATGTCTTTCTACGCCAAAGTACCAAGCCGCAAATCATTCCTAAATTTGGTGCTTTAGGTGATATTTCCAAAAATCACCTCAAAATATCTACCCTGCAGCATCGTATTACACACATACTTTTAGGTATCAAGACAAATCACCCCAAATATGAAAGCCTGGGGTCCTCTGAACAGTTTGATGCCCAATATGTATAGGTGTACCCAAGCACGTGGCGTATAGGGGACCCAAAACGAAGACCCCCATATGGTCTGTCATTTCAGGTACTGCAAAATCAACACATTTACATTGTTTTGAGGGGGGCAAATGTAGAAAAAAGTAAGTTCACTCCAGAAAACCATATATTTTCGGAAAGTACACATTCCCACGGATCTAAATTGGGTATGCATGTCTTTGTACTCCAAAGAACCAAGCCGCAAACCATTCCTAAATTTGGGGATTTTGGGGACATTTCCAAAAATGACTTCAAAATATCTACCCTGCAGCATCGTATTACCCACATACTTTTAGGTATCAAGAGAAATCACCCCAAATATGAAAGCCTAGGGTCCCCTGAACAGTTTGATGCCCAATATGTATAGGTGTACCCAAGCACGTGGCATACAGGGGCCCCAAAAGAAAGACCCCCATATGGTCTGTCATTTCAGGTACTGCAAAATCAACACATTTACATTGTTTTTGGGGGGGGCAAAGGTAGAAAAAAGTAAGTTCACCCCATAAAACCATATATTTTCGGAAAGTACACATTCCTGCGAATCCAAATCGGGTATGGATGTCTTTGTACTCCAAAGTACCAAGCCGCAAACCATTTCTAAATTTGGTGATTTTGGGGACATTTCCAAAAATCACCTCAAAATTTTCACCCTCTAGCATCGTAGTTCCCACATACTTTTAGGTATCAAGAGAAATCACCCCAAATATGAAAGCCTGGGGTCCTCTGAACAGTTTGATGCCCAATATGTATAGGTGTACCCAAGCACGTGGCATATAGGGCCCCAAAACAAAGACCCTCAAATGGTCTGTCATTTCAGGTACTGCAAAATCAACACATTTACATTGTTTTGGGGGGGGCAAAGGTAGAAAAAAGTGCGTTCACCCCATAAAACCATATATTTTTGGAAAGTACACATTCCTGCGAATCCAAATTGGGTATGCATGTCTTTGTACTCCAAAGTACCAAGTCGCAAGCCTTTCCTAAATTTGGCGATAAAAGCAACTGTTTTTACATTTCTGAAAATCGCCTAAAAATATTGCAATTGGCCGCATTTATCTCACCCAATTTCTTACATACAATTGTAAAACACCATAAATATTGATGCCAAGGGTCTACTGAACAGTTTGATGCCCAATATGCATAGATATACCAAGGCAGCTGGCATGTGCGGACCCCAAATAAAAATAGTGAATATGAGTTTTCTCCGCTGCCGATTCGCCTTCTGTGAACATAGACCCTTGACTTCATATTATTTGCCTCAAGACCCTCCTAACAGCAATGACCCCCCAAAACCATACATTTTTGGAAAGTACACATTCTGCCGATTCCAACAAAGATAACGACGTCTTTCTACACGAAACTACCAAACTGCAAAGCTTTTCTAAACATATAGGTTTTTACAACATTTCTGAAAATCGCCTAAAAATGTTGCAGTTTGCCGCATTTATCACACACAATGTTTTACGTACAAAGAAAAATCTCTCTAAATATGGACGTCAGAGGTCTAATAAATAGTTTGATGCCCAATATGTATAGATTTACCAAAGTATGTGTTGTGTATGGACCCCAAATGAAAAACGTGCCTATGAATTTTCACGCTAGCCAACTAAGCTGCAGAAAAGAGAACCCTAACTGTACGTTATGTGCCGTAAGACCCCCAAACTGTAAAAATACCCCCAGAAACCCATATATTTTTGGAAAGCACATATTTTGGCGGATCAAACTAAGTAAAATCTATCTTTCTATACCAAAGCACCAAACAGCAAAACGATACTAAAGATACATAAGGAACAATAATGCAGGGATAAAATTGCAATAAAACCACAAAAATAGCGTAAATCAATGAAATAACAAAATAATTGTTCTGACAGCGTAATTAGTGGCCGAAATCGATTATCCAATAGTCACGCTGCCAAAATAACACGTTTTTAGGCAAAAAAACCAAAAGACAACAGTATAATGAATTCGTAAAAAAAAAAAAAAACACCTGTTTTTGTATACATATTTGTGCACTAATAAAAGTTATCTGAGTGTGCAAATACATGTAAATAAGTGTAAATAAGTGTAAATAACTGTACAAAAGGGACCAAGTGTGCTGAAATTAAAAAAAAAAATTTTTAAAAAATTCCAATCTTTACTAAAATGCATAAATGTACTGTAAGTATGTGTAGGTGCAGGTAAGTGTGTAAAAAAAACGTGCACTTACCGTTTTTGGAGCAGGAGAATCGCTGTCTTCTTTGGAGGAGTCCTGGCAGCGTGTCTGCAGAGTTGCTGCGCAGCAGGAAGTGCGTGGGCGGCTCTGCAGGCAGGAAGAAGGGTGAGTGTAGTAGCAGACGCTCCATGCGATGCGTCTGCTACTTTGAAGTCGGATCTGCGACAATCGAGTCGCAGATCCGACTTGACAGCCCCCCAGCCACGTTGCCTAGGGGGCTGTCTTCTGTCCCCACTCTCTGCTTCGGCGGCAAAAGCCGCCGAAGCAGAGAGAGAGCTCAGCTGCCAAAGAACGTACAATGTACGTTCTTGGCAGCCTGAGCATTGGCCTGCCAGCACGTACGCCGTACGTGCTTGGCAGGCAAAGGGTTAAACATAGCCACAATTACATAACAGTAAACAGTAAGTATTACAATTATACAGCAAGGAGCAGATACACCTACCACCAGTATGAGAATGGCCCCAACGTTTCGGCGTAAGCCTTTGTCAAGGGGATTCTCAGAGAATCCCCTTGACAAAGGCTTACGCCGAAACGTTGGGGCCATTCTCATACTGGTGGTAGGTGTATCTGCTCCTTGCTGTATAATTGTAATACTTACTGTTTACTGTTATGTAATTGTGGCTATGTTTAAACGTTAGGTATATACCATGTAAGCTTATGTATTGTATTATACAGGCCTACTATTGTGGCTTTGTGTGTATTATTTGCATAAATAAGTAAAGCTTTATTTTAAATATACCATATTTGCCTTCTTTTATTATCTTTTGAGTGTGCATACCTATCTATATACTGTTACGTTGTGGGGTACCCATTGTAGGGGTACCCTTTTGATGTTTGCACCTCTTGCACTGTTTACCTACAGCATTTGCTGAATTGGTGTGCCCTCCACCTATTACTAAATTCGGTTGGCTCCTGAAACACTGAATATATATATATATATATATATATATATATATATATATATATATATATATATATATATATATATATATATATATATATATATATATATATATATATATATACATATACATATATATATATATATATATATACATATACATATATATATATATATACATATATATATATATATATATATATATATATATATATATATATATATATATATATATATATATATATATATATATATATATATATATACAGGTATAGGATCCCTTATCTGGAAACCCGATATCCAGAAAGCTCCGAATTACGGAATGGCTGTCTTATCCAAATAATCCAAATTTTTAAAAATGATTTCCTTTTTCTCTGTAATAATAAAACAGAAGCTTGTACTTGATCCCAACTAAGATATAATTAATCCTTACTGGAAGCAAAATCAGCCTATTGGGTTTATTTAATATTTAAATGAATTTCTAGTAGACTTAAGGCATGAAGACCCAAATTACGGAAAGATCCGTTATCCGGGAAACCCCAGGTCCCGAGCATTCTGCATAACAGGTCCCATACCTGTGTGCGTGTGTATATATATCTATATCACTACATATTTCCTCGAATGTGTGGCCCAGGTTTGCTCAAATGCAAAGGACCCATGGTCTGAAACAAGTTAACTCGAATGCTTCGGACCCTGTATGGTCTGAAACAAGTTTCCTCGAATGCAAAGGACCCTACGTTGTCCAAAACAGATTTCCTCGAATGCTTCGGACCCTGTATGGTCTGAAACATGCTATGCAATGAAAACCCCTGTGGTTTAATTCTTCTACCTTTGATACTATTATATAGGTGGCTTTTCCACGAACCGTTGAAGAGCGTGAACTCAACATAGTACATGGTGGGCCAACTGGACAAAATTTAAGTTACTGCTGCATTAATATGTTAGTGCTATATAAAAAAAGGTGTAATAAATACTTTTCTCTTTATATTTTCCCATGACTAAGCAGTTGGGCAAGGGGAAGCCATTTTTGGGATACTTGTCGGCGGTGAATCTGCTCTACCACAGTTGACCATAAAATTTCCCATGTACCCTAATGGGTTGTGGAAACCATCAAATGGGTAGGGTGGGTGCAAAGAGATATCCTTCAGAGTGGATGGGGAGATAAGGCAACTGCAGATCATGATGGTATGTCAGCCCATCACTGTACCAACTTGTTTTGGACTGATTAACAAGTGAGCATCAAATAAAGGTTTTTAGGAGTCGTGTCCAGCATCAATACCACTGATCCATTCCACCTTCAGTTATGGCTAATCTACCACTCTGCACTCTATTCATTCTCTTCTTGCTGCCGCAGAAGCTTTAAGATGACTTTTAAACATACTTTTGGTATTTATGCAAAGGGTCGTTCTAAGAAAATGTTTCTTTACTGTTTTTGTTTTGAATGTTCGTTCTGTCTGGTTTTTGGAGTTTCTGTCAACAGAAAGAATGACCAAAACAGACGAGTTTAATTCTTAGGGAACATGTTAGGTGGTAACTATGTAAATATTTGGATTAGTGGCATATGAAACCCCTGTCATGTGGGAATTCCTGCGTCATGAAGCATCTTCCTCCCTTACTTGGGGCCCCAGTATTGCTGGCTGTTTGCAGAACAGAGTGCGTGTTATTTAAAGCGACAGTGTTTACCTCGGTGTTTTATTGACATATAAGTGTCTTCATTCCTACAGTCTGGAACTTTTGACATTGGTGAAAACAGGCTAGAAATACCTTTCCTGATATCTTTTTGATAGACGAAAGCTGCAGGCATGGTATCAGAAGGGTTAAATGACTCGCAGTCAAGATTCAAGTTCACGTAAGGACCAGCAGCATTCGGAGAAGTCAGGCCAAGAATCCGTGAGCCTCATAAAGCACTGCGTATCTTGACAGCGCTATATAAATAAATGATGATACCAAAGCCACGTGGCGCAAAGTGCATTTTTTTAGCACATCACTCCATTTTTAAGCTAAGAAGCAACATTTTTTTCCCCAAATGTAAACTGACATCCATTTTGGCGGATTGCTTGAAAGTTGTGGTGGATACATTGTGTCAGAATAGCGTCACTTCTGGCTTTAATAGCTGCCCAAGTCCGTTGCAGCGGTTGGCACAAAACTCTCTAATACATGGGAAACGTGGGAATGTATTTCTAGGATTTAATGATGTGTGGGCCGACCCTGGACCCGCGCATCCAGGCCTGTTTGAATAAAGAGGGAGTACCAGAAGTTAGAGAGGAATTTAATACAGTATATGAGTAGGAACTGGAAAAAGAACAGGGCCACACTGTTTTTAATGATGAGGACAGGATTAAGTGGTCACCAAACAAGCAAATCTTTCCCCTGGTGGGTGATATGGTGCTAATGCTATTGTTTGGCCCTAGGGTCAGAGTCAGAGCAAGGACCACATTAATGAGCAAATGCGATCCTTGATCCGACAGAAAAATCAAGCTTGCTCGATCAATATCTGGCTGTTTTATGGCCAGAGATAGACTGAGGAGGCCTGTTGGAGGGCCCCATACAAGGGTAGATAAGCTGACGAATTGGTGTAAAGGACCCAAATCGGTATCTTAAATCAGATACCTTAAATTGAGATTAAATGTGTTTTTTAAAGTTGTCAGATTGTTTTGGATAGAATTAAAGCTGGCTATACATACAAAGATCCGCTTATTTGGAGAGGTTTTTAAAGGAACAGCAACACCAAAAAATGTAAGTGTTTTTAAAGTAATGAAAATATCATGTAGTGTTGCCCTGCACTGGTAAAACTGATTTGTTTGCTTCAGAAACACTAAACAAGCCGCTGTGGAGCAATGGCGGAAATTGAAAAACAGCTCTATGGCACAGGTTAACAAATGGATAACAGATAGACAGACAGAGCTTATTTACTATCTGCTGTGAAACCTGAGCCATTTCTCCTTTGAATGGCTGCCCCCATTGCTGCACAGCAGCTTATTTATATAAACAATAGTAGTGTTTAAGCAAACAGCAGTTTTACCAGTGCAGGGCAACACTGCATTATATTTTCATTACTTTAAAACACTTTGACATTACTGTTTCTTTAAACCTGCCCGATCGACATCTGGCCAACTTTTGGAATTTGCAAAACAAGTGTTGTTGTATTTGTTATTATTTATGAGTGTAAAATAATTAAAATTTCTTGCTTGTGTGGGATGCTGCTTTAATTTTTTTATTTTATTTTTACTATAAAATCTGAATTTAAGTGGGAAAAAAAACCTTGAATTTTCCAACATTTATTATACCCAGAGGCTGCAAAAAAGTCAGAATCCGAAAATACTCCATCTTCAACCTGTCCTTTAGAAGTCAAAGGCAGAAGTCCTATTTGCAGTTTGAAGATATTATTGTCTGTGCTGGTTGTTGTACGATAATCTGAAAATTTCAGGCTTTTTCTTTGATTTCACCGAAAAGTCTTGACTTTTTGGGCTTCAAATCAAAAAAATTCAGATTTTTGGGGTGTCAAATAAGAAAAATTCGGGTGTGAAATCTAAAAAAAATCCGGGCTTTTCGGGCGTCCAATATGAAAAATTCTGCCTTTCAAGCTTCAAAATACGAAAAAAACACAGATTTTTGGGCGTCACATCCAAAAAATTTGAATTATATTTGTGAAAAAGTTGTTTTTCGAGTTGACAAATAAGGGCAAATGTGGATTTTTTTACTTAAAAAGTCTGAAAAATTTGGATTTTGATAAATAGCCCCGTAAATGTAGTGGTGTAACTTTGGAGACCACCCCATGGGTCACCTATTTTCCTTAGTCATGGGGTCTGCCCCCCTCTATAGTTATGCCACTGACCAGAGGGATCAGCACATCTTTACAGAGTGGTATAGACCAAATGCAAGATATATATATATTTTTTTTTTAATGTAATTTATTTATTTTAGTGTCTGGCCTTCCATTAACAGTCCCCCATCTAATCTCAAACTCATGAAAATATTACATGTTCTGCTTTTTATTAATTTGGGTATTTCACGTGTCCATTATGTAACCCCAGGCTCTTAATTTTGAACTGTAATTTTAAAGGGGACATATGCCCTACAATATATCTTGATGACAAATTGCTCAGATTTATCTTACATTATTTAATTATTATTATTTTTAGATTAGAAATTTTATATGGTATATCAGGGTAACTGGAGCACCCCCTGCTGTTCAGCCCTTTCTTCACCTGGAGGATGCCCTGTTTATATGTGCCCTTTAATATATTGATTTCTGTTCTCACTAACCGTAGAACACGAGTGACTAACGTCAGCCCCTGTGTGATCACCTTTCATAGGAATATTTTTCCATTTCAGCTGCTACAGGGAAAAACGTCATTGCTGTTCGTGTTTTAAGTGTAGTGGCCTTTATCAGTTGTAAAACATTCCCATGCATGTGATACTGGCAATGGAGAGAGATGTAGTGTGGGGCTGCTTTTGTGGCAGTTTTTGTCACATGGATTGATGAGAAAAATATTAACTCAAATGACACTTACACCGGCTTATGGAATGTGCCAGCCACAGCAATGGCAGCCGTCCAAGCCTTCTGCCACTAGTCACTTGACCTGCACTTAAATTACCTTTGCAGTCATTCCAGGCACGCAGTTTGGTTTTAGAGCCCCCGGCACTAATTATTTTGTGCTATTTAAGCTGTGGCCTCAGTCCTGTTGGTTCTCTGGGTATATATATAAAAGCACTGTGTGTGTGTGTGTAGCTCTAAGTTGAACTGAGCTGCTTTTGTAGGAACAATTGTGTTGTACTTTATTGCAGTTCTGCTTCATATCTGACAGCGTAACCTCATATTACTCTTTCTGATTGGGAAATGGCAGTAATGCCCCAGTCCTGGTCATCAATTCTGTGGTAAAAGAAGTCTTTGGCTCTTATTAAAGAAGAGCTGGAAAACATTATTTCAGTTGGTCGTGACCCAGAGGGATATAGGGGACTGACTCGGATCATAAATTATTCTATAATTTGCCTGGTTTTACCTTTTGTGCCAAGCTCTAGCTGTTTTGTGGCAAAAAGTAAATAAAACTGGACACACCTATTGCCACTTTGGCTACACAGATAGGCACATATCTAGTCTTTCATCAGCTGTTCAAGTGTCTGGATTAAACAACAAATCTTTGAATGATGCTCATATCTAAGAACCAATGTGATCATTACCTGAATACAACACTTGGGCAAATTATTTGACTTTATATGATCACGTGTATCCGTCATAAGGAATGCTGTATTACTAGCATTACAATGGCTCCATTTCAGTTGGAAATTTAAACTGCAAAATTGAAAATGTAATATAAGCTTCATCATACTGAAATAAGAAACGTTCTAAATACAATCAATTCAATATTTTGCATTGTTTCTGAAATAATCAAGTTTATGTTCACTATTCCTCTCTCAGCATCTGTTTCTCTTCATTCTCTCTTCATTCAGCAGTTGGGTCTCAGATATTCATTGACAATTACATCCAATATATCTTATAGGGGGGGCTTCCTTTCCTACTAGATGAATTAGAGCTCACTCAAATAACTGATTCCAGTACAAACTAAATAACTGCCTTCTGCACAAATCATGCATGTAGAGAGACATGATTTCTGGTGATTTTAATAGAGTGAGCTCTAATACATCTTCTAGGCCCTATAAGATATATTGGATTTACCAGTCTGAATAGCTGAGACACAACTGCTGCATGAAGAGAGAATGAAGAGAAACGGATGCTGAGAGAGGCATAGTGAGGATAAACTTGATTATTTCAGAAACAATGCAGAATATTTAATTGATTGTATTATAAGTTTCTTATTTCAGTATGATGAATCTTATATTAAATTTTCATTTTGGCAATAGTTCCCCGTTAAAATACTATCTACCGTATATACTCGTGTATAAGCCGACCCGTGTATAAGCCGAGGTACCTAATTTACCTAAGAAAACTGGAAAAATGTATTGACTCGTGTATAAGCCTAGGGGCCCCATGTCAGATTTCAAAATGTGAATGTGACCCAGCCGCAACAATTGGGGGACACTGGGCAGGTACCTGTTACTGTCTGTGACTGACTGTGTCGCCGCCCGGATTTCATGTTTGCTTCCCTCTGCCACCCCTATTTCATGTTTGCTTCCCTCTGCCACTTCCCCCCCCATCTGTCGCTCTCCCCACCCTGGCTGCTCTTCCCTCTGTCCTTCCCTCTGTCACCTCTGCTCTTCCCTCTGTCACCTCTGCCCCAGCATCGCTCTCCCCACCCTGGCTGCTCTTCCCTCTGTCCTTCCCTCTGTCACCTCTGCTCTTCCCTCTGTCCTTCCCTCTGTCACCTCTGCCCCAGCAGGACTGCCTGTGACTGCCTGTGTCGCCGCCCGGAGCAGGTCCAGGAGCTCCGGGCGGCGCGTCCTTCCCTGCCGGCGTTCGCTTTCAAAATGGCGGCGCCCATGGCCGCCACGTGGGTAGCGGCCGGCGCCGCTACCCACGTGGCGGCCATGGGCGCCGCCATTTTGAAAGCGAACGCCGGCAGGGAAGGACGCGCCGCCCGGAGCTCCTGGACCTGCTCCGGGCGGCGACACAGGCAGTCACAGGCAGTCCTGCTGGGGCAGAGGTGACAGAGGTATGACCCGCGTATAAGCCGAGTTTGAGTTTTTCAGCACATTTTGGGTGCTGAAAAACTCGGCTTATACGCGAGTATATACGGTAAACCCTTTTACCCCACAATTCTGTAGAGTTTCATATTGGCGTGTCAAAGCTTTCCTAGTATTCTGAATAATTATGTTGATCTGAAATTATCAGATTGTCCAGGCAGGACTCTAATTTCTCTCTTGTGTTTTGTTTGCATCATTGCACTCAATCCCATATGTTGAATATGATCTTGTCTTTTCAGGGGAGGTTATTGCAATGTGTGGGAACAGTGATATTCTGGGTTTTTGGAAACCCCAAAATGCAGTTATCCTACAACCTGATGATAATGATTGGTAAGTGGATATACAAAAATGCAAAAAGGCATTTGGGGAAAATGATAGGAATATGTAAATAACAGATATCTTGGTAATACTTGTATTTTCATTCTGTGTCCTTTCTAAATAGTAAACTTTGGAAGACATGCATTCAGCTACCTATAGGAATCGAATTGCAATATCGATATTTTAAAGGTTACTTTCTGGAACCAAAGGTATGTGTGTGTTTTGGCAATTAATTGTGATGCAACACAAATTCTTCTCTGTCCCCGCCTCTCACTGGCTTCCTCCACCTAGAGAGTTGCCTCCTTTTCTATCCATACCTGCACCTCACACTAGCACATGTGTAATTACAATATGTGTCATTTATTCACTGTTAAAAAGACAATAAAATGCAAGGCTATATATGTAAAGGTCCTCTATTGGTTCATTCTCCTTTAAAGGAGAATTTAACCCGTAGTTTAAAAAACACTCCGTGCAGATTCTGGCCTCGGATTTCACGGCAGCCATCTTCAGTTAATCTTTTTGTATTGACTGCATTTTCAGCACATGCGCAGTTGGAGTAAATTCCGGTCCCGAATGCGCCGAAAGTCACAGAAATTTCCGAAAAGAATTTTGTGACTTTCGGGGTCATGCGCAGTGGTTCGTGACTGGAAATTTACTCCAACTACACATGCGCCGAAACATCCGAAGAAAGAAGATGGCTGCCGTGAACTCCGAGGCTGGAATTTGCACAGAGGGATCAGTAAAAATTAGGGGCATTTGTCTGGGGGGGGAGGAGGGAGGGGGGTCTACCCAGGGTAGGGGAGAGGGTTTTTTTTTTCGATACGGGTTGAATTCTCCTTTAAACATCAGTAGAAGAGAATCGCCTATTGACCATAAATAGACTGTCCTTTTGAAGTCTAACGAGTAAGCATTTGATGAATACAGAAGGATTGTTCCCAATCACAGTATGTAAATTCTAAATTTCAAATCCTAAAAATCTGCAAAGAAGAAATGTCTTATACACTATTTTAACATTGGCCTTATACTTTGACTTGTAGATGGGAATATATTAAGGGTGAAAACTATGTTTTATATTGCTTGCTAACTCCTTAATCAATTCCATGTCCCCTTCACCTTAAATTTAGGCTATATCAATGGGTTTTTTTCTGTGGAGGATTTTGGAGATTACTAATGGTTTGCATATGTTCTGCAGGTATTTGGCCCCATAACCTATTGGAACTCTTGGCATTTCTTTGTGCATTTGGGTATGCTTATTGGTTGGCATGCCTACATCAACCCAGGGGAAAAAATCCATTTGCTATCATTGTCCCAGAAGTTGCTAGAGAAGTTTACTTCTATTCAAATCAGTACACGCAACAGGTATTTGGGACCCTAGCAACCAGATGGCTGAAATTGCAAACTCAAAAACCACAAATAATAGAAAGTGAAAACCAAATGCAAGTTGTCTCAAAATATCCCTACATCATACTAAAAGTTAACTCAAAGGTGAACAACCCCTTTAAAGAGAATTATAGCTGCTAACAGTTATTACTTTATTCCATTAAACAGAAGAAGCCAAAATGGTAAAAAAAAAAAAAAATTCTTTATACTATTGTAGACTTTTTACTTTTAAATTACAGAATACCAGAGATTCATGCCAAGTCATAATTCACAAGTGGGAGACCCATCTACAGCCTCGATTAATAAAGCCTTTAGGTATGACTACAGATTGTGTTCAAAAGTCATAAACCGCTTGCTGACTTAAGCACATGTTTTAATTAGGATCTGTTATATATGCACATTTGCCAGAATTATGAATGGTATGGGAGCAAAATGGTGTAAAGCCCTGCAAGCTTGGAAGGAACACTCTAAGCACACCGTGCCCTGGCTGGAATAGGCAGCATTATTTTTCAAGGCCAAAGTTAAGCTGGCTTAATTTCCTTGGAGCTGGAAGCTTTATACAGAGTTTTTTCATCACAGACCAACTAAACAGAATTATATTCCTAATGTTGTTTACTGTGTAATATCATGAAGTCATATTTACTTAATAATGTCCATAAAGCTGGCCATAGACGTGCAGATTTTAAGCTTTGTATCCAACGAAAGATCGGACGTCGCAATCTTCCGACCTGCCACTAACTATTCAGATGAAATAAAGTAGTAAAGGAACAAATCAGACCATATTCTGCCTATGGATTCACTGAATCCACTATTTTTGAATCGGCCGAACCCCTGAATACTTCTTGAAAGATTTGGCCGAATACTAGATCTGACCCCTAATTTGCATATGAAAATGAGGATGGGCAGTGAAAAAAAAAAGAGCCAGTGCATGGCTAAAAACTTTTTACTTCCTTGTTTTGTGACAAAAAGTCACATGAGTTTAAAAATTCAGATTCAGTTTGGCCAGGCAGGAGGATTCGGCTGAATCCGAATCATGTTGAAAAAGGCTGAATCCTGGCTGAATACAGAAACCAATCCTGAAGTTGGTGCATCCCTAATTCTGCCCATGACAGCAGTGGTAGGAAAATTATGCAATTCATGCAACTATATATTTGTGTCTATTACCAGTTTAAGTAAGCTAACAGGAAGACGCAGTGGCATGTAAATAAGGGCCTCACACATCAGACTGGGACCTGGGTCTTGATGGAACCTTGAAAAATTTCAGTCTTGGAATATAACAAAACACCCTGTGGAGGGCCCTGAAGTTTCTCTGCTGGGCACCCCAAAACACTACTTACACCACTGGTAAGATGCCTGCCATAGTGCAGAATTCTAACAGGTAAATTCTTTTCCAAGAAGTTGACCAAAAGCTGAAGATTGTGACAGTTTTATATCCCCTTTGAAAAATATATTTGAAAGTTGTATTAGTTAATCTGAGCAATCTAAATAATAAAAGCATGCTATTAATAATATGATTGTATCATCAGTACTGCTCTTTCATTTGTCAAACAAATCGATTTCCAGCAATTTATTCTTGAGACTTTAACCCAAAGTATAAAATCAATATATTACCTTTGCCTTTGACCAGCATTCTTAGTGTTCGCTTATTCCAGCAAAAAGCCAATTCTTCATAGTAATTCCTCTGTTCTTTGCAAATGGAGGTCTTGAAAGCTTTATTTTTCTGACTGTAAAGGAGCCTGTACTGTGTAACTGGCAAGCAAAATCTCATGAGCCCAGCACCCCTACTGATACTGTGCAGCCAATTGCTATGCTTTATCATTATTTCTAAATGTATCATTTCTGTGAACCATGATACAAAAACTACAAGAAACTGCTGCAGGGAAGTGAAAAGAAGAGAAATCTTAACAAATCGAATAATGCTGCTTCAGTCTGACAGAGGATGGCATAGCACTATGTGGTTAGGACCCATAACAGCTCTGGGTCCATTTGGGTATGCTTATTGGTAATTGTTGCTGCTACATCAACCCAGAAAAAAGCCCCAAAATAGGTTTTAACCCAGAAGTCATAATTCACAGAATGAGGCTCATTTGCAGCCTTGTTAAGTAAAGCCTGGCTCATTTTTCATAGCATACTGTATATCACAATGCAAGTCTATGGGCCTACAATTCACTAGGGATATGTTTTAAATTATAGGAAAGAATGATTAATACAGACCAATTTATTGTCAATGATGTTGTCTCCCTAATGTTATTTTATAGATACTGAATGCCTTATAGATGATGGAGAATTTGGAATCCACAGTAAGTGAAATCATCCAGGTTTAATTCTAGGCTTTGCTGCTTGTGGCTTTTCGAAATGCTGCTTTGCTTTTCATTTGATTACAAAAGGTTCTGTTTCCTGGACACACCCTGAAAAGTGTCTGTCTGTGTTTTTTCCGTTTCCCTACTTGTGCAGTCACAGGAGAACACTGGTAGCCAGTAAAGCAATTCTTTGCACACACCAGAAAGATCAACAAAGAAATTTACTAACCCCTAAAATGATAAAAAGGTGTCTTGCGCTTAAAGGAGAATTAAAAATAAATATGGCTTAAAATGCCTTTTTGGGGACTCCATCTCCTCTGAAGAGTGCTTCACACTGACTTTCCCAAGAACCCATTTACATTATTCTTATTAACTCTTCTTAGCGCTATATATATGTAACAAGCTATGGCAGAAGACCCCTCCCAAACCCCCCCCCCCCCAAATAAAGTATTGGTATGAATCCTAGCCTCCCAAATTAAGTAAGCCTAACATCCCAGTTGCCACTTAGCAGATGCTATGGGAGTAGAAAATCTGACTCCTAGTCCTAAAGCCTGGATCTTACTGTTGTTTTTGTTGACCCCACCTAATTTCATTTCCCCCTTCCTGTACACCCCAACTTTACCCCCCACACACCTTTTTTATTTTTTGTATTCTAAGCACTGTAATGTGATAACGCTGTTGTATAAAATTAGGGATGCACCGAATCCAGGATTCGGTTCGGGATTCGGCCAGGATTCGGGATTTTTCAGCAGGATTCGGATTTGGCCGAATCTTTCTGGTCAGCCGAACCGAATCCTAATTTGCATATGCAAATTATGGGCATGGAGGGAAATCGCGTGACTATTTGTCACAAAACATGGAAGTAAAAATGTTTTCCCATTCCCACCCCTAATTAGCATATGCAAATTAGGGTTCGGTATTCAGCCGAATCTTTCGCGATGGATTCGGGGGTTCGGCCAAATCCAAAATAGTGGATTCGGTGCATCCCTATACAAAATACAATAAAAATTTCCGTTAAAAAAAAAAAAGTTTGCTCCCCACTGTGTTGGCTCAAAAATATATCCAGCACCATAAGGAGGCTGCTACAAACCTGAACTCTTATGTATATTTTTCAGGAGAATGTGCTATAATGAGGGAGCAGTCATTTTCTATACAGTTTCCAGCAACTCTGGAAACTGTCTCTTGAAATGAAATTGTTTATTCTCTTTTAAGATGTGTATGTTGCAACTGATAACTTTCACCTCCTTTTATCTACTCTGCCAGATGGCGTTGAGACTGTGGATTCCGGGTGGCTGACATGTCAGACAGAGCTTAGATTACGGCTACATTATTCCGAAAAACAACCTGTTTCTATATCCAAGAAAAAATTTAAAAAGTCTCGGTTTAGGTATGGCCATGATAAATTTTGATATATTACTATAATTATATTATTATTTGCTCGCTGTTATAGTGTGTGTGTGTGTGTGTGTGTATGTATATATATATATATATATATATATATATATATATATATATATATTTCTCTGTCGTCTTAGGGGGACACAGGGACCGATGGGGTTAAGCTCCATCCTCCAGGAGGCAGGACACTTGATAATTAATTTAAGGGGCGTGGCCTACTTGGCTTAACCCCGCACACTGTGCTCAACAATCAGTTTTTCAAGTGTCCTGCTACCAGGAGGATGGACTTCCCTAGAGTGGGAGATATTCTACGGTCAGATTCGCTGACACCCGGGGTGAAACCTGGAGCAGGGCTGCCTGCATCCTCAAGGTTAACCCCCATCATGGATAATTTCACCGGGGTCACTTTCTAGCGTAATAGCTATAACGACCACCCAGACAGTGCCTGCGTCCATTGGGTCGACAGAGGGTCTGGCCGCAGTGAAGGTACAGTAGGTGAATGGTTTCTACAATGGCCATTATGCTATTGTTGCTCCGTTTATCACAGGGCCCCCCCCCCTTCCCATTCCTTATCCGCACCTAGCAGCTGCCCTCCTAACAGCTTCACTTGTCTGCTTCACTAGGGGAGGATATATATATATCTCTCTATCCTCTAGTTGTTCCCCATAGGCAAGCTAAGCAGCATACCTTGCTGGAGGAGTTCCAACAGAGGCTCCGTGTATGGCGCATGTTAGGAGGAGGGCTGAGGCTGGCTGGCATCGCGGCGTTTTGGCGCTCAGCGCCATTTTGGATCCGGTCCGCAGTGGAACGCAAATGCGTTCCAGCGGCCATTTTGGTTCCACAAACGCTGCGGAACACGCTACCAGGAGCGCGCTCACACACTCCAGAGTGCTAACAAGTGCAGGGAAGTGAAAACGGAACCATATTGGCCTGTTGTTATAGCTGCTAAAGCACAGATATCTGCTGTTACAGTAGCTGCTACTTGTTTCAGCCCTGCACACTGTCTCACCTCTCAGGTGATTCCATGGCAGAAGGTAGGCCAGTGGGTCTATTTACCAGGGCGGGGGGGAGAGCACCCACCACAGCACAGGTAACCTATTTTACTTGTACAAAATGTCAGACAAAAATTGCGGGGGGTCAGAGTGAACCGCTGTGCAGACCTTGTTCAATGGGACAAGCTAATTCAGCAGCTTCAGGGGACAACCTTGTTCCAACTGGGGCACAAGAAGAGAACACTGAGTCAGGAACTCCCCCACACCAGCCAGGGCCCAGCCGGGTGCAAGATATGGCGGCCCCTCTCTGGGCAGTTCAGCTTTCACAATCCCTAGCATCTCTACAAGGGCTTCCAGCCATTGCAGATAATTTAGGAAAGGCTTTGGCTAAGTTTAGTCAGAAACCAAGCACCAAACGCAAACGCTCTGATGATTCCAAAGGCAATACCCTAGCGGATGCATCACCAGACGAGTCGTCTGTAGATCAGCCTTCTTCCCAGTCAGAAGGCGAAATTCTACCCTCAGATGTGTCCTCAGGGGAGGAAGAGGAGAATCAAGAAGGTGACAGAGATCGTGATTCCCAACATGATGTGGATAAAATCATTAAAGGGGTGATCGAAATTCTCAATATTTCACAAGCACCAAAACAAACTGAAACATCCAGATTATTCAAGAGACAACATAAATCCACAATAGTATTTCCATCACACGAGCAGTTGATGGATATGATACAAGACGAATGGAACAATCCAGAACGAAAGTTTCAAGCTACAAGAAAGTTCTCAAAAACCTATCCCTTTTCCAAAGACCTAGTGGAGAAGTGGACAAATCCACCTGTAGTGGATGCTCCAGTATCCAGACTGTCAAAATCCACCACTCTGCTTAAAGGAGAATTAAAAATAAATATGGCTTAAAATGCCTTTTTGGGGACTCCATCTCCTCTGAAGAGTGCTTCACACTGACTTTCCCAAGAACCCATTTACATTATTCTTATTAACTCTTCTTAGCGCTATATATATGTAACAAGCTATGGCAGAAGACCCCTCCCAAACCCCCCCCCCCCCAAATAAAGTATTGGTATGAATCCTAGCCTCCCAAATTAAGTAAGCCTAACATCCCAGTTGCCACTTAGCAGATGCTATGGGAGTAGAAAATCTGACTCCTAGTCCTAAAGCCTGGATCTTACTGTTGTTTTTGTTGACCCCACCTAATTTCATTTCCCCCTTCCTGTACACCCCAACTTTACCCCCCACACACCTTTTTTATTTTTTGTATTCTAAGCACTGTAATGTGATAACGCTGTTGTATAAAATTAGGGATGCACCGAATCCAGGATTCGGTTCGGGATTCGGCCAGGATTCGGGATTTTTCAGCAGGATTCGGATTTGGCCGAATCTTTCTGGTCAGCCGAACCGAATCCTAATTTGCATATGCAAATTATGGGCATGGAGGGAAATCGCGTGACTATTTGTCACAAAACATGGAAGTAAAAATGTTTTCCCATTCCCACCCCTAATTAGCATATGCAAATTAGGGTTCGGTATTCAGCCGAATCTTTCGCGATGGATTCGGGGGTTCGGCCAAATCCAAAATAGTGGATTCGGTGCATCCCTATACAAAATACAATAAAAATTTCCGTTAAAAAAAAAAAAGTTTGCTCCCCACTGTGTTGGCTCAAAAATATATCCAGCACCATAAGGAGGCTGCTACAAACCTGAACTCTTATGTATATTTTTCAGGAGAATGTGCTATAATGAGGGAGCAGTCATTTTCTATACAGTTTCCAGCAACTCTGGAAACTGTCTCTTGAAATGAAATTGTTTATTCTCTTTTAAGATGTGTATGTTGCAACTGATAACTTTCACCTCCTTTTATCTACTCTGCCAGATGGCGTTGAGACTGTGGATTCCGGGTGGCTGACATGTCAGACAGAGCTTAGATTACGGCTACATTATTCCGAAAAACAACCTGTTTCTATATCCAAGAAAAAATTTAAAAAGTCTCGGTTTAGGTATGGCCATGATAAATTTTGATATATTACTATAATTATATTATTATTTGCTCGCTGTTATAGTGTGTGTGTGTGTGTGTGTGTATGTATATATATATATATATATATATATATATATATATATATATATATTTCTCTGTCGTCTTAGGGGGACACAGGGACCGATGGGGTTAAGCTCCATCCTCCAGGAGGCAGGACACTTGATAATTAATTTAAGGGGCGTGGCCTACTTGGCTTAACCCCGCACACTGTGCTCAACAATCAGTTTTTCAAGTGTCCTGCTACCAGGAGGATGGACTTCCCTAGAGTGGGAGATATTCTACGGTCAGATTCGCTGACACCCGGGGTGAAACCTGGAGCAGGGCTGCCTGCATCCTCAAGGTTAACCCCCATCATGGATAATTTCACCGGGGTCACTTTCTAGCGTAATAGCTATAACGACCACCCAGACAGTGCCTGCGTCCATTGGGTCGACAGAGGGTCTGGCCGCAGTGAAGGTACAGTAGGTGAATGGTTTCTACAATGGCCATTATGCTATTGTTGCTCCGTTTATCACAGGGCCCCCCCCCCTTCCCATTCCTTATCCGCACCTAGCAGCTGCCCTCCTAACAGCTTCACTTGTCTGCTTCACTAGGGGAGGATATATATATATCTCTCTATCCTCTAGTTGTTCCCCATAGGCAAGCTAAGCAGCATACCTTGCTGGAGGAGTTCCAACAGAGGCTCCGTGTATGGCGCATGTTAGGAGGAGGGCTGAGGCTGGCTGGCATCGCGGCGTTTTGGCGCTCAGCGCCATTTTGGATCCGGTCCGCAGTGGAACGCAAATGCGTTCCAGCGGCCATTTTGGTTCCACAAACGCTGCGGAACACGCTACCAGGAGCGCGCTCACACACTCCAGAGTGCTAACAAGTGCAGGGAAGTGAAAACGGAACCATATTGGCCTGTTGTTATAGCTGCTAAAGCACAGATATCTGCTGTTACAGTAGCTGCTACTTGTTTCAGCCCTGCACACTGTCTCACCTCTCAGGTGATTCCATGGCAGAAGGTAGGCCAGTGGGTCTATTTACCAGGGCGGGGGGGAGAGCACCCACCACAGCACAGGTAACCTATTTTACTTGTACAAAATGTCAGACAAAAATTGCGGGGGGTCAGAGTGAACCGCTGTGCAGACCTTGTTCAATGGGACAAGCTAATTCAGCAGCTTCAGGGGACAACCTTGTTCCAACTGGGGCACAAGAAGAGAACACTGAGTCAGGAACTCCCCCACACCAGCCAGGGCCCAGCCGGGTGCAAGATATGGCGGCCCCTCTCTGGGCAGTTCAGCTTTCACAATCCCTAGCATCTCTACAAGGGCTTCCAGCCATTGCAGATAATTTAGGAAAGGCTTTGGCTAAGTTTAGTCAGAAACCAAGCACCAAACGCAAACGCTCTGATGATTCCAAAGGCAATACCCTAGCGGATGCATCACCAGACGAGTCGTCTGTAGATCAGCCTTCTTCCCAGTCAGAAGGCGAAATTCTACCCTCAGATGTGTCCTCAGGGGAGGAAGAGGAGAATCAAGAAGGTGACAGAGATCGTGATTCCCAACATGATGTGGATAAAATCATTAAAGGGGTGATCGAAATTCTCAATATTTCACAAGCACCAAAACAAACTGAAACATCCAGATTATTCAAGAGACAACATAAATCCACAATAGTATTTCCATCACACGAGCAGTTGATGGATATGATACAAGACGAATGGAACAATCCAGAACGAAAGTTTCAAGCTACAAGAAAGTTCTCAAAAACCTATCCCTTTTCCAAAGACCTAGTGGAGAAGTGGACAAATCCACCTGTAGTGGATGCTCCAGTATCCAGACTGTCAAAATCCACCACTCTGCCAGTAACTGACGCGGCTGCTTTTAAAGATCCATCAGACAGACGGCTGGAGGGGTTCTTAAGAGCAATCTACTCGTCCTCTGGTTCAACCCTGAGGCCCAGCTTAG
This sequence comes from Xenopus petersii, assembly GCA_038501925.1. Lineage (NCBI taxonomy): Eukaryota > Metazoa > Chordata > Amphibia > Anura > Pipidae > Xenopus > Xenopus petersii. Next base: position 119,778,503 of record CM076681.1, read on the forward strand.
CATCAGCCTGGGTGTCCAGAGCTATTCAAGCATGGGCGGAATCACTGGTCAAGGACATCCAAGAAGGAGTACCCAGAACTGACCTAGTGTCTTCTGCTCAAACTATTGCAGAAGCAGCTGCCTATCTCAGTGACACTACCCTTGACACCTCACAGATCACTGCTAGAACATCAGCCCTGTCCATAGCAGCACGCAGAACATTATGGCTTAAAAACTGGTCAGCTGACCTGAGTTCCAAGAAATCACTAACTTCGTTGCCATTCAAGGGCCAACGGTTGTTTGGAGAGGAACTTGAGAAAATAATTTCACAAGCAACAGGAGGGAAAAGCACCTTTCTCCCTCAGGCGAAGAATAGATCCACAGGAACAGCTAGACGTGGAAAATTTTTTCGTGGCCAAAGCGGACGTTACTCACGTAAAAGCAGTCCACCGCAACGTTCACACTTTCGGAGCAAAACCAATGATAAGGGCCGTCCTCCATCGAAGGCCAACAAACCCTTCAACAAACCCACAGGAGACAAGTCTGCCTCAGCATGACGGGGCATTCCTTCCGGAATCGCTAGAACAAATAGGGGGCAAACTACTACGATTCCGGGAGGTGTGGATCCATCACTCTTCAGATGCATGGGTCAACGAAATAGTCACAGAAGGCTATCACCTCGACTTCACAAAATTACCCCCCAGGAAATTCCTTATGTCCAGAGTACCATCTCATCCCAAGAAGGCTCAAGCCTTTCTACAGTGCATTACCAAGCTGGAAAACACTGGGGTAATTATACCAGTACCACAGCCGGAGAGATTCTTGGGGTTTTACTCCAATCTGTTTATAGTACCGAAGAAGGACGGGTCCTTCAGGCCGGTCTTAGATCTCAAACAGTTGAACAGGTTTATTCGGTCCATTCGTTTCAAGATGGAAACACTTCGTTCAGTGATACGAGGAATGGAGCACGGACAGCTCATGATGTCGTTAGACATCCAGGATGCATACCTCCATGTTCCGATTTGGGCACCTCACCAGAGATATCTCAGATTCGCCTTTGCGAACCAACACTTTCAGTTTGCGGCACTTCCGTTTGGACTGTCCTCAGCGCCCAGGGTGTTCACCAAACTCATGGCGGTATCGGCAGCAACCTTACGCCTACAAGGAATATCGGTGACACCATACCTGGACGACCTTCTTCTGAAAGCCAGATCAGAAGAGAAGGCCAAGGAGGATCTAATCAAGGCAATTCGACTTTTGCAGAGCTTCGGCTGGACCATCAATTGGTCAAAGTCCAATTTACAGCCCAGCTACCAGATGATATTCCTAGGCCTGGAATTCAACACAATGACACAAATTGTATGTCTTCCACTAGAGAAACAATACAAGATCAGAGATCAAGTACAATCACTGCTTTCACACCAGAGGCCGACAGTCCACATGGCGATGAAAGTACTGGGACTGATGGTGTCGACCATCGAGGCGGTACCGTTTGCACAGATTCACCTACGAGCCTTGCAAGAGAACATACTCTCAGCTTGGAAAGGAGGTCTCTTGTCTCGAGTAATACGTCTCTCTCAGACAACAAGGGAGAGTCTCCAGTGGTGGTTGATCACGGACAATTTGACCAACGGTCAATCCTGGGCGACTCCAAATTGGAATGTCATCTCCACAGACGCCAGCCTAAAAGGCTGGGGGGCCACATGGAACAACCTATCCGCACAAGGTCAATGGTCTCTCGAGGAATCCAAACTACCCATCAACATCCTAGAGTTGAGGGCCGTAAAGCAAGCGCTACTACATTGGTCTCACCGTCTTCACCAAAGACCAGTTCGCATACAAAGCGACAACGTCACCACAGTGGCGTACATAAATCGTCAGGGAGGAACACGCAGCAAAGCAGCACTGAAGGAAGCACAATTGATTTTGGGATGGGCCGAGACCAACCAAGTCCGATTGTCGGCCATTCACATTCCAGGTGTGTCCAACACAAAAGCAGATTTCCTCAGCCGCAATCAAGTACAACCCGGCGAGTGGGAACTTCATCCGGAAGCCTTCATGATGCTAGTGAATCTCTGGGGCCAACCGCAAATAGATCTGATGGCCTCCAGAACAAATCGAAAGGTTCACACGTTTTTTGCTCGATCCCGAGACTCACTAGCGGCAGGGGTAGACGCCATGACTCAACCCTGGTCATTCAACCTGGCGTACATCTTCCCTCCGCTTCCAATGCTACCTCGAGTCCTCAAGAAGATCAGACAATCCGATATCACAGTAATCGTGATAGCTCCCTATTGGCCTCGAAGAACATGGTTCTCCGATCTACAAGAACTGTCGATAGACCAACCGATCCGGCTTCAGTGCAGACCAGACCTGCTCAGCCAGGGCCCAGTAACACACCACAATCCCGGGCTGTTCGCTTTGACGGGATGGCTGTTGAGGCATCCATCTGGCGAAGAAAGGGAATAACTGAAGAAGTTATATCAACAATGCTAAGAGCACGGAAACCGACTTCTTCCAAGTCCTATCACAGGGTGTGGTTTTCCTATTTCACTTGGTGTGAAGAACTCGGATTTACTTTTCTGGAACTCAACATTCCTAGGATACTTTCCTTTCTACAGCGAGGCCTACAACTAGGCCTCAAACTCAGTTCACTGAAAGTACAGATATCGGCATTGTCTATTCTGTTCCAACACCGGCTCGCAACAGATGATACCATACGGACCTTTCTGCAGGGAGTGACACATGTAAGTCCTCCATTTCATCCGCCTGTTGCAGGTTGGGATCTCAATCTGGTGCTAGAGGCCTTGCTTGATCCACCGTTTGAACCGATGCATTCAATTTCTGATACCTGGCTCACGTACAAGACTGTTTTTAGTGGCAATTTCGTCTACCAGAAGGGTGTCTGAACTGAGTGCTCTATCCTGTGATCCGTCATTTCTGGTATTCCACAAGGACAAGGCAGTTTTACGAACAGTTCCTTCATTTCTACCCAAGGTGGTTTCATCCTTCCACATTAATCAGGAAATTATAGTCCCTTCATTGTGTCCAGATCCCAAGAATGACAAAGAACGACGCCTACACAATCTAGACGTTGTCAGAGCACTTCGGTGGTACCTTGAACGGTCAAAGCCCTTTAGGAAATCTCAAACACTATTTGTTCTTCCAGTTGGTCCTCGTAAGGGTCTTCCAGCTTCCAAGACAACCATTGCCAGGTGGATCAAACTAACCATCAGACAAGCTTACCTGTCTAAAAGAAGGACACCACCACAGGGTGTCAAAGCTCATTCCACAAGAGCAATGGGAGCATCATCGGCATGGCGCAATGCCGCTTCCTTGGATCAGATCTGCAGAGCGGCTACCTGGTCCTCCGCTCATACTTTTACTAAATTTTACAGACTCGACTCAACATCTTCAGCTGAGGCCGCTTTCGGTCGCAAGGTGTTGCAGTCTGTTCTACATTAATTAATTACGTTCATTGGCTCGTCCCACCCTGCTGTTCTGGGACTGCTTTGTTAAGTCCCCATCGGTCCCTGTGTCCCCCTAAGACGACAGAGAAAATTGGATTTTTTGATACTCACCGTTAAATCCATTTCTCTGTAGTCGAAAGGGGGACACAGGGCTTCCCGCCCTCGGACGAGCCGTTGACCAGATGGTCGTGTCCAGGATAGTCCCTGGCTTTCATTCTGTCATAGTTATTAATCGGTTATAATGTTCAGTTACACATATAGTTAAATTTGGAACAAACTGATTGTTGAGCACAGTGTGCGGGGTTAAGCCAAGTAGGCCACGCCCCTTAAATTAATTATCAAGTGTCCTGCCTCCTGGAGGATGGAGCTTAACCCCATCGGTCCCTGTGTCCCCCTTTCGACTACAGAGAAATGGATTTAACGGTGAGTATCAAAAAATCCAATTATATATATATATATATATATATATATATATATATATATATATATATATATATATATATATATATATATATATATATATATATATATATATATATATATATATATATATTTGACTACACATATAAGGTTTTTTTCTCTTTACACTAAAAAGACTAATTTAATAAACATGATTTTGCAGCTCTCTTCCACCCCCCCTTTAAAATAGTTAATGTCAATAAGATCTTGCCTTAAAACATACAATGAACATAGCACTCATTGCACCTGAAATAATAACTTTTTTGGCATGAATCCTTTCTATAGTGATGAAACACCTTGGTGATTTACAATAGTGTCCTCAAGAAACTCTGCAATAAGGGGATCACATTTGGAGAGGTGCAAATTGATTGCTACAAAACAGTCCCTAGATGTATAGACTGCATCATCCCTTTTCTTTCTCATGGGATCAATCCATGGCTAATTGTCATCAGTTTGTAGAATTCTGGATGCAGTTTTAGTACGGGAGTGCTGTTGGACTTCCCTTATGGTGGTGGTCGTTCCTGTGTTGTTGGGGCTATTTTAGATTAAGGGTATGAGTATTGTCCATCTACATGTTCTTAAAAGTCATGCATCTCCTACTCACACATCATTCCCTTTGAGTCTTCTGGAATCAGTATAACCAAAACACACATGAATACAAAAAACTCCTAATAAGCTTTCTTATTGTTTGAAAGGTAGAAATAGAGCAACATTGCTTTAAGCCTTAATAACATTTTCTATCTATAAGGTGAAATAGGGTGTTGCCTAAATAAGCTGTTATATAAACATGGCATGTTGAAACCTTAATATAAAAGGTTTGGTAATGGAATATGGCTTGCATATAACCAGTCTTCATGTCTTTTTTTTTATGCTAGAAAGGGCATGTTCAGCTTGTAGCACTTTAGCTATTGGTAAACAACAACTCTGCCCCACCTGCTGGATGTTTGGGGGAAGGTGGGTTTAAAATGGTAAGACCATGGGCTCGACAAAAAAGGGGTTTTAGGTAGGTGTGTGACAAAGGGATATGATAACGTATTCATCGATAGAACTGAGCAGAGTCTAAAACAGAATTATTTTCAAGCGAAATATCATACACACCCTATTATTATTATTATTATTATTATTATTAATAATAATAATAATAATAATAATAATAATAATAATCAAAAAGGGCAGTATACCTGTTTAGTTAAGTCTTCCATTTCTAGGATATTACTTGTTACATGTATAGAACTGCATTTAAACATGAATAGGGCTGCCATATTTTGAAATATTGTTAAATGTGTAGACCTATGTAAATGTCAAGAGTTCTATTGCTTAGGCAGTCAGCATGGTAGATCTAAGAGCCTGAGTTCTATGCCCACAGTAAATTAGTTTTTAAAGTCTAAAATAGAATAAGACTAGAAATGCTGTATTTTATAAATAAATATAAACATGAACTTACTGCACCACAAGCCTAATCAAACAAATAATTTATTCTTTCAAAGTTGGCTACAGGGGGTCACCATCTTGTAACGGTTTTAAACATCTTTGCAAGACTAAGACTGTGCACATGCTCAGTGTGGTCTGGGCTGCTTAGGGATCATCATAAACAAAGCTGCTTGAGTTCTGCATGGCTGGGAAGTAAGGAGGGGGCTCCCCCTGCTGTTCATAAGTATGATTGTTTCCCTGCTCAGCAGTTAGGGACCATCTGACAATTCCTATCCACAGCAGTAAATGAACGGGGAATTTCACTGCATACAGTCGGGTTTCTTATAGAAACGGTACACATTTTTAATTAAATTATATTCGGGATAGGTTTCTTTTTCATTAAAGAAAGTGAAAATGGCATTTTATTTTTTTGCCTTTACATGCCTTTTAATAAAATTGTACTTTAGAACAAAAAATACAATGGTCAGGTTGAACGGTAAACTGAAGCTTAAAAATCAATATGGCTAGAAACTCTGTATTTTATATGCTAAAATTACTGTACTAGAGAGACGAAGCAGCTCTACAACACCGATGCTGTAGGCAAGGGATCCCCAACCTTTAGAGCCTGTACGCAACATTCAGATGTAAAAGGAGTTGGGGAGCAACACGAGCATGAAAAATGCTCTTGGGGTGCGAAATAAGGGCTGTTATTGGCCATTTAATAGCCCGTATTTGTATTGACAACCTACATTGAGGCTCTGTTTGAGTGCATCTGGTTTTTATGCAACCAAAACTTGCCTCAATGCCTGGAATAAAAAAATATGCACCTGTTTGAGGCCACTGAGAGCCATATCCAATGGGTTGGTGAGCAACATGTTGCTCAAGAGCTGCTGGTTGGGGATCACTGCTCTAAGCCTTAAAATTTGTCCACAGCAGCTACCCTTCTTCTGATCTTGTCACTGCATCTTTTGGGTGTCCATGACACACACTCAGCGTGCTCTAGTGTGGTATTGAAAAGCTAAGTTTTATGGATCATCAGAAATTATCAAGCAGCAAAACTAATTTTTAGTCTTGAGAAAGAAAAGTCCCAAGAGGCCCAACGCATTTATTTTGTATTACCAAGAATGTACCTTTACTCTCCATTATATGTATGTCTCAAACTACCTGCACTTACGATGCAAGGTGCACAATCAGAATGTTGTATATTGAATTCAGTGCATCAATACTCCCTTGTACATCATGGTACAGTATGTGTGTTCTAACATCCAGCAGATACTGTATCAGGATGTTTTATTAAAAGTCACCTTTGAACATAACAGAAAGTGCTGATACTTGAATGAATTCTATATATAAAGTCTTTCCCTAAGCTTGGGCAACTGACAGAACCACGGTGCAGAATCAGATCAAAATAACAGTTGGATGTGCTAGAGCATTTTCTTGTGCTGCTACAGAAGCCCAGAATTTGCATATGTATTTTGTGTATGTATAGCTTTTCTAGCCTGCTTCTAGAGTAAGCTTTATACCTTAACAGTCAAAGTGAAATTCACTGGGGGGTGCCATTGTGTTGGGCACCCCCAGTGAATATAATCTCTAAACTGTCCTGTCCTCTGAAAAATGCACTGGCATAGGGTACTGTTTCTGCCATGCCACCATTTCTCCTGAAGCCTCAGAGATCCTCTGAACTGTCCATACTCAGTAGATTAAAATTTACTTTAAAGTCCTGTTAAATTATTGTGCATGTGTGGTGGTGTTCAGGGCACAGAAGAGGATTGATGGGGCACTGGCAGCACTATGGTACCCCTGACCAGGCCAAGGTTAGCACATATATTTGTTGGGGTAACTTCCCCAGGTTATTTCACTTTATTGTTTCTTAAGTGTTCCCTTATCTACAGGGATATGATACCTATGTTTTTATTTTAGTGTTTCAATGGGTGATGACCATTCAGATTGCAGTATCAGCCTTAGGGGCAAATTAACTAAAGGGCGAAGTGACTAACGCTGGCGAAAATTTGCTTCGCTAGCAAAGGAGATAGACTCTAGCGCTACTTCGCACTCTAACGGCAGGCGAATTTTCTCTCTGGCGAATGGACATAACTACACAAATTCACTAAGATGTGGATTTTACTAAACGTTACCTCTTGCGCCAGACTTGCCTTCGCCACCTGCAAAAGATCGTAAATTTTTTTTAGGGTACCCGGCTTCCCCCCTACATTTTCTAACATATGACATATAAACTATACAGTGGGCTCATGTGTAGGGCAATATAACAACTCCATTTTATTAAGGTTCCCTGGGCTTGTGTAGTGTAATGTATTTGCTGCAACATATACGCCCAGTGAAATGTCACTTCCCGCCGTATGCAAATTAGCCAACGCTAGCGAAACTTGGCATGGTTTGCCGAATTACCACTAGCGAAACTTCGCCATCGTTCGGCACCCTGGACGCAACTTCGCATTTAAGTGAATTAGCTTTGTCCTGGCGAATTTTTGCCTGGCGATGTGAGTGAACCCATGGCTGGTACATTTTTGGAGGTTAGTGAATTTGCCCCTAAGAGTTCAGAAGCTTTCCATGCCTCCAAAGTAGGGATGCACCGAATCCACTATTTGGGATTCGTCCAAATCGTTCGTGAAACATTTGGCCAAATACCGAACCGAATCCTAATTTGGATATGCAAATTAGGGGTGGGAAAGGAAAAAGTGAGAAGAAAAATTTTTACTTCCTTACTGATGTAAAGGCAAGTGATTTCCCTTACCGCCCCTAATTTACACATTCAAATTAAGATTTGGTTCGGCCAAGCACAAGGATTCGTCCTAATCCTGCTGAAATGAATCCTGGCCAAATCCTGGATTCGGTGCATCCCTACTTGAAAACAGTCCAGTAGTCGGCAAGTTCTATTTACTGGTTGCCTGTTTAAAAGCATACATTTTATTGGATGCTATGGGTTACTGTACATGGGCAGACTTTGTGCCTTTTATTACTTATGGGGGTTAGTGTAAAAACATCCATGTCACAAAAACTGACAGTGAGCGCTGCCTCGTGGCCAGTAGATCAGCCCAGAGCACGTTGAGCATGCGCAGTGCCATTTTCATTAGGAAGAGGGATGGACACGATCAAAAGGTTATGGAGCTATTGAAGAGATGTTGAGGAATTGAATCTCAAAACTGTATTTTAACTTTATCCTTATTTAGCCCCCTAAGTGTTCTATTTGCGTGAAGTAAGTTGTGTGAATAATTCTGCTTATAACTTATATGCATATAGCTCCCAAAACATAAAATTATACTTCTGATTCATATTGTAACGCTTTGATTAAATGGCCAGCATTAAAGTATAGACATAAACATAATTTTGTTATCTCCCCACTCCCTATGGGCTGCCATTTCTGCTAATGTTTTGTCTCTTGTGGCGACAGAGTAAAGTTGACCTTTGGAGGCTTAGAAGAAGAAGGTGAAGATGAAGAGCAAGATGCAGTGGCTCCCATTCTTCTTCCAAAGATGGACAGCACGTTTGACATCTCCTTAATAAGCAACACCGAGTACAAGTCTCGTCACTCGCAGCCAGAGTGTGGCTATGCCCTGCAGCCTGATCGCTGGACAGAATTCAGTATACACACCATGGATCCAGACAATTTGGAGCTACTTTTTGACTTTTTTGAGGTGGTTATTGAAGTTCATTCCTCAATCATGACTATTGTGTTGTTTTTCAAGATTTACTTTAATAGAAGTGATTTAATATAGGTGAGGCCTTAATTACATTAATCTACTTAGGACCCCACTGCGTTTGAGAAACACACAACGGTTATTTAGGGTAAGGCTTCTGTCCCCAGATGTATGCATCATTATTTTATTACTGTAGATGCATTCGGTTCTGTTGAAGAAGTCACATGGGTCATTGCCCTGCTCAGTGAAAGACGCATTAGTTCTGTTAGTTTCTGAAGGTAGATTTATGTTTAATATTCTAGGAAGAACTGAGTGAAGCTGTGGTGCAAGGTGACACTCTTCCTGGGCATGTGGGAACTGCTTGTCTCCTCTCATCTGCAATGACAGAGATTGGGAAAAGCAATGGCGTTCTGACCCTTCCCATAATGAGCAGAAAAGCAAGACAGACACTCGGGAAAGTTAGAGGTATGGATTTTAAGCTCTTACATCTTGAATAATAAAATATCCTAATTCTGCTGTGGCATATGCACCCTCCCAATTCATCGGTAGAGCACCCAGAAGCATTGGGTTAATTTCTAATGCTTTGGAACCAAGGGGCAGTTTCACTAACCGGCGAAAATTTGCCAGCAACGGCTTTGCGCCCATCGACACACTTCGCAAGGCGAAAATTCGCTCAGACAAAGCTAATTTACTGAAATGCGCAACTTCGTTAGAGGTCTTCGTTCAGGCTAATTTGCGGGAAATTGTAAAGTTGAATGGACGTATATGTTGCAGCAAATACATTACATTAGACAAGTCCAGGAACCTTAATAAAAAAAAAAATAGAGTTGTTATAATGCCCTACACATGAGCCAAGTGTATAGTTTATGTTCCATATGTAAGGAAATGTATGGGGGAACCCGGTTACCCAAAAACAATTTTAAGCACTTTTGCGGACTATCACTCTGAAAAAAGGAAAACACGCCAGCGTTTTTTGGGACTTAGCCAATAACAGTAACGTCCATTCGCCAGATCGAAAATTCACCTGGCGATAGAGTGCGAATGAGTGCTAGCATCTATCTCTTTCACTAGCGAAGTTACGCCTGCGCCCATTAGTAAATCTACGAAGTGCCTAAAAATGGTAATGCTGGCGAATCGTCACCAGTGTTGGTCACTTCACCCTTTAGTAAATCTGCCCCCAAATGTTAAAGCACCAAGGAGTGATTTTGTTTGTGCTTATTCAGGAAGCACTTGCATTCAGGGCATCCTTGCACTCTGATCAACATACTGGATTAAATATCCAACACAAGCACAGGGCATGCAATAAGAACAAGTCCTATGTGATTGTTTAATTGTAACTGATCTAAATTAAAAGCATTAGAAAAAAAAGAACCAAGCTCCTTTGCACCTTGCATTAGCTCTCCCCAATTTGCACATTCACCTGAGGCCTGTATTTGGGGATTGGTAAGGGGCAGGAAAGGGAAAACTTTCATGCCACCCTCCAGCCGACCCTAATGAATATATCTACTGATGCTTGCAGGCAGTGTATATTCATGGGTAAATGCAGCTCTTTGCACTTCATTACTGTGTGGAGTGCAAAACAGTGAGAAAACTTTGTAACTCTGTGTTTTTACCTATAAATCTTCCTGTATTGTGATCTGATTTAAATAGATCAGTAGTTCTACTGCTACAATTGGCTCTCTAAATCCCATACTGTGCTGTGCTAAAGTAGGTAAAGTAGATGCATATAGTGGCGGTATGGTGTGCTCCATTCAAATATTCCCTCAATATTAAAATATCTCCCATGTTTGAAAATACCCATCTTTAAAGAAATATTCAGGTTTTTGGGGGTCATAATAAATGCTATATTTGGCATGAGAAAATACACAATACAGTTTTTGTTTAGCATTATCAATCCCTTTTATTACAGCTGGAAAGTTTACCTTAATCTGTAATTTACAGATTTTTGTTTTATGGTGTATATTTATTTCGCAGTTCCTTTGTTGCCTTGATCAGACTGTTTATATAGCATTGCCACATGCAAATGGACTGAGGGTGCTTATCATATCTACTTTGCAGTGGACTATATTGTTATTAAGCCAATCCAAGGCCATCACTGTGACATGAGCGTTTCCTTCTCCAAATACTGGAAGCCAAGAACACCACTAGATGTTGGACACCGGGGCGCTGGGAACTCCTCCACAACTGCAAAGTAAGTATCCTGTTAGGTAAGCGATTATAATCACTTTTGGGTGCCGGAGACCCCAGGCCGATGCCCCTGTTAGGTGAAGACTGCAAAAGTCCTAGGTATTTCTGTAACAATATTCTTACACTTCAATCTTTGCTGGGCCCCCAGGCCAGGTTTGGATGTACATTTGAGTTAAAAACCAACTTTTTGTTTCTAAGTTTGCCTTTTCACTCACTTCGTAGTACAGGTATGGGACCTGTTATCCAGAATGCTTGGGACCTGGGGCTTTCCAGATAATGGATCTTTCCATAATTTTGATCTTCATTCCTTAAGTATAAAAGAAAATCATGTAAACATTAAATAAACCCAATAGGCTGGTTTTGCGTCCAATAAGGATTAATTATATCTTAGTCGGGATCAAATACAAGGTACTGTTTTATTACTAAAGGGAGATAAAGGAAATCATTTTAAAAATTTTGGATTATTTGGTTAAAATGGAGTCTATGGGAGATGGCCTTTCTCTAATTCCAAGCCTTCTGGATAATGTGTTTCCGGGATAACGGATCCTATACCTGAGCAACATCAGATAAGACTGGTTGATGTCCAATGTTGCCCTTAACCATACCTGAACTCAATATCTGTTCCATCAAAAAGTTTATTTTTCACCAGATCATTATCTGCAGGTAGAGTATGGTTCTAATGATTCAGAAACTGAATTTCTGTATAATTAAAGCGTATTATTACTTTTTTTTTGTAGACTGGCCAAGGTTCGTGAGAACACTGTGGCTTCCCTAAAGAATGCTGCCAGTCATGTAAGATTTATTACTCTCTCCTTATGTTTTAATGCGGGTTTGTCTTAACAGGAGAAACAAATAACCGCAAGAATTGTTTTAAAAAAGGACAGACAAAATTAGAGGAAATTCTATATGATCTCAGCTCCAAGTAGTGGTAGCAATAAGCAAAGCAGAACCAGCCTACAATGTATACAACAGTTGCCTTTATATCAGTTAGGCCGTGTGGTTGACTTCATGAGGCTTCTTTCAGGTCTGATGATTAATAATCTCTAACTTTTTAATGCAATGCTTTATTTTCTTTACAACCACAACTGACCATTTCACCTTCATTCTAGGAATCTTATAGATGTGTGGCTTTAAAGAAATTGCATTGTGTATTATGCCTTTTGCAACTGGACACTTAAAATTGCATAGAATGCAAGACTGATAATTATATCTGCTGTGTATAGTGGAATGCAATCTCTTATCCAGAAACCTGATATAAGAAAGCTCTGAATTACTTGAAGACGATTTTAGTCCATTTTAAGCAAATAATTCTGATATTCCTGTTTCTATAATGACTTTAACTTGTACATGATTTTAAAGGAGAAGGAAAGGCAGTTTACACTTGGGGTGCCAAAAGTTAGGTACCCCCCAAGTGATTATATTTACTTACCTGATAACCCTGGGCTAGTGCACCTATCAGAAGAAAACTGCGCCGGTCTGGGGGATAAAGTATGCCATACACCATTGCATAGAAACCAATGCAGTCTACAGTACACATGCAACGTGATTGGTTGAGAGCAATTTGTAGTAAACAGGCCAGAACTGGGTATACACAGACATGCATTTCACTCAAAGCTGAATTAAATTAAAGATCTTTCTCTATTTTTATGTATTCAAGTGGTCATGTCAGCATATTTTATAGGTGTCCATTTCTAAAGTGATGACCTGTCAATCCTAATTTAGATCAAACATATGTAACCTTACTCTGCCACCAATTTAGGTTTCTGCCTGATCCCTATAATGTAATGTAAGCAAGTCATGTCTTCATTCAGAACATTAACATATGTGTTCTGCAAACTTGTTTCAGAAGCCCTATAGCAGTAATGTTATGATTTATAATATCGCTAATACTCTGGAATTCCTTTCCTTCATTATTTTTAATAAAAGTTCAATTATAAGTCATTTCCACAATATTATTGAATATACTCCAACATTAAGGGGCAGATTTATTTACTGTCGAATTAAAAAAAATGTTATGCTCAAAACTTTCAAATTCAACTAGGGAGTTGGATTCGAGTTTTTTTCAAAAATGTGATTGTCAAGATTTATTATACTCTGATATTCAAATTTGACTATTCACCACCTAAAACCTGCTGAATTGCTGTTTAAAGGACAAGTAACATCAAAAAAATTCTTTACAAAATTTGTTAGTACACAACGAAAATAACCCACCAAGACAAATTAAACTTTAAAATCCCAAAGTCTTTATTAAGAAATAATTTACCAAAACTCGGCTTCCGCTGCTCTTCAGAAAAGGCGATAGGGCGACAATCCATCCAGTGGTGCTCAATTTCTCCTCCCTGGCTCTCTGCTGCTGCATCCGTGCTACTGTGGGTTTAGGAGAGAGAAAGGCTGTGTCAGTTTTGGATGGGGAGACCAGCCTAATGTTTTCTTGCAGATAAAGAGGCTGTCAAGCTGTGCCTCAGATCGGTGATTATGCACAGTACATACCCGTGGGGTTGGGAGACAGGCTCTTCTCATCGCGTCTGTGCTGCTGCTCCCGCCTCCTCCGGCCCTGCTGATTCTGGGGGGAACTGGTGGCTGAGGATGAGGTGTGAGGGGAGGAAGAGTGCAGCGCATTTCCATTTTTTTATCAATGGAAAGTGAAAAAATCTGCTCCTCTTAAATTGGGATCCCCACTCCTGTAGCGGGAGGACACTCTGATCGCACAAGGAGGGACCCGGGCAATATCGTTATCCTAATAAAGGCTGGAGGGAAGCGAGAAGCAATGACCATGACTAGAGCCTACATCAGTACCGTACCTATGGGCTATTCATCTCAGCCTGCCCGCACCCCTGTTCGTCCGGGAGAAGCAGCAGCCAGGAGGGAAGCCGATGCACAGTGAAAGGCTGTGAGGCTTAGCTTGTTTCCCTCGCACAACAGTAGCAGGAACAAGTGTGCGTCGGGCGACTCTAGACGGCCAGGCCAGTGGAAGGAAAGCGAGAGGACCCGCTGCTGCTAGTTGCGTGCCGCCAGCACAGGAACAAACTTGGTGCCGCTGTCACACCAGGAGCCAGGAAATTGCAGGAGAGGAGAGCCCGTGACACTGCTGCTGCTGGACACCGGGAGGAGGATGAAGGCGATGCTTGTCAGTGAATATCCAGGGAGGAGAAATCAATCGCTGCAGTATGGATGGTCGCCTTTTCTGAAGAGGAGCGTAAGTGGACATTCTGTAAGTTATTTCTTAATAAAGGCTTTGCTATTTAAAAGTTTCATTTGTCTTGGTGCTTATTTTTAAACTTTTTTTTTTGATGTTACTGGTCCTTTAAATGGAATGGGAGAGGTCCAGGGGATCAATTTGGAGATGTCTGCAGCCTTTCTGACATTCAAGTTTTTTTTGGAGAAAAAACTCGAATCGAGTTTGATCAAATTAGATTTAAATTTAATTAGAATTTTCAGGTCATTTCAATTCATCCGGGTTTTAGAAATTCAATTTTACTAACACATTTCGATTGGTCGATTTACGAAGTTTTGCGAGTTTAGGGGAGTTCTAAAAAAAAATTCACATGAATTCTAAATTCGACTTTTGATAAATGTGCCTTTAAAAGTTATATAAACATTTCTGCTTTACATTTCCAATTTAATTTTATAGGGGGCAGCCTTTGTTGAATTTGATGTCCACCTATCTAAAGATCACGTCCCCGTCATATACCATGATCTTACTTGTTGTATATCCATGAAAAAGGTATGACAATGTCTGATGTTCACTTTACTAGCAGAGTGGAGTTATAAAATCTTTTTAAGACTGCTTCTTTTGACAAAGGGACTACTTTTCTCTTCTTCCAATGATTTTCATAAATGGAATGAATGCTCATTATGACTGATGTTCTCTTGGTCAGGGATTATTATAGCAAGTGCTCCAGAGAGATCCCCATCTGAACTGCTAGCCATAAATAGAGATTGTCTCTATTGCAGTCCCATTGTTTTACCTAAACCACACTATTCGTGAAAATTTAATAACAAAGAATTTTATGCAAAAGCAGGCATTTTAGGCCCAACCTCGTCTCCACTCCATGTGCCTGCAAGCTAGCACAAGCTTCAGGCAAGTGGAGTGGAGGCTAGCCTGTAACTCGAAAGCAGGCATTTTTGGACTGGCCACCTATCTGCTCCACTCCATGTGGCAGAATGTAAGCAGGAGCTTAACTGTTTAATGTAGATCAAGGGAGCTGGGGAAGGAAGTGGACCTTCTTCTTTCACCCTTCAAAAATTAACAAAGAGAAACAGAGCTAACGCTCTTTCACTTGCAGATTTCACTTTGCTCTGTTTAGTGCAAGAAATAACAGAAAACATACATTTTTTTCCCTAGAAAGTAAATGCTGATTCTTTGGAGCTATTTGAGATACCTGTTAAAGAACTTACTTATGACCAGCTGCAACTATTAAAAGTGAGTACATTTTCCATGAAACAATGTCCTTAGTTTAATTGCTATTATACATTGTTGGAAGAAAGTAGACTCTATCGATAATATCATAGAACAGCATGATGGCCCACCATCCAATCTGTCCTAGCCTAAGAGAGATGCTGTAGCCAAAAGGTAGAAAGCTTAGGTCCAGTGGCGTTTCAGGGGATTTCACTGCCCTGAGGTGGCCTTTCGAATGCTTAACTTTCCGTCTGCCGGAGCTGAATGAGGCACCAGGGGGGTACACATCACTAGCGCAGAGAGCATTATAGCGTTTTTTGCACTAGAAGAGCCGAAATCACCATTTAAAAATCTGAATTTTGTTTTTTGCTGCTCCTGGTAACCTGCGGGATGCTGTTGTCTCAGTTTCTCATCTCTTTTCATGGCAGTAGCTCCCCTGCTCCGGTTCATGTAATATATAGAAGCACTACCACAGTGAATGGGAGTTCAATAGCTAGAGCAAACAAAAATAATGTAAGGGAGAGTATATACTCACAGTTCACCCCAGTCTGTCGGTGCATGTACATGGGGAAACAACAAAAATTTAGTTCCTCCAAAAAGTCTACCAAGTCTACCATCATAGATGTACTTGCTGTTTTTCCATGTAAGATAGACCTGAGTTGTCTCCAAGCCAGTGATTTTTAACTGAAGTACCACGTGACTGGAGTGGAATGGCTGCCTAGCGGATGCTACGAACTTTCCCCAAGACTTTTCCTCTCGGTGCATTCTACTGATTTTTAACTGATGGCAGCTCCTAAGCCTGTTTTTTAATCTTTGCCTGGTGTCCCACAAGGTGGGTATCGGCTGGTTAAGAATTCATTCATTGACACTGAATCTGTCCAATGTGACTCCAGAGGCTGGAGACTCCTTTTTATAACTGACTTTACTTGTACTTATGTATGTTTTGTAGCAGCCCAAGACATAAGAATGAAGAGCTTCCAAAGATAGTAGCACCCCGTCTTCTTCACTTACCTGAGCTTAGGGACTGACTCATAATATACGGTATATATAAAATAGAAATGTCCTAATATAAGGGCTGGTTTGTAATTAATTTCAATCATTAGCACACAGCAGCTCTGTAACCAGTGCAATTAGCATCAGAATTTAATGACCAGTCTTTTTTAGCATCAGCTTATATAACAGGGGTCATCACAAATTATCAAGCAGATAATGAAGTTGGTGTAAGAATAGCTTTTCAACAGCTGCATAGAGCCCACTGAGCATGTGCAGCGTCACTGACATCCTAACAAATTCTGATAAACACTGATACCTGAGAAATAAATGAGATGCAGTGCCACTAATATATCCCTACAGCTAGGGAGGCTGCAGTATATTGCAGTGTATCTCATGTTTATTGTATTCTTTTACAGCTTGCACACGTAAATGCACTGAAATTGAAAGACCATTATGGTAGGTAGCACATTCAATTATACTAATTTAGTTTCATTCCCCTGTGGAGTGATCTTTGCCAGTTCTGTCGCCTTGCCTTCATCTACTTTCCTTCATAGGAGTTGGCCGTAAACAAGTAACTTCTCTTACTGTTATTTTCAAGCTGGGATCAGAAATGAATGTGTTCTAGAATTCTGTACATAAACATTTTTTTAAACTAAACATACCTTTGACTATAAAACAATTAAGACTTAATAGTGTGAAAGGTTCTCAGGGATTGCCTATGGGCTATGAGTATACATGGTATGTGTTGCTGACTTCTCATACCCGGTTACTGTAGTACTGCTTTAGTGTCTAGTGGCTTTTTGTTCGTTTGCAGTCACATTATGCACACGCATTACTGTCTCTTCTCCCATTACAGATGCCATTGATGAAGAATGTTCTGTTTCGGACAATCAGCCTTTTCCATCTCTTCAGACGGTAAAAGAATCTTGTACAAATAAATATATAAGGGTTGTGTTGTTTAAAGTGATTTGCATGGGAATTTCACTTCACTTTGACTGCCTTTAGTAGGCATTAAGTGAGGGACACCCATTTAAATTGAACATGTGTACATTTTAGGGATTTGATTTCTGATCAAGGTCATTTTATGACAACCTTTCAATTTAACCTTCTGAAGCATCATTATTTAAACTGCAATTACTCTCCGAATGCAAATATTTAGCTTAGCCATATAATTGTTTTGTACTCAATGATCTAGTATACAATTTTTTATCAGGAGACGTCTGATGCAGAATGATAGGAGATTGACATTTTGTTAAAATAGCAGCAGATTATTAATGAGCACTAATGTTCCCTTTAAGCATTACCAGTTCAGAAATGAGATCTGATGTCTTTGGGGACTTCGGTATCACAACAGTTAGTGGACTGTTGAGCCAATCAGAGTAGTGCAGTTCCCCTTCTGACCTCCCTTCGCCTGGGTGCTTTTCCACATGCAGGGACACTTAGGCTTGCCATGCAAGTAAACATTTGCTTGTTTGGTTAGCTTGCCAGACAAACTGTTGTTTGCGTGTATTTTTTTTAGTTGAAATATTGGTGTGTAGGTGAATCTCGGGTCAATTTGCCTGGTCATGTGCTTTCAGAAAGAGCCAGTGCTGCACTATGGAAGGAGTCACAGTGGGACATTAATTTTTACTTTTGAGTGCTGTTCTTATATCTAGCAGGGAGCTGTTATCTTGGTTACCTTCCCATTGTTCTGCTGATGTGCTGCTGGGGGAGGGGTATCACTCCAACTTGCAGCAGTAAAAAGTGACTGAAGTTTATTAGAGCACAAGTCACATGACTGGAGGCACCTGGGAAACTGATAATAGGTCTAGTCCCATGTCAGATTTCATAGTGAAATATAAAAAAATCCATTTGCTGTTTTGAAAAACAGATTTCAATGCAGAATTCTGCTGGAGCAGCTCAATTAACTGATGCATTTTGAAAAAAAACATGTTTTCCCATGACAGTATCCCTTTAATGTTTAAAGGAGAAAAAAGGGGCATTTACTGGGGTAGCAGCTAGGCTGGAGGGAGGGGGGGGTCTATGTAGGGTAGGGGGGTAGGGTTTTTTTAACTTTAGGGTTCTCCTTTAAACAACAATGCTAATACACGTTTGCTTCCAACCTTTTTCCTGCCAATGCCCCGGTATCTATGTGATCATCAAGGAAGGCAACAGCATAAAAATCTACTCTAGAAGTAAGGTTACAATCTTAGAAAAGAACGTTACTTAGAAGGGCTTTTTCCTGAAGTGACATTATTTCTGGTAGAAAAAAAACTATCGCTTGTTATTCTTTGTCCTTGGGACTGCTCATAGTCTCTCGTTGCATCTCACACAGGTTTTGGAATCTGTCCCTGAAGGCGTTGGGTTCAACATAGAAATCAAGTGGATCTGCCAGGAAAGAGTAAGGGAAATCATTTTGGTTATTAGGCAAAACACAAAACAAGAAACTAGCAAACTTCTCCCATCATGTGTGCCACATGGCTGACACAAATTCTAAATATTTCTCAGTAAATATTTTTCTTGCTTTGTTGTATTCAGAGTGGCAAATGGGACGGCAATCTTTCCACTTATTTTGACATGAACCTTTTCCTGGATATCATTTTAAAAACCATTCTGGAAAAGGCCGGCCGGAGGAGGGTGGTGTTTTCTTCCTTTGATGCGGATATTTGCACAATGTAAGTTTCCGATTATATTCTGGAGCAGAATGTAGTTAATGTCTGAATTCACTTCATTCTCCCACATTGGGTTTCTCTGTTAATGAATGACTCGTTAGAATTGAAAATCCTCTTAGATTATTATCAGACTGGGAGTGATTAATGGTTACAATGTCCTAAAATGTTCTCACTAGTGATGTGCGGGTCCTTAACCTGCCCTACCTGAGCCCGTGCCCACATCCGACTTCCGGGTTACTTTTATAGACTCGCGCCATCCCGCGATGATGTCACAAAAGGGGCGGCACGAGCAGGGGCAGCGTCTATAAAAGATGAACCTGGAAGTCGGCATTTGAAGAACAGTGCAAGGTTGGCCCGAACCCGGTCCCGCGTGTGTCGGGACAGCCCCGCACATCACTAGTTCT
Source organism: Xenopus petersii (assembly GCA_038501925.1). Classification (NCBI taxonomy): domain Eukaryota; kingdom Metazoa; phylum Chordata; class Amphibia; order Anura; family Pipidae; genus Xenopus; species Xenopus petersii. Next base: position 119,798,111 of record CM076681.1, read on the forward strand.
CACAATACCAATGAACAGAAATACAATTATAAAATCCAATTATTTAGAATTTATATTACCCTGCAAATTTCCTACTATAAATAGACCAAACAGAGAAACTTAGGCTATTCCATGTTTGCCAGCTTCTGGTTCCTGTAAAGGTGACCATAGACCTTACCATTATGATCTTTCCTGGAAAAGATATTTCCAAGAAAGATCTTCATTTCAATACACACGTGTAGAGCTGGATTGTCATATATACTGATAGAAACAATAGAATTCTACCTGTATCTAATTTCTTCAAAGGCGCCCAATCAAAATGTCCCGGCCATCCGACTGATATCCAAGTCGTCTGCCGATATTGATCCCACCATACACGCACTGAGTTTTGTAGGAAAATGTGTTTCGTATGATATTATCAATGCGTCTTTGTCCACCCTAAGCAGTTAACCAGCTTATCAATACCCAGATGAACCTGCTGAATAATGAACTTCTGCTAGGCAAAGACGAACCCTAGTACATACCTGCCCCTCATCAAGAATGCTTGGAAAGCTAGTGCATAAAAAACGTGCTCATAGCAGCCCAGCGATGTTATGTTAGAGTGTAGGGTAACTAATGCAAATATGTAAGCAGTACTGACAATTGTGAGTATTGTGTTCTGTGCAGTTAGTATGAAAAACCAAGTTGCAGGCTATGTAGATTGGTGGCTGTGCAAATATCTAAGTTATTGTTTTCATGTTTTGCCTAATCAATAGAAATATCAGGAAAATACATTCTCGTATAATTTTGTTGTGATGATAATAGTAAACTATTACTTACTGCCCTTGAGCTTTTGTGCTACATTCCCATGAGCCTTTTACACTGCTAATGAATTTGTAACAACAACGCCACCTACTGTTCAGTTCTGCCAATCAACAGTGGCTGAAAGTTAAAGGTGTCCTTCACCTTTGCATTAACTGTTAGTATAATAATGTTAGTATAATAATAAGTAATAATAGTGCCAGGTATATGGCCATCCATATACCTGGCACTATTCTTGAATTGTCTCCATGCGAGGCTGCAAAGATTGATTTAGCAAATGTTCAGTATTGATATGACGGAGGCAAACCTTTAAGAGGTGCTTTTAAGAGCAAACAATTACTTTATTAAGGTAAATTAAACACTGTTACACTGGAATGATATGACAGATTATAGAGTAGTGTAGCTATCGCAAAAGTAAGCTAAAAACTAAATATGAAACACTGCGGCACTTTTTAATTGTAACATGTCTGCTTTCTCATCTCTACCTTTTGTGTAGGGTTCGGCTGAAGCAGAATAAATACCCCATACTCTTTCTGACACAAGGGCAGTCTAATATTTATCCAGAGCTGATGGATCTTAGATCACGTTCAACTCCAATTGCCATTAGTTTTGCTCAGTTTGAAAATCTCTTGGTAAGCATCTAATGTTTAACAACATAAATACAATTTCTTAGCGTGTCAGATGTTGCTGCTTGTGCTTATCAGGAGCAAGATTGAATGTGCCTAGAGATCCTTGCAGCAAAATCAGTGCCAATATGTAGAGGGAAAATAGTACCGCTGAGGAATCTGGAAACACCCTAAACCCAGGGTTGGTTTTATGAAAGGGCATGGAGGCCTCTTAAATACTAAATATACATGGAGTTAGAGTAATAAATAAAATAATATCTGCCAGAAGCCGATACCACAAGACTGATTAATAATCACAATATACAGACTGCACTCGGTCCTGTGTTGTCATGTGGATTTTATCGTTTTTGTATTGTTTAATACAAACTTTCTCCACCTCTGCAGAACCAGTGGCTGCAGCAGAATATTCCTACAAATAGAATCCCAATTTATCTGTTTGAATCTGGCTCCATGATCTTTGCCCCTGCAGCTGGAGTTGGAAACAGTAAAGGGGATGTAAAGGCAAAAATAAAATCCAATACAAATCTCTACACAGTCGCCGACTGCTCTACAGGGAAACAAACAAAGTTGTTTGAGTTTTGCATGGCTGGGAAGTAAGGCGGGTGCTCCCCCTGCTGTTCATACTATGATTGTTTACCTGCAGAGCAGTTAGGGATTGTCTTGACAATTCCTATCCACAGCAGTAAATGAAGGGGGAATTTCACTGCATACAGTCAGGTTTCTTATAAAAGCAATACACATTTTTTAATTAAAGTATTTTTGAGATAGGTTTCTTTTTCATTAAAGAAATAAAAAATGGTATTTTATTTATTTTCTTTTTGCCTTTACATGCCCTTTAAATATTTCTTTTCTGCGTGTGGCCTTTACAAATATAGCTGGACAGAGCCACAGACTACTAATTGGTGCTGTTTAATTTGAGTTTATTGCCAAGTATTTTTCATGTAATACTACAGCTACCAGGCATGTGTATCAGTGCAGAGAAACAATTAATGTGCAGGCAGCAAGTCAAACTGTCATGTAGTAATAAAAAAAGAAGGAAGATGAAAGCTGCATATGAAATGATTTCTCACACATTCATCTTGCCAGGGAATCAACGTGCACACTGAGGATCTCCTAATGAACCCAAATTACATTCAGGAAGCTAAGTCGAAGGGTTTAGTGGTATTCTGTTGGGGAGATGACACCAATGATCCAGAGAACCGTCAACTAATGAGAGAATATGGGATTGATGGATTAATATACGACAGGTACCTTTGTTCAACTAATTGTTATGTTGCTAGATGTAAAGCATTAATCCTCAAACCAAACTAACAGTCCTAGTTCATGGTTTGACGCCAAATGCATTTTCTTATGCAATTCGCACATATTAATGTGTCTGTAATGTGGTCCAAAGACATTTGTGTTTTAGTTGTTTACATTACACTAGTGGAGCTTAAAGTAGAAGGAAAGCTAACAAAGCAGTTTATTGCCATTATATTAGCCACAATAGTGCAAGAAGGCTTTTCAATACCTGAGTAATCAGCTCTAGAAGCTCTTTCTGTTTGTTTAGGATAGCAGCTGCTATATAAGCTTGGTGTGACCTCACTTCCTGTGTGAGTCTCTACCTGCTCACTCATAGCTCTGGGCTCAATTACAGCAGAGATGGGAGGAGGGAGGGGATAGAGGAGCAAACTGAGCATGCTCAAGCCCACACCCTGGATGTTTAAGTTGAAAACAGGAAGTCTGATACAGAAGCCCATGTGTACACAATAGAAGGAAAGAAATGTGGTGTTTCTTCTGACAGAGGTTACTTTGAGGGTTTACTGGTGTATACTTTTAGGGATTACTGTTGTATTTATATAGACCTTTCTGATAAAGCTTACTTTGTTTTAGCCTTTCCTTCTCCTATAATGTGACATTTATAGAATATTAGGATTTACAAATGATTAGAATTGTTTCATTTACGCAGGTTATGAGACTAGGAACTTATATTGTGCAGGAATGTATATCAAGGGTACTGACAATGGCTAGTCAACTGGTAGGATGGAACTGAAGAGCCAACTTAAGGACTGGCAGGCTCATGGCAAATATACTATTTGGGAATCTGTTGCAGCTTGGGTTGCCTGACATAGATTCGAATAACACAGCTGGCAGTTTTGGGCAAAATCTACCTTTCTTCAATAATCAGGCACAGGGAGCACAAGCTTTCTAGCATCAGAAGTACTCTGACAGCAAATACCAGGAGCCTTATAGGATTTAAAACCTTTAGCTGAAGGTATTCAAAATGAAAACAAAGGAGATCTGACGGCTTCCATGTTTCTCTCTCGTATCTTGCAGAATTTCAACATCCTAAATTGTAAAGGACAGTGAAGTCATAGTCTTTGATCAGGTCCTAAATGTTATGCATTTAAAGACATGATTATTATATTTCATTTAATCCCTGCCTCATCTGTATTGTGATTTTGCATGACAAACCAAGATATTTTTAAAAATGGATTTTGATAAATATTTTCTACCCAGCAAAGACGATAACAGTCATCATATGTAATGCAATGCCCAAATGCAACCATTCATCCTGAAAAGCTTTAAGATTTACTTCTACAGGCTTTTTCTCACTCCTTTGTATCTCACAGTCCCTTCTATTTTACTAGAGGCACCATCTCTCCCTACTATACCTGCTATCCCACAGTCACACTCCCTTCCCAGAGACTATTATCCCACTGTTACTATAGGCACCATCTCTCCCTACTATACCTGTTATCCCACAGTCACACTCCCTTCCCAGAGACTATTATCCCACTGTTACTATAGGCACCATCTCTCCCTACTATACCTGTTATCCCACAGTCACACTCCCTTCCCAGAGACTATTATCCCACTGTTACTATAGGCACCATCTCTCCTACTATACCTGCTATCCCACAGTCACACTCCCTTCCCAGAGACTATTATCCCACTGCTACTATAAGCACCATCTCCCCTACTATACCAACTCTGGGCCCTACTTGGAGAATCTCCGATGTTGTAACAGGTCAGTTTGACCGTAACCACCAAAACACCTCCTATTGAAACCTATGTATGCAGCCTAGCATAGATGATTCTGATGAGATTTATACAAGGTGGTGGTAATTGGAGGTAGTTTGGGACATGTAGATGTCTTTATGAAGGGTTAAACACAGAAGGCAAAGTGAAACCCTTGTATGCATTATTAGGCAAAGAGATGACAGCTGTGCTTCCACTGGTTTGTTGGCATTATATGTGCATGTAATTTCAGAGCAAGATTTGCTTCGAGATCCCAGTGAAAGTGGCCACTGAGCGAAAGCATCTTTTATTTATTAAGCACATTCATAGTTGTCTAAGTCAATCTAAAGAAAGCCTGTTTAGCACAAAAATGAGTTTACCTTTCCCATGAGTATATCACTGCGCTGCATCTGGACTACAAGTTCTGTTTGTCACAGCTTCGTATCATATACTGTATCTCCTACAGTTTGGGCAAAAGTGTGGGTCACCTCTGCACACAAATTGGATGCACCAAGAGCTCAATATGCAGAAGTGAAGCAAAACCTGGTTGAGGGGATGGGCAGCTCTCTCCCCTACAATCCATGGGAAGCGATTGGTGGTTTTGTTTTGCAGGGCTGTTTTATGGTCCTAGGACCAGTAACTGTGTAAGTGTTGCAAACTCCATATCTCACAGTGCATATTTCATCCTTAGGATATAAGACTGGAACCCTGAACAGCCAAACGTATTCCAGGTTGAGCATATGGAGCGTCTCAAGAGAGAACTTCCAGCGGAAATGTTGAAAAGCTGCGTCTGTCCCGTCTTTAACCACTTCTGCACCTCCTCTGCTTGCTCCAACGACAGAACGACAGAATACTTGTGGAAACCAATGGCATCGCTGCCCAACAACCAGTTTAACCCTTCAACGTCCGTTAGCTTCTCAGGGCTGCATGTGCTGCGGAAACCTACATAGTTATTGCCTTCAGAACCCACTCGAACCCAAGTATTTTGGCTAAATATGTTCGTTGGCCAGATATAATTATCATTCCTGTATACAATCGCATTTTTTTATGCACCCTGAAGAATTCAGTTTCACTGGTGCATTCAAATAGCTGTAAAATGTCTTAATTTTTTTCCTGTACAAAATGAATGCAAGACTTAACCAGAGTACCTCTATGGCAGTGACCTTCTGCTTGTAAGTGCAATATTGAATGTTCATCTAGCAGCTGTCCCCTATATGCACATTTATTATTGCTGAACTGTAGCACGTCTTTATATCTGGTCAGCGCAGTTACCTCAGCAGCAGGCTTTGCACAGCTAAACACATTAGTACCAAACTAATGTCTGTCCCATATTGTTTGAGAAAATAGTGAAATGATTGTGCCGTACTTGCTGTATATGTATATCCGTTGATCGTGTCTGTATCCTCCACCCCATGTCTCTCTTGGTGGGATCTAGAAATGAGTCTTGGCTTGAAGGACTGTCTCTGTATGGATAGAGCCAAGCCTGGTGATTGAGTAGAAAAGCATTGATTGTGGAATCTGGGTGCCAATCTCAATTTGGGGAACTACATGTCCCAGGAATCTAAGACAGCTGCTTCTTGAAAGCACTGGCAGCTCTAGTTAAAGAAATATATACCCTATTTATAAGAATGGTGTAAATTCTGAACTATTTACTTTTAAGCAAACTGCAACTTAAGGTTTAATGTTACTCTGAGCACAAACATTCCTTCAGTGCAATTTGCATTCATAAATTACTAAGAGCTGTGTTGTATTGAATTTATTCAGCAGAATAGTGCAAAGTGTCTGTAGCCACTATATGTGCTACCGAGGCCTATGGAGCATGACGCAGAGGAAGCAAGCAGTATGGCTACTCCCACCCTTGTGTATAGAATCTATTTCCTTACTGAATCTAAACTAAAAGGTTAAGCACCATTAATAAATACAAGTAAAATGTTAAAGGCATCAGTTAAAGGAACAGTTGTAACTGTGTAAATAGATAGGCTTTACAAAATGAAAAATGTTTCTAATATAGTTAGTTAGCCAAAAAATGTATAAAGGCGGGAGTGACTGGATGTCTAACATAATAGCCAGAACACTACTTCCTGTTTTTCAGCTCTCTAACTTTGAGTTAGTCAGCGACTTTAAGGGGGGCCACATGGGACATAACTGTTCAGTGAGTTTGAAATTGATCCTCAGCATTCAGCTCAGATGCAAAAGCAACAGTTATGTCCCATGTGGCCCTTCCTCAAGTCACTGATTGGTTACTGCCTGGTAACCAATCTGTGGAAACCAAGAGAGCTGAAAAGCAGGAAGTAGTGTTATGTTATGTTACACATCCAGTCACTCTAGCCTTTATACATTACATTTTGCACAGCCTATTTACCCAGTTTTTATCTTTATACTGAACTGTTCCCTTATTAGTGCTGCTCCAGCAGAATTCTCCACTGAAATCCATTTCTCAAAAGAGCAAATGGATTTTTTTAAATTTCATATTGAAATCTGCCATGAGGCTAGACATATTGTCAGTTTCCCAGCTGCCCCCAGTCATGTGACTTGTGCTCTGATAAACTTTAGTCACTCTTTACTGCTGTACTGCAAGTTGGAGTGATATCACCCCCCTCCCTTTCCCCCCAGAAGCCTAACAACAGAACAATGGGAAGGTAACCCGATAACAACTCCCTAACACAAGATAACAGCTGCCTGGTAGATCTAAGAACAGCGCTCAATAGTAAAATCCAGGTCCCACTGTGACACATTCAGTTACATTGAGTAGGAGAAACAGCCTGCCAGAAAGCAGTTCCATCCTAAAGTACTGGCTCTTTCTGAAAGCACATGGCCAGGCAAAATGACCTGAGATGCACCTACACACCAATATTACAACTTAAAAAAAAAATCCACTTGCTGGTTCGGGAATGAAATTTTATATGGTAGAGGGAATTGTTTGCAGTGTAAACAGTGTATTTTAGAAATAAAAACGACATCATAAAAATCATGACAGAATCCCTTTAAGTACCTCTAATAAATAAAACGAATAGGTTAAGCACCACTAATAAATAAAACGAATAGGTTAAGCATAGGTTTTCTGTAATAAACACAACGATGATATCAACAATGCAGATATTTACTTATTAGCCCAAAAAGTATAAATACAACCCTCGCATATACAAGTGTAAGCTTCTCATACCTATTGCTTGCGACCTGAATATAGGTAATAACTTAATATCTTCCTTTACATAGAAAACATGGCCTAATATATATTTATAATAATAATAATGATAAATGCTTGCCTCTTCCGTTAATATAATTGCAAGATGGTAGATTGGTTACACAATTATGTGGTATTGATATTAGTTATAGAGTGGGGCGCAGCAGGTCATTTCGCTAGTATCCTGGCAGGCCAGTCTGACCCTGCATTGTGCCCGCTGCTTGCTTGGTCTGTCATTCTTGCATTTACCAGTCTTAAAAATCTTATTTATTGCATTGCAAACAGCAGTGACTCCATGATGCTCTTCTTTGTGTAGTTATGAGTGGTTCCCTGCATTCAGCAGCCACACATGAAGTTGTCCCTAAATTCTGTTTTGTTAAATTCACATTGCCCCTGTGTGTGTGTGTCATATTGTCACATTTCCTTTTTCATAGCAATGTATGGCAGCATGACTTCCTTTCTACTGATTAAATTAAGTTGTTTTTTTTTCCTTTCAGTTGTGGATATGTTTTTCCAGTATGAACATGTAGGTGGGTAATTATAATATTACATTATATAAGAACTGTAAGATAAATAAGACACTCTGTGCAATAGTTTAGTGGATGTTTTATACTCTGTACATATATGGGATCTGCTATAAAGAAAGCTCCAAATTAAGGGAAGGCCATCGCCCATAGATATTTAAACAAAAAACACAATTTTTGGAAAATGATTTCATTTTTCTCTGTAATAATATAACGGTACCTTGTGCCTGATGCCAACTAAGATATAATTAATCCTTAGTGGAGGCAAAACAATCCTTTTGTGTTTTTTTTAATGTTTAAAATATTTTTTAGCAGACTTTAAAAAGCTTATCAAGCTGAGATGCAGATCCTTTTGCTAAAGTCAACCAGGAGACCAGCTAAGTCTGAGGCCTACTTTGTATACTATTTGCCACTGTACAAGCTACACTAGGGTGGAGGAGGTAAGTGCCCCTGGTGACTGAGCCCCAATCCTTTCTCTGTATTGGCCCAGGCTTTCCCATGGAAGTGCTCTGTCGCTTCTACATTACACCATCTTGCTGTGTCATTCTTGGCTCAGCCACCATACTCATCACTTCTCTCTTAATCCCATTGCAAGAGGTTTATGTGTGTTATGGTTGTGGGTTACCCAGCTGTGCCATGAACCCCACTTTCAGCAGTAATTCTGTAAGGGATTTAGGAAATATCCCAACTGATAAGGGGTGAGTCCTTTTAGGCAAGGGATAGTTGTGACCAGTTTGGAACAGGACAGGCTTGGCACAGGGCCAGGTATAAAGACAGAACAGGCTCAGCACAGGACCAGGTATAGAGAAAGGAGCTGCATGGAGCAGGTATAGGGACAGGCTAGACACAGGACCAGGTATAGAGATAGGACAGGCTCGGCACAGGACCAGGTATAGAGGCAGGAGCTGCGTGGAGCAGGTTTAGAAACAGGACAGGTTCGGCACAGGACCAGCTAAAGAGACAGGACAGGCTTGGCACAGGACCAGGTATAGAGACAGGACAGGCAGGAGCTGCATGGAGCAGGTATAGAGATAGGACAGGATCGGCACAGGACCAGGCAGGACTAAGGCAAGAGGGGTGAGTGCTAGGGACTGGCCACACAGTGCTCAAGCTGCCCAAAGCTTATGCTCAAGCAGTGAGAGACAGGTTTATATAGGGCACATCTAGCTCAGTGAGGCTCTGATGGGAACCAAGGTGCAAATATGAGAACAGTACTGGCCCAGTACTTAAAGTGGACCTGTCACCCAGACACACATCTGTATAATAAAAGTCCTTTTCAAATTAAACATTAAATCCAATTTCTATTTTTTATGAACGCATTCATAGCTGTTGTAAGATCATTTAAAAATCTCAACTGTCAATCAAATATTGTCTGCCCCTCCTCCATGCCTTAGGCAGGCAATTACTTTCACTTTCCATTCAGCACTTCCTAGATGTCACTGCTCTCCTCACATTCCCCTGTTCTCTTCACCGTTTAATTGTGTAGCCAGGGCATGGGGATGAACATTAGGTCCCCCATTCTGGTGCACAAGATTCTGAGATGATGCAAGGCTTTCCTTAATAACAGTGTCCACAAAATGGCTCCTGCCTGCTTGCTAGAATTATTAATTCCCAGACTGAAGGAAACAAAATTCAAATAATTGATATAGTGTAATTAAGTTCATTTTGCTTGACTAATGTGATAAAATAGGATTTTGAACAATTTTGGGTGGTGGGTCCCCTTTAAAAACAGCAGCTAGCACCCAGGAGGTTCCAAGCACAGCCTACCAATGACATTGTGCAGGCAATTCAGAATGCCTAATTATTAGGGATGCACCGAATCCAGGATTCAGCTGAATCCTTGTGCCTGGCCGAACCGAATCCTAATTTGTCTATGTAAATTAGGGGCGGGTAGGGAAATCACGTGATTTTTCATCACAAATGAAGATTTTTTTCCACTTTTTCCTTTCCTGCCCCTAAATTGCATATGCAAATTAGGATTCGGTTTGTTATTCGGCCGAATCTTTCACCAAGGATTCGGGGATTCGGCCGAATCCCAAATAGTGGATTCGGTGCATCCCTACTAATTATGAGAAGGAAGCTTTAGTAGATCCCTGGAGGGTGCACCCATATAGAAGCATTTGCTGAAGTGAGGAGCAGTAACGAGTGGGGTAGGAGGTAAGAAAAATATTTGGTTTATGAATACTGGGAGTTATAGGTAAGTAAATTATACAGCAACCCAGCTTTGGCAGTTTGCTAAACAAAACATAGAAACTTATTATTATTACCTGTATTCAATACTTCGTAGCTCTGTTTGTGCAGATACCAGCCCCCAAAAGTCTCAAGACAGACACAAATGATTCAGAAAAAATGTTAGAGAGCTGCAGGGAAGAGGGTAGTATTTTATGTATGATTTTTAGCTTTTACTAAATGTTTCATGGGCCAATAAGCCAACAAGTAAGTTCTGTTTGTAGCACATGCTATGGACAACTGTTTGCCCCTGCTGTCTGTTGGCATTACCATTGTATAACTTCCACCCCGGCGTCATCTTTCAGCAACCAAATGTCAGACACAAACAAGGCAATACTTAAATTTAAATATGAGGAGAGAAACCATAGATCCAACTAGCCGCACTCAGTTCAATAAATTGACAACCTACAGGAATTTCCCTCTCTCAGCATCTGTTTCTCTTCATTCTCTCTTCATGCAGCAGTTAGGTGTCAGATATGCATTGACAGTTAAGGTGGCCATAGATGCACATATAATATCATACAAAACAAATATACGTACAATATTCGGTGCGTGTATGGTGGGAAATGAGCCGACCAATATCATCAGAAGACTTGGATATCGGTTGGCTAGTCAATCGGGCTGGACTGAAAATTTTCATCGGGTGCATTTGAAGGCACCCAAACATCGCCCATTGTTAGTGCTGAATCATCAGATACAGGTAGAATTCTATTGTTTCAGAAACTATGCATAGTTAAATATTTGAATATTTAATTGATTGTATTTACAAAGTTTTATACTTCAGTGTGAGGAATCTGATATTAAATTTTCATTTTCATGAGATATATTGGATGTAACTGTAATTGAATATCTGACACTGAACTACTGCATGAAGAGAGAATGAAGAGAAACAGATGCTGAGAGGGATAGTGAAGATAAACTTAATTTTTAATTGATTGTTTTAAGAAAGTTTATATTAAATTTGAATTTTCACAATAGTTCCCCTTTAAGTATGTAAAAGTAAATGTTAACCCCATAATTCACCCTATCTAACCTTCTAGATGGGCTTTCGGGTATAACTAGAAGAGCAATCTCATCTTAACTGTTCTTCAGGCTCCACTGCACCAAGATGGTTCTTTATAGTCTTGAACTGGGCCTCCTACAACCCAAGAGAGAATGCCACGTCAAGAAACCAACAATTATTTAGGCTTATACCTAAAAGGGAGGGAAAAATATTTACAAAATGTTATCATTATTGAAAATTGGGCAAATAAACGGGAACAAAGTACAATCTCCAACAATACTTGTTACAACAGATGCTGAAAAAGCATTTGATAGAGTGGGGTGGCCATTCTTGGAAAAAGTTCTGAGGGGATTTGGAATAGGGGAGACCACCATAAATCGCATTTTAGCTCTTTATAAAGATCCATATGCAAGAGTTAAAGTGAATGGCAAACTATCTGACCCAATATATATCTGCAATGGAACCAGGCAGGGCTGCCCGCTATCACCACTGTTATTTGTTTTGGTAATTGAGACACTATTGTCACACATCAGATTGGAGGCAAAGATAGTGGGAATGAAGTTTGAAGATAAAGAGTATAAGACAATAGCTTTCGCTGATGATATGCTAATTTTTGTCTCAAATCCGATGTCTTCCCTACCCAGCCTCTTATCACTTATAGAATATTTTGGAACCCTATCAAACTTTAAGGTTAACCTCACAAAATCTAAAATTTTGAACATTAATACCCCAGAAAATATAATGGACAGTTTAATAAATAACTTTCCCTTTAAAAAGGCCAACCATAGTATTAAAGTTCTAAGTTCTGCCAATTAGACTACCAGCTGTTTTTTTCAAGAAAATGAAATCCCTATTTATAAAATTCATTTGGAATGGCAAACAGGCTAGGATTCAATACAAACAACTAATATTACCATTAGACAGAAGAGGGTTAGCTATCCCAGACGCCTGGTTATATTATATTTCAATCCATTTAACACGTATTAAACAATGGGCAGGCGAAGAAAGGAAGAAAGAGTGGGCAGTGTTAGAACATCAGTGGGCAGGGATACCTTTGTTAAATTATTTATGGTGTGAACCCAAAGGTATACCGGACAAGGTGAAGGCCCACCCTTTAATAGCTCCCACATTTAGGATTTGGTTCAGCAATAGAATAAAGATGAATCTGATTAAAATGCCCTTTATACTACAACCCTTAATACACAACATTTCATTTATACCCAGTTTGGAGAGCGGTGCATTCGGGTATTGGCGGGTACTTGAGGGGAGACCAACTAGAATTAGCGATTTCCTGGAAAACAATAAAATGATTCCATTAAAAGAAATTCAGAAGAAATGGGGAAACATGTTAGAGATGCATGGAACTACTGCCAATTACAAAATTATACTCATAAATTTAAAGAGGAAGATTGGGATAGAGAATTGACCAAATGGGAAAAACTACTGGAAAGTAAAGAGGTCCCTAATAAAGCAATATCAATTATATATAAACTCTTATTATCAAATATCTTTCTGGGCAAAGACACAGCTCTTAGGGAATGGGAAAAAGATTTGGATATTAAGATCCCCTCCGAGATGTGGAATAAGATCCTGTTACAAGCCCACAAATCATCTAGAGCTGTAAGAGTGAGGGAAATGAATTTCAAAATAATTACTAGATGGCACCTTACACCAACTAGGTTGAATAAGATGTATCCTGAACTCACAGATTTATGTTGGAGATGCGGCAAGGAGAGGGGGACACATACGCACATATGGTGTAAGTGTAAAGATTTGCAAGATTATTGGGGTAAAATCCTGAAAGTAATAAAAGAAATAACTAACACCAATTTGTCGTTGGATGATGCCCCCTTCATTTTGCTAAGCCTAGATACTGATAAAAAGGGTTTATTAAGAGACCCACTTACCTTACACTTGCTGGATGCGGCTAGGTCAATAATCCCAAGATATTGGAAGAAGAAGGTTCCACCAAGTAGCATGGAATGGCAGCAGGTAGTAGAGCACACTAGAAAAATGGAAGAAATAACACATATTATTCATAACAAGAGTGCTATATACTGGGATATTTGGGAACCATGGGTTAGGTTTATAAATAAATCGAGTTGAAAGGGATTTCAGTCTGAAAGAGGAATAAAGGGAGGACCCTTTGGAGTATAGACAGGAACGCACCAGGGAGGGGGCAAGTGAGTTAGCCAAAGTAATAAAGGCAGTAACTGGTCCATGCAACCCTGAAGGTTTGGGAGATGGCCTGCGGGTGAGGCGAGTGGATGTCAGATGTAATCAGTTGCGAGATAGCTGGGGTCCTATATATTCTTATTCTACTCTATCCTATTTTTCTTTTTTACTTGTTTATCTATTTATATCTGTGGTACTGTACTATTTTTGTAAAATTTGTCTAAATAAATAATAAAAAAAAAAAAAGAAACCAACAATTAGAGACCCATTTCTCAAAGGTCGAAATTCAAATTCATATGAATTTTTTTTCTTTAAAATTTGAATATATTCACAATTCGACTGGGAGGTTATTTAAGAAAAATTTGAATGTCTAAGATTTGATCGAATGGTTACGACCCGAAAATTCGAATCCTAACAATCGAGTTTTTCCTCCCAAAGTAAACCCACGAATATCAGGAAGGCTATTAACATCTCCAAATGGCTCAACGGACCTCTGCCATTGACTTGTACATGAACTCTGCAGGTTTTAGGTGGTGAATATTAGAATTAGGACTGTTTCCATGGTCGAGAGGTGATACATCTTTCATTTGAATTTACTTTCTAATAGTGGGATTAAAATTCGAATGTGTGAATTTTGAAACTTGCAAATTCTAATTTACTGTTTGACTCTTGATAAATCTGCCCCTTACAGTATATGCAGACTTAGGGGCAAATTTATCAAGGGTTGAATTTTGAAGTGTAAAATTCTTAGAAATTCGACCATCGAATTGAAATACTTGGACTTTGAATATCGAAGTCAAAGTATTTTTCACCGAATTTGGCCATCGAACAATCGAAGTAAAATCACTCAATCGTACGATTAAATAGTTCGAATTGAACGATTTTAGCATACAATCGAAGATTTTACTTCGATGTGTGAAGACTTAGAAAAATGGTCTAGAAGGTCCCCATAGGCTAACATAGTACTTTGAATGGAAGTTGAAGTAAATTCAAAGTCGTAGTATCCTATTCGATGGTCGAAGTATCCAAAAAATTACTTTGAATTTTGAATTGTTTTAATTCCCTCGAATTCACTTCGACCCTTGATAAATCTGCCCTTTAATGTTTTAGGTGTCACATATTACATTTCTCAAAGGGGCTGATAGATATTGTCTGTGGAACTCTGCATGACCTTCCAGGCAGCTTAGCTATGAGGCTTCTGTGAAGCTGTCTCATTGCATTTAATGAGGTTTTACTTTGTGTGATGAATGGTAGGTGAGAACATTTCATTAACTCTCTTGAGACTGTGTTATTGTACAAATAGAAAGAGTTCTATGATACTGAGAGAGCGTGAACACACAGAAATACAGTGGTGTGCAAAACTATTTGCCCCCTTCCTGATTTCTTATTCTTTTGCGTGTTTGTCACACTTAAATGTTTCTGCTCATCAAAAACCGTTAACTATTAGTCAAAGATAACATAATTGAACACAAAATGCAGTTTTTAAATGAAGGTTTACGTTATTAAGGGAGAAAAAAAACTCCAAATCTACATGGGCCTGTGTGAAAAAGTGATTGCCCCCCTTGTTAAAAAATAACTTAACTGTGGTTTATCACACCTGAGTTCAATTTCAAAGGTTATAAAGCCATTTCTAAAGCTTTGGGACTCCAGCGAACCACAGTGAGAGCCATTATCCACAAATGGCAAAAACATGGAACAGTGGTGAACCTTCCCAGGAGTGGCCGGCCGACCAAAATTACCCCAAGAGCGCAGAGACAACTCATCCGAGAGGCCACAAAAGACCCCAGGACAACATCTAAAGAACTGCAGGCCTCACTTGCCTCAATTAAGGTCAGTGTTCACGACTCCACCATAAGAAAGAGACTGGGCAAAAACGGCCTGCATGGCAGATTTCCAAGGCGCAAACCACTTTTAAGCAAAAAGAACATTAAGGCTTGTCTCAATTTTGCTAAAAAACATCTCAATGATTGCCAAAACTTTTGGGAAAATACTTTGTGGACCGACGAGACAAAAGTTGAACTTTTTGGAAGGTGCGCGTCCCGTTACATCTGGCGTAAAAGTAACACAGCATTTCAGAAAAAGAACATCATACCAACAGTAAAATATGGTGGTGGTAGTGTGATGGTCTGTGGTTGTTTTGCTGCTTCAGGACCTGGAAGATGGAACCATGAATTCTACTGTCTACCAAAAAATCCTGAAGGAGAATGTCCGGCCATCTGTTCGTCAACTCAAGCTGAAGCGATCTTGGGTGCTGCAGCAGGACAATGACCCAAAACACACCAGCAAATCCACCTCTGAATGGCTGAAGAAAAACAAAATGAAGACTTTGGAGTGGCCTAGTCAAAGTCCTGACCTGAATCCTATTGAGATGTTGTGGCATGACCTTAAAAAGGCGGTTCATGCTAGAAAACCCTCAAATAAAGCTGAATTACAACAATTCTGCAAAGATGAGTGGGCCAAAATTCCTCCAGAGCGCTGTAAAAGACTTGTTGCAAGTTATCGCAAACGCTTGATTGCAGTTATTGCTGCTAAGGGTGGCCCACCAGTTATTAGGTTCAGGGGGCAATTACTTTTTCACACATGAAAATGTAGATTTGGATTTCTTTTCTCCCTAAATAATAAAAACCCTCATTTAAAAACTGCATTTTGTGTTTATTTGTGTTATCTTTGACTAATAGTTAAATGTGTTTGATGATCAGAAACATTTTGTGTGACAAACATGCAAAAGAATAAGAAATCAGGAAGGGGGCAAATAGTTTTGCACACCACTGTATATATAAAGCACCAACTTCATGTTTAGTGCCCTTGGAACACAAAGCAAAATAGATGCATTGTAATGTTCATGTATAATGGCACCAGAACACATACAGGTCCCACAATGTCATGGAGAAAGACACCCCAACAGAGAGCAGAATAAAAGCAGGACCAATCTCGGCAGTATTCTCACTGGATTTTTAATGGCCCATATTATGTGTCAGTTAAAGACAAGTGTCAACTTTATTGGTACCAATCCCAGCAATCATCCCTCAAGGAGAATCAACCCCACAGTGAGGGAACCAATAATAACAGGCATCCCTTTATAATAAGCCCTTTCCTGCCCCAAATTCTGCTCTTGTTGAGTTGAGGGTTCTATGAGTTCTATAGCAACAACATCTGCGGGACAATTAAGGTTAACCCTCTATTCAGTTGGTCTGTAACATTTTAGGACTGAGTCAAACCCCCATAGCTGGAGATAGGGTTGCCACCTTTTCTGGAAAAAAAAATACCAGTCTTTCTATATATTTATCTTTTTTCCCTATTAATAACATTAAGATCAACCATCATTTTTACTGGCCAGGCCAGTAAAATACCGGCCAGGTGGCAATCCTAGCTGGGGATAAGATAAAGCTGAGAATAAGGGGTACTTCACAACTCAGTTAACCTTGGTGTGTTATTGAATGCCCAACCAGTACTAAGCAACTTTTCAGTTGGTCTTCGTTTTACCCCTTTTTCTTCTTTCCAGCTTTCTAATGGAGGGGGGGGGGTCAGTGACCCCATCTAAAAGCAAATGCTCTGTAAGGCTACAAATATATTGTTATTGCTGCTTTTTATTCATATTTCTAGTCAGGCCTTTCCTATTCATATTCCAGTCTTGTATTCAAATCAGTGCACGTTTGCTAGAGTATTTAGGACCATAGCAACCAGATTGCGGACATTACAATCTGAAAAAAAAATAACTCAAAAGCCACAAATAATAAAAAAAAAATGAAAACCAATTGCCAATTGTCTCAAAATATCCCTCTCTACATCATAGTAAAAGGACCATTGAATATAAAGGCAGATTCACACTCCCACACAAAGCTGCCATTGTTTGTTTCTACCAGAAACTCACGCCTAATGCCACTGCCAACATGGTTGTGCAGCGGCCATGTTGGTGGTGGCATAACGTTAGATGAACTACGCGTCCCAGAATGCAGCGCGCGCGCCTTTGGTTGTGACGAGGGTCGGTAGGTGTCAGTGATCTGGTGCAGCAGGCCAAGGAGTGGGAGAAACCGTAGAATCCTGGGACAAGATGGACAACAGCGGCAAGGAGCGCGAAGCGGTGCAACTCATGGCTGAGGCCGAGAAGAGGGTGAAATCCTCTCAGTCCTTCCTCAGGGGTCTTTTCGGGTGAGGGAAACGGCGGCCTGTTAGTGTCAGCTCCACATTTCCCAGTGTCCTCAGCAGGGCCGCAGTGTATTGTATGGCGCAGGTCTGCTCGATTGGCAGCTCCTTGGGCCACACTCTCCCCCGAGCATCGCTACAGGTGTAGGTGTATACGCGGTTATTGGGCAGCTGGAGGGACACATCAGGGCCCCTGGGAAATTGAGCAAATCACTGTGTGTGTGTGTGTCGCCCAGAGCTCTTGCCAATTGCCACGATCATCATTGTCATTATTATTATTATTATTACTATTCCTGATCTGTCACTTGTTAGGTCGTTGCCGGGTTTATTCTAAGGGGAAGCTTTTCCATCTGCTTCTCAGCAGAAGAAACAATTCAGCAAAAACAGTCTCTGTGTGTCTCTCTGTGTGTGTCTGTCTCTGTGTGTCTCTCTCTGTGTCTGTCTCTGTGTGTGTGTCTGTCTCTCTGTGTCTCTTTCTCTGTGTGTGTCTCTCTGTGTCTCTTTCTCTCTGTGTGTCTGTCTCTCTGTGTCTCTTTCTCTCTGTGTGTCTGTCTCGGTCTGTCTCTATGTCTCTCTCTGTGTCACTGTCTCTTTTTCTGTGTCTTTCTCTCTGTGTCTGTATCTATGTGTGTCTCTCTCTGTATGTGTGTCTATTCTCTCAGTGTGTCTCTTTCTCTCTGTGTGTCTCTCTCTTTGTCTTTCTATCTGTCTCTTTTTCTGTCTCTTTCTCTGTGTGTCTTTCTCTATGTGTGTTTCTCTCTGTATTTCTTTCTGTCTGTCTTTCTCTATGTCTGTCTCTCTGTCATTGTGTCTCTTTTTCTGTGTGTGTTTCTGTCTCTTTGTGTCTGTCTCTGTCTGTGTGTGTGCTCTCTGTTGGTAAATGTTTAATGTCACAGACAAATCTGGTTAAAGGCAACATAAAGCTTTTCTACATTTCAATTCCTGTGCAGAATAAGTGCCCTTGCACAGAGCTTGTGTGTGCGCCTGACCCTATGTCACTTCTATACAGAAACAGTCTGTTTTACTGGAGGCAAGGCCGGTGCTGGGTCACTGCTCCCTCTAATATACAATGGGGTGCAGCCCTGAGCAATTAGAAAATACAAGGAAAGACTAAATCGTATATTTGTTACTTTGTTTTTACTCATATACTGATAACCAGATGGGAAATAATCCCATCAACCTATATTATGTGGTCACCCCAATATAACTCCCCAAAGGGTGGCCCTGAGCCAATGCACGAGGTACTTATGTTATTTACATGGAAAACTATTTATTTATGCAGCTGATTTTGTGGCTCTTCCCAGGTGCTGGTGCCTAATATTAAAGAGAGATTTCTGGCTGATCCTGGGAACTGTCTCTCCCACTCGGTGCTAAATACAATGACTAGAATGGGTTTTACATTGTAAATAACTTATCATAAAACAACAATAGTTTTTTGCAGGTAATGTGCATGTAACTAGTGCGCCATGATGTACAATGTATAAAACAACACACAGGGAAGACGCGACGCAGAAGGAAGGAGGTTCTTGCCCTGCAGAGCTTACAGTCTGTAACCTCCTGTATTATGGCCTCCTGCTAACAAAGAAATGGGGAAGGAAGGGGGTTGTATACATGTTTAACTAGCAGGTATACTGCCCCTTTAAAAGCATCTAGTGGAAAGCCTAAGTGTGGTTCTTACAAATCAATAAATGAATCAATCTCTTTCTCTCTCAGGAGCAGAATATTTAAAATAAAACCAATGTCCCATATTAAAAGCCTCATTGAGTCACTTTCCAGATGGGCCTTTGACAAGTAGCCACAGAGTCTTAAATTAGGAGCATTGGCAAAAATTGACTTGATTACCTTCAAACAGACCCCCATAGAAGCCCCTTTTCCCTCTCTCCATGGCAACGGAAAGCATTCCATGTGGTACCAAGTGCCCAGCTGTCTAGAGACCGCAATTTGCATTTCTTAATCACATTTTACATCTCAATCACATTCTCAGATTGAAAGGGTGGGTTGGTTTTTGCTTTGTGTCTCTGTTAAAGTCTCTTGCTTTCCATTTGTGTCTCTCTTAATATCTCTTGCTTTCATTTGTGTCTCTGTTAAAAGTCTCTTGCTTTCCGTTTGTGTCTGTTAAATTCTCTTGCCTTCCGTTTTGTGTCCCCGTTAAAGTCTCTTGCTTTCCGTTTGTGTCTCTGTTAAAGTCTCTTGCTTTCCGTTTGTGTCTCTGTTAAAGTCTCTTGCTTTCCGTTTGTGTCTCTGTTAGTCTATTGGTTTCTGCTTTGTGTCTCTGTTAAAGTCTCTTGCTTTCTGCTTTGTGTCTCTGTTAAAGTCTCTTCCTTTCCGTTTGTGTGTCTGTTAAAGTCTCTTCCTTTCCATTTGTGTCTGTTAGTCTATTGGTTTCTGCTTTGTGTCTCTGTTAAAGTCTCTTGCTTTCTGCTTTGTGTCTCTGTTAAAGTCTCTTGCTTTCCGTTTGTGTCTCTGTTAAAGTCTCTTCCTTTCCGTTTGTGTCTCTGTTAGTCTATTGGTTTCTGCTTTGTGTCTCTGTTAGTCTCTTGCTTTCCGCTTTGTGTCTCTTGCTTTCTGTTTTTGTCTCTGTTAAAGTCTCTTGCTTTCTGCTTTGTGTTTCTGTTAAAGTCTCTTACTTTCTGCTTTTCATTTTTGTATAGTTTTTGAATTGCTTGCCTTCTTCCTCTGTCTCTAGCCTGCAAACTTAGTTATTGCTACTTTTTTTTTTTACTCATCTTTCTATTTAGGCCTCTCCTATTCATATTCCAGTCTCTTATTTAAATAAATGCGCTACAGTGCTGATGGGGCAGCTGAAACTTTAGGGTAAAATTGGAAAAAGGTAAAATGAAAATCCGCACTAAGTCCAATTCACTTTGAAGCAGCAGCAGCAACGCTGTATTTGTGCACCCACTTGTCCACGTCGGAAAGTAAAGGTTCAAGGGTGGTGCGCTAATAAACGAGCGTGTATCACAGTCCCCTAAAAAAAGTGCATTCAATGGTGTATTAACCTCTTAACTACCGGTTATAGGCAGAATAAGATCTACTCACACTTTTACTTTCCGAAACGTTAGGGTGTTAGAGGTACATCAGGGGACTTGTGCTGTTCGTTGAACCTGAGAGGCTGACGGCTTGTAAGCCCCGCTATTTGATGCCAGAGATTGAAAAAATAAAGCCTGGGTGTTTGCTATATAGATTTTACTCCACACTGTTATAGAAGTCTGTAAGATTTCTCTTTTGTTGAGAACCTATAAAAAAAAAAGGCAATAACTGATAATGAATGAGTGTTTAGGAATCCTTAGGGTAAGGTCACACTTTCGTGGGGCGACTAATCACCTCTTCTTTGGGGCGACTAATCTCTCGAACTGCTGTCTTCCACCTGCTAGAATGAAAGATCGCCTGCAGCATGGCACTCGCGGCGCTTTGTTTTTCTAAGTTGCCTCATGAGGAAACTTCTGAAAACGAAGCGCCGCGAGTGCCATGCCACAGGCGAAAGACGGGGAAGCATTTTGGGGAGATAAGTGGCCCCAAAGAAGAGGTGATTAGTCGCTGGGCGACTAAATCTCCCCGAATCTCCCAGTGTGACCGTACCCTTAAAGGGACACTAACACCAAAAAATGAAAATGTTTTAACGTAATGAAAATATAATTTAGTGTTGCCCTGCACTGGTAAAACTGATGTCTTTGCTTCAGAAACACTACAATAGTTCATAAAAAGAAGCACCTGTGTAGCAATGGCAGAAATTGAAAAAAGACTATATGGCACAGGTTAAATATTGGATTACGGATAACACCATTATGTTCTACAGAGCTTATCTGCTGTGTAATTTGAGCTTTTTCTCCTTTGAATGGCTGCCCCCATGGCTACACAGCAGCTTATTTATATAAACAATAGTAGTGTTTCTGAAGCAAACACACCAGTTTTACCAGTGCAGGGCAACACTACATTATATTTTTATTACTTTAAAACACTTTTATTTTTTGATGTTACTGTTCCTTTAAGGTGCTTTTTCTTTCACCTGCTACTTTTCTTCCTAGACAGTTAGAATAAAATTGTGGCATGATGTCCTGCCCCCCCCTCCCCCAATTCTGGTTTATGGGATTCTTTCAAAAAGTATGAAAATGATGAGGTACAAGGGTTGCTTCAGGATGCACAGTAATCATCTGACCACACAGGGCCCTTATACAACAAATTGTTGTCCTGATCCTAACCACTCTCACTCTCAAACCGCTACTGATCAGACCATCTGTCTACTTCCATTTATATATCCGCACCCATTCTGTAGATGGTGCTGGAAGTGGTGCACACTTGTGTGTGGGACATGTGGCAGTAAGAGCTGGAAATAAGCCTGCAGGTCCCACAGGTATTGGATCAGCCCACACATCACTAATGGGATCTCTTCTTGTGCCCCCCTGTGGTTGATCTTTAAAGAGATTCAGTCATGATTTTTTGATGTAGTTTTTATTTCTAAATGACACTTTTAACACTGCAAATAATTTACTTTACAATATAAAATTTAATTCCTGAACCAGCAAGTGTATATTTTTTAGTTGTAATATTGGATGTGTTGGCAGCCATCTCAGGTCATTTTACCTGATCATGTGCTTTCAGAAAGAGCCAGCACTTTAGCATGGTAATGCTTTCTGAAAGGCTGTTGTTTCTCCTACTCAATGTGTTGCAGCGGGACCTGGATTTTACTACTGTTTTAGATCTACCAGGCAGCTGTTACCGGTATCTTTTGTTATGGAACTACTGTCTGGTTACCTTCCCATTGTTCTGTTGGGGGGAAAGGGGAGTGATATCACTGCAACTTGCAGTACAGCAGTAAAGAGTGACTGACGTTTATCGGAGCACAAGTCACATGACTGGGGGCAGCTGGGAAACTGACAATATGTCTAGCCCCATGTAGGGTTGCCACCTTTCTAACCGGTGGAGACCGAGTGGGCACGGGCCATGACATCAGGGGCAGGGCTATATGAAATATCAATATGTCTAGAATTTGGCTAACCCCTTTGTCGAAGATTTGGTATTTAGCTGAATCTGAAAAATGTGAATTTTGTGCTCCCCAACATTAAATGATTGTCACTGTATAAATATTGGCATTCACTTACAGTAATGGGCTTGTCTTGATCTGATAATAAGGACAGTTAAAATGAATGAAGCTGCTTGGGCAGAGATGGGCAGCATGTGACTGCAGATATGGAGATACTACAGGGGTGATATCACTCCAACTTGCAGTACAGCAGTAAAGAGTGACTGAAGTTTATCAGAGCACAAGTCACATGACTGTGGGCAGCTGGGAAACTGACAATATGTCTAGCCCCATGTCAGATTTCAAAATTAAATATAAAAAAATCTGTTGGCTCTTTTGAGAAACAGATTTCAGTGCAGAATTTTGCTGTAGCAGCACTATTAACTAATACGTTTTGAAAAAAAAAAACATTAGTATCCCTTTAAATAGTTTTCTCATGCTGTACAGTAGAACATCTGCATAGCTGCTGTTACACATTAGTATTTGATTTAGTATTGTTAAAGCTGTATTTACTGCTGGTGAGTAATGTACATGGGGAAAAGCTGCGTGTATTATGTGTAATACCAATATCTCATGCATCTGAATTCTAACAAGTATGGGATTGTAAGCTATTGGATACAAATATGCTTTTTATATTTTCTAGTGGAAACACAAAGGTGGAAGAAGCTTGTGAGATGTATGCCAGAGCAGCAAATATGTTCAAGATGGTTAAAAACTGGACTGGTAAGTGTTTGTGCTTGATGTTTGATCGTATCATGCCAGGATCACATGGGAGGTTGTCATAAAAAAAAAGGTGGCCATTCACAGGCTGACCGACTTTCGGCTTTTAGGCCAAAAGGAAGCATGCTTTAGGGGCGGGCATATACCTTTATGGCTACCTTTCTGTTGCACATTTGCCCAAACAATAGGAATGGCAGGGAGTGAAGAGCAGCTGCGGCTCCATTTAGCTTCCTTATAGCCGACCAATGGAAAGTTTTCGTTGGAACAATAATCCTATATCCAAACCCCATATAGGCACCAGTGCTCGGCCATTGTAGCAGTCAAACTGCTAAAAGAAATCTGTCCCAGTATGGCCAGCCAATGTTTTCATTCTGAAGAGGAATAATTGAACTAGATACAATTCTGAGTAATTGATCAATTAAAGGAGACATATAGGATAAATGAAAAAACCCTAATTTTGTTGGCAATTATTAGTATGGTGTTGCTTCTACATGGTGCTAAAAATTAATATTGTCTTTAAAAATAGCCCTTTTATTAGAGCTCCCTATAGATGTTCCCTGGTCCCTGCCCCTGTTTCAAATGAGGGGTGGGTGTGTCCTAAAGGTCCCTGCCAGAAGCACAGTTGAAGGGGGGCAGCCAATCACAGCCCTGCAGTCACAGAAGCAAAGACAGGCTTCAGTTCCCTATCAGGTGCTGCTAGCTGCTGATTGGTTCCTGTCCTTATAGTGCAGTGAGCTGACTGCTGCCGGCTCCCCTGGGAATTCAGGGAGCGGGAAGTGGAAGGGAGGGATTATTAGGGTTTTTGCAGGAAATATTCAATAAATAAGCCTGAAACACAAATTGTTTAAGCACTATTCTTCTATATCTAAATTAGTATAACGCACTGGTACATTCTTATTTTTTACACAAAATAAAATTTTATAGATTTTATAATGAAGTTTCTTATCTTATACAGGTATGGGATCAGTTATCTGGATACCTGTTATCCAGAAAGCTCCGAATTACAGAAAAGCCGTCTCCCATAGACTCCATTTTAAATAAATAATCCAAATGTTTAAAAAATATTTCCTTTTTTCTGTGTAATAATAAAACAGTAGCTTGTACTTGATCCCAACTAAGATATAATTAATCCTTATTGGAGGCAAAACCAGCCTATTGGGTTTATTTCATGTTTACATGATTTTCTTGTAGACTTAAGGAATGAAGATCCAAATTATGGAAAGATCTGGTATCCGGAAAACTCACAAGTGCCGAGCATTCTGGATGACAAGTGCCATATTTGGATAACAATTTCAATTTTGCACATTAATGCAACATTAAAAAAAAAAAGCAGTGCAGTATAAAGTCATCTTCTCTCTGGTGTTACAATTCAATTAAAATAAAATTCCTTTCTATAATGTCCCTGTGTACAAGGTCAGTCCTGTTTAACAGGAATTAAAGCTCACAGTTCTAGCTAACATGCCGTATGTATTTTTAGCTGCAGGAAATGCGTTTTGCCAGGCTGCCAAACTCCACATGCAACTGCAGAGCAAACATGATGCAGCCACCAGTTTCGTAGATGCCGGAAATGCGTACAAGAAAGCGGATCCTCAAGGTGGGAATACTACTGACATGTACCTAATACTCACTGTTTTTAGTACCGGATAGTAATCTTTTCTTGAAAGCCAATCATTTCTGCCTACTGAAAGATGACAAAATATGCCCATTAATTTAAATATCGAGTTGGGGGGATCAAAAGACGGGTACCAGATCCAAGATGGAGAGCTGCTGTGGACAGTTTTATGCCCTGGATTATTACTATACAGGTGTGGGATTCGTTATCCTGAAACCCATTGTCCAGAAAGCTCAGAATTACAGAAAGCCCGTCTTCCATAGACTCCATTATAATTTAAAAATCCAAGTTTTAAAAATGATTTTTTTTCTGTGTAATAATAAAACATTACTTAGTACTTGATCCCAACTAAGATATAATTAATCCTTATTTGAGGCAAAATCAGCCTATTGGGTTTGTTTACCGTTTACGTAATTTTCTAGTAGACTTAAAGTATGAAGATCGAAATTATTGAAAGATCTGTTATCTGGAGAACCCCAGGTCCTGAGCATTCTGGATAACAGGTGCCATACCTGTATATAGTTTACCCATACTTGTTTTATTAGGGCTCTGAGCTGGGAGAGCAAATTCAGTACTTAAAGTAATGCATTTCTATCAATATTCGTTTTGTTTTCCTTTAAATTATATAGTCAAATCTGCAGCAGTCACCATAGTGGGCATATTCCGGCATAGGGCTCCCCTGCAGTAGGCACAAAGTAGCAGTAAACTGCTTGTATATTGTGGCATATTTATTCACATCTGTATATTTGACAGTGGTCTGTGTTTATCAGACTGCAAATCAAATAAATGCCCCTTCTCTCCTAAAGGTGTATTTTTCCTTCCCTAAACATTTTTCTTATATATTACTATGAGTGTGTCATTTTAAAGTAACAGTACCATCTGGAAACATTAACACAAGGCAAACAGCTATTCATCAGTATAAATACATGTAGAGACACCTTTGTGTGCGCTATAAACGTCTGTTGTGTTTACTTCTCTTAGGGGAACGTATTTTATACAACCTTGTTGTTACAGTACTTCTCTTTATTCAGTGTTTGGGTCCAGGTTCTATGTCTTCACAGATCTACACCTGCCTGAAGCTGCTTCATTCATACATATAACACACCACTGATCTGTGCACCGGCCACAACTGATCACTGCACGGGGTTCAGCCCACAAGCAAGAAATAGAGCAGAAGTGGCTCAATATCTCTGCTGTAAATGGTGTTTCTGATGTCCTTCCTTCTTAAGCTTTATTTTCATTTACCAGCGAATTCATCTTGCTAAAGGACAAGTGACGTAAAAATTTTTTAAACATTTTTTTGTTTGTATTGAACGAAAAAAAAACACCAAGCCATATGCAACTTTAGAATGGCAAAGTCTTTAATAAAAGTTAACTTACCGAAACTCCACTTGCACTCCTCTTCAGAAAAGGCGACACGGCAACGATCCATCATGCGGCGTTTGATTTATCCTCCCTGCTTTCTTTAGGAGATGGCCAGGGAGGAGAAATTGAGCGCCGCGATGGATTGTTGTCCTGTACGGAGTTTCGGTAAGTTATTTAAAGTTAAATATGGCTTGGTGATTTTTTTTTTTCATTCTATACAAACTAGTTTTTTTTTTTTTTTTAAATTACGTTATTTGTCCTTTAATGTTTCAGTCAAAAGAGTTAACAGAAACACCTAAACCTACAGTTTCCTCTAAAAATAAAAAAAAAAAAAGGTAAAACTTCCGTTTATAATATAAGAAAGAGTTTCCAGGTGGTTCTTTTGCATTCTAGTTGCCAGGCTTATTGGTGGTGCAATTAATGAAAGTGCTAGAAGTTAAGATTTGTTGTTGTCTTTCCTAAACGCATCAGAGGCCATCAACTGCTTAAATGCAGCCATCGATATATACACAGATATGGTAAGGAAGGTTAAACTTATTGTACTTGTTTTGTGGGGAACAAAGTCATCTTGTACAGCAGGGCTTCTCTCTCACTTACACAATATAGATTATACCTAGGCTCTAGCTTTTGCATTTTTTAATTAATGCTGTTAATTTAAGGAGGTCCAGTCAGCCTACTGGCCATAGCATAGTAATATAAGGGGCAATATTTGGTATTTTTTGTTTATTCAAGTCAGCATCCTGAACAATCGGAACTGCAGCGAGGGGTTACAGCTTCCCTTACTTCCCTTATTTGCCGATGCACCATGTACCAGCTGATAAATATTCCCAAACTACACACGATAAATCAACCCTCTTATATCCATGGTACAAATGCATTTCTTGGGATTGTCTTGGCAGCACACATGCCAAACATTTTGTACAATTTTATCTAGGGATGCACCACTATTTTGGATTCAGCCGAATCTGTTGTGTAAGATTCGGGCGAAGACTGAACCGAATTTGAATCCTAATTTGCATATGCAAATTAGGGTTAGGAAAGGCATTTATATTTACTTCCTTGTTTTCTGAAAAAAAAGTCACGTGATTTTCCACCCCTCCCCAATTTGCATATGCAAATTAGGATTCAGTTCGACCAGGAACAAGGATTTGGTCTAATCTGAATCCTGCTGAAAAGGCCAAATCCCAAACCGAATCCTTGATTCGGAGCATCCCTAGATTACATGCAGTGCTCTCGAACTTATTACTTGTATTGGGCCAATTATTTCTCATAAACCACGTTTGATGTCAAACAATAATGTTTATGGAGCCTTCAAACTGATTGGCTACATAAAAACTCTTTGTAGGGCCACATCTGGCCCATGAGCCTCTAGTTACACAGCCCGAGTACATGTATGAGCAGCTACTGTCGATGACTTGGTAAGAGAGTATTCAAAGTTGTCATTAAAGGAGAAGGAAAGGTTAAAACTAAAGTAAGCCTTATCAGAAAGGTCCACCTAAATAAACCAGTAAACCCTCAAAGTAATGCTGCTCTGAGTCCTCTGTCAAAAGAAACACTGCATTTCTTTCCTTCTATTGTGTAGAACATGGGCTTCTGTATCAGACTTCCTGCCTTCAGCGTACACCTCCTTGCCCCGGGCGTGAGCATGCTCAGTTTGCTCCTCTCTCCCCCTCCCTCCCCCACTCCCTGCTGTAATCAGAGCCCTAAAGCTATGAGAGAGAGCAGGGAGAGACTTCGGTAGGAAGTGATATCACATCAAGCTAATATGGCAGCTTCTGTCCTAAACAAACAGAGAGAGCTTTTAGAACTGTTTACTCAGGTATGATAAACCAGAATAAATATAGAGTTCTAGCCTGCACTATTGTAGCAAACCTGTGGGCAATTATTTGCCTATGTAGCTTTTCTTCTTCTTCAAATATGTTGCAGGCCAGCTGATTAAGAGACCCGGAGGAGGACTGACTCCTTAAGGGTCATACCCAAAGAGCATAACGAGAAAAACAAACCCTGTTTTCAACACTAATTATATTTACAAATGAAATTTCTTTTTAGCAAATCTCAGTTATTTAATTACTCACTAAAACTCTCTGGACAGTTCATTCTCGGGTGCTTAAAGAAGTAACTGCAGTCATTTTCCCATTTTCCATTGCACAATTGAAATGCAATGACACATAGATTGATTTTGCCACCTGTTGGTAATTGACCCTCTATTGACTTGTATCCTGGACCATTGTGGTGCATTGGTAGCACGGAAGATTTCAGTACAAATCTATGGAGGAGCTCTTCCCACCAGTTTCCCACCTGTTCGCTAACCTAGAAATTGACTGGGTGGTGACATGTAATTGGCCTACTTGCCACTGCCCCAGGCTCTTACTCACGAGCGGTTGTAGCTGCGCTCCCCTGCGTTCTGTTTTTCTGCGTTCAGCCACAGGGGAGCGCAGGAATAGACACATTACATTTTTTCGAATGGGGCTGTACTCACACAGGCGCATGTAGGCGCCGAACGCAGGAAAAATGCAGCATGTTGCGTCTCAACCTGCGTTCGGCGCCTACACGCAGGGAAAGACTCAGGCAGGAAGTGATGTCACACCAAGCTAATTCTGCAGCTGAACAAACAGAGAGTGTCTAGAGCTTTTTACTTAGGTATGGTCTACAGAATAAATATAGCATTCTAGCTTGGACTATTGCATCTAATCTATTGGCAATTAAATGCCTTCCTTCTCCTTTAAATTGGCATTTTTATGCTTCAGAAAATGCCTTTTCTACAAATTGAGTGTTAATGCTCTGCTCCGCACGAGAACAGCTCTGTTTCAAGCTACCAATTACACAAATGAGAAACAAAATCTAAAGGATAAATCTGATGTATCCCTTACCGCTAGGGATTGTGGGAGCCAGTATGCAAATACCAGGTTGATTAATGAATAACTTAATTTCAAATGAATAAGTGTGTTTGTGTGCCACAGGGAAGGTTTACAATTGCTGCAAAGCATCACATCACCATCGCGGAGATCTATGAAACGGAGCTGGTTGATATTGAGAAGGTAAGATATTAAATCTGTATTATATTGTAGATTTGGTCTTTACTCACATAAACATTCTTGGCTCTCAAGGATACAAAACACTACAAATCTAAACCTAGAAATGTTTATGCAGGACCTAGGAAAATATAATATATTTCAAGGCAATCCATTTACAGCCTTTGATTTGCAGTTGATTAATAGTGGCAGCTAATGCAGAAATATGACCTAGTACTACTGGGGCATTTACTCTTGTTTGGACTCTGCGAAACCACAATCCGTGGGTGCAAACTCACTAAACAGGACTCTGTTTCTACTTGTCTTTTAAAGTATTAAATATCAAGAAAACTTTGTGTTTATATTTCAGTAAGTTTCTGTAGGTCATTTTTATTACATGTGCAGTTTAAAGCAAACCATTCCCTTTGATTGAATATTTTCATAAAGCTGATTCATATGTTATCTCCTAGGCAATTGCACATTATGAACAATCTGCAGATTATTACAAGGGAGAAGAATCAAACAGGCAAGCTTCTGGAATATCTCTACGCCATACTTGTCTCTGTCTTTTTTCATTTGTTATGTTTATTCTTTACTTATGAAGCACCAACATATACTATAGCATGACAGTGATTGATTACACACTAGTCCCTGGCCCAGTGGAGCTCAAAATCGAAGGCCCCTTTCACATTCACACACACTATGGGCAGTATTAACAGAAACTGCTGGCAATATGTTGTGGGAGTGTGAAACCAATGGAGGTATGGGGAAAACAAGCAGACTGTACCATTGTGGTAATTTAACTCAGGACCCCAGAACTGCAGGGCAGCAGTACTAATCACAGTGCCGCCAAGCTGCCCACAGAAGCAATGAAATAGTTCTCATAGTACACACACGCTCTCTTTAATCCCGTTGCAGGTACTTTCACTTGCCAACCACATCACTGTACCCCCCACACTGCAATCTGGGCCACCACAGCTTTGTGTTAAAGTGACAAAACGTGGGCCAGTGTTTGGGAATGTGCAGACATTCAGTCTACTTTCTGCAGATTTGCCTCTCTCTTCTGTTTCACAACCACTATAGTCAAAAAGTGTTTGTGATATCAGCCAACCTAAACAGAAATGTATTTTGTAGTAATTAACTATGATTTGATGGCAGTGCTTCATTCATGAGGAGACCCCATATATGGACTGCTTTTTTCAGTCTAAAACACTAATGAACATGAGACAAGCTGCATTCTTTATAAAATAGAAGGGCTGACAGTGGGAGATCTCTGGACTGCAGAAGAGAAGAATGTGTATTTCCAATCTGTTTGGATTGTGCTGAACTTTGCCAAAAAAAGAGGCTTAAAGGGAACTAAAGTCTAAAATAGAATAAGGCTAGAAATGCTGTATTTTGTATACAAAACATAAACATGAACTTACTGCACCACAAGCCTAATCAAACAAATGATTTATGCTTTCAAAGTTGGCCGCAAGGGGGTCACCATCTTGTAACTTTTTTAAATATCTTTGCAAGACCAAGATTATGCACATGCTCAGTGTGGTCTGGGCTGCTTAAGGATCTACATAAACTATCAAAACAGCACAATCTGCCAGAAGCCGATACAGCAAGACTGATAGAACTGTTTCATATTTTGTTCTCTGATGCTTCTGTTTAAATGTTTTTATTTCCATTTATTGCATTTCAGTTCTGCTAACAAGTGTCTGCTAAAAGTGGCTACTTACGCTGCACAACTGGAACAGTACCAAAAAGCAATCGAAATCTACGAGCAGGTAAGTCGTTCTATATGGCCCATTAATAATACTGTCCCATTGCATTGAATCAGTTTGCACCTGGTGAGGGGTGAGTAGTAAAACATAAACAATCATTGAAGATTTGACTCTTTCCATCTTCCATTGTGGAAATATTCGTTTCAGGGTGGAAATGAATAGTCTAGAATTGATCACAAAGTTTTCCGCTTTAACAAATGAGCCAGTTTATAAAAAGTTTCCTGACTGTCGCCTTGTGGATTTGCAGTTTTGATGCCAAATGATTTTGCCCCATAGATGTTTATATAGAAGAATGGAATAGTCTGGTCTCTGTGTAGATCATCTAGTGAATGATCTGAAACATTACACATTTGATATTAAATTTCTCGTTTCTCTTAAAATATGCATTTTTTTTTTCTTTTTAAAACTGAAATGTTGCCTAGGTTGGTGCAAGTACAATGGATAATCCTTTACTGAAATACAGCGCAAAAGAATATTTTTTCAAGGCTGCACTGTGCCATTTCATTGTGGATGAATTAAATGCCAAGGTAGGAAACGTATTTCTTTCCTTTTGTCCTTTATATCTGAATGCTTGTATGAACCCTGCCTGTAATATTACCATCACAATTTACTCGGGTAGCATGGACTGCACTTTCATTTTTGCTTTAGTCAAAGACAAAGGGCATTTCCAAAGGGGAGCAGTTAGTCTATGTACGAAACGTGATATCCTATTTTCAGGATGATCAAAGCTATCAAAATATTTCTGAACAAGATATAGGACCTAAAAATTAAATGTTATTTATGGAGATTTAAATTTTCCTCATGTGTGTCCTTACACCATCATTATCATCATCAATATAAATGCTAGGTATCTTGTGGGAAAAGTATTCCTATAATACGGCAGCAAAATAATTTTTTTAGTCAAAAACAAGTAATGTAGAACACCATAGAAATATGAACCTGATACAAATTCCCCAAATTCCACTAGATATGCAGTTACCTCTGCTCAGCTGCAGCCCCCAAACTACAATGAAGTAATTATAATTGTAATTGGCACTCACTTTTGCCACATTCTACATATATATCTCTATTCAAAGAACCGACAGGACCTTTTTCAAGGTCCTAATGAGGACCGAAACGTTGGACTCTGATACGAAAAATATTGATATTTGTGGATATACATACATTATAACGTGCACCCTGGCTAATATATATATATATATATATATATATATATATATATATATATATATATATATATATATATATATATATATTGTGACAAGCTGGCGGCTTGTACATGTAACTTTTAGGGGGGATTAGTCAATGGTGAGCAGGCAGCATAGGAGAAAGGAGCAGAAAGACAGGGACACACAGCTTCTTCAAGGAAAACAGAGATTTATTTTCCAACTTTACACAAACACAGTATTGTCCACAGACACAGGGGTGACCATTTTATCATTCAAACAAATAATAAAATAAAAACCTAGCCCATTGGGCACTACCTTCACACCTTGAAGCAGTCCCTGACTAGGCTGGGCCCCTTGTGGACTACCAGCAAACAAAACAATTGTTGTGGCTCACCCCTGTACTCACAGTCTTGGAGTGAACCTTTTAGCCTCCTGGCTTCCTCACTCTCTTCACAGTACTCTCTTCACAATACTCTCTGTGAGAGTCACGGGCTCCCTCTGCTTCTTGCAGTAACAGGCAGCACTCCCAGCTCCTCTGGGAGTTCCTCACACAGCCAGGTCTCCTACCTGCTGTGCCCTGTTGAGAGACTAACTCTCCCATTCCAATTAACTTTAAATAGCCTTTCCACAGGACAGCTTTCCTGTGGAAGGTGAACTCCAATCTCTGGACTGGCTCTATGGAATGGAGTCCCTGGCTACTGAAATCTTTAAACAGAGCACTGATTCTCTGTTTAATAACTCCCTTCCTGGAGCCTAACTCAGTACCTGGGGAGAAATTAAAGGCTAGAGTGACCTTTTTCCACCTTTTCCTAGTCACTCTACCACATAATATATATATATATATATATATATATATATATATATATATATATATATATATATATACTGTATATATCTCCAGCTGTCACATGGCAGCTAGAGCATGGGTCCCCAACCGCCGGGCCACTGACAGTCCTGAACTGGGCCATTGAGCGTAGCCCGGAATTAACGTGGCACGCCGAATTGGATGCCGGCTGGCCAACCTCAGCCTCTCCCCACACCCCCACCCCGGGCCTTGCAAAACATTTTGCCCTTACACCGGTCCCTGGGCCAAAAAAGGTTGGGGCCGCTGAGCTAGAGGATTAACTGGTTATTCCATTCCGCTGTTCCACAGCTTGCGCTGGAGAAGTATGAAGAAATGTTTCCTGCATTTACAGATTCAAGAGAGTGCAAGCTGTTAAAGGTAAAGTAATACTTCCAAATCTCATATGGCAGATTACATTTCTCTTTGCAGTTTTACACTGCTAGTATTGTGAATGTGCAGTTTGAGCTTCCACCCTTTTGTCAATAATAAGCTTTTGTGTTCTGCCCTTCTCCCAACTGATCCAAACAGAAGGGGAATTAAGCTACACACTCATGATATTAGTGGTGTAAAAGTGCTAATATGGAGGAAATGTACTTTTATGCAGGTGCTGTATATCATGTGGCATGTTATGGGTTAAGCTGCCAGAGCTGCGGAAGATTTTGCACCTATTTTACTCACAAAGGTGCTAAATTACACCTTGGTCGTTGCCCATAGCAACCAGTTAGCAGTTCCTATTGCTCAGGCTCAGACACATTCTTCTTTATAATAATACTTTATAGCAACTCCTAATTGTTGAACAAGCCCATTTATTTATTATTATATTATTTATAGTATTATATTTATTATTTCTGCTACTTAAAGGGGAAATACAGCATAATGAAAGAAACCGTAATTTTAGAAAACCACAAAAAACTAGGGATGAATGTATATTTTAAAATGACTTAAGGTGGCCATACACGGAGAGATCCGCTCATTTGGCGATGTCGCCAAACGAGCAGATCTCTCCCCGATATGCCCACCTTGAGGTGGGCAATATCGGGCTGATCCGATCGGGGGCCCTAGGGCCCAACTATCTGATCCTAACGAATAGTAATGGGCGGTCGGATCGCGGGACCGCATCAACGAATAGATGCAGCCGCGATCCGACTGCATTTTTCGTCCGATCGAGATCTGGCCGACTTTCGGCCAGATCTCGATCGGGAAAGCTCGACGGGGGGGGGGCCCCCATACACGGTCCAATAAGCTGCCGACACGGTCTGTCTGCTGCTTTTATCGGCCCGTGTATGGTCTCCTTTAGAATAGCTACTGAAAGCAGTTTTTGTCTGCTCATGTTTGCACTCTCTGCATTTCCCACAATGCCCACACAGCTGTTAGCGACTTCTCTTGTGTTGTTTCAAGAGTCGTAACATGCAGGACAGAGAACAGAAAGGGAGAGACATATGCCGCTTGCAGTAGCAATCACATTAATTCATCATCATTGCAATCATTTATTTCATGTGTATTCACATAATTCGGAGTACAAACCCGTAACCACGACAACCCAAGCATCAAAAATTTAATTTTGAATTTATGTTGGTGAGGGATAAAGACATGCAGAATGTGTTCCTTAATGTTCAAAGGTGAAGCTAATTCCCTGATTATTTGAGAACTAATGATTTTTCCTTTCAAATCTTGTATAGAAATTGCTGGAGGCTCACGAAGAACAAAACTGTGATGCATACACCGAAGCTGTAAGTAACATATGGGATTGATCTATAGTATAGTGTGTGTATATGTATAGTGTATCTGGGTGCAATTTATCCAGTTGCAATGTAACAATATGATTTGAAAGAGAGTGCTTCTCTGAACACTTTTGCAACCGACACTAATTTTTTTTTGAGATATTTGCAGTTTTAGACTGCTAATACCAGGCTTTCATCTTAGCAATCTTATGTGTCCATGCCTTTACTGGCCCTTATGTGTTAAAGCTGGCAGTTTATTGGCCAGTTGATGGGTCACATTGGGCAGGTTGAAAAACCTTGTAAAGGCATGGACTACGTCAGCAGCTCTTCATCTCGACGGCCTACATTTACCATCGCGAGACGATTCGATCAGGTTGATAATCCAGCTCTGGATGTGCTTATAGGGGAAAGATCCACTTTTTTGGTGACCCTGGTAACCAGCAGATCTTTATGTGTATGTCCACCTTTAGGGTTGCTGACATACTGACTCTGAAAAACAGCTGCAGAAATGAAAGCTTACCCCAGAAACCTCTAAAAAAATGTTTTAATTATTTCTCCTTCCTGTTTTGCTCAGGTGAAAGAATTTGATTCGATATCGCGTTTGGATCAGTGGCTCACGACTATGTTGCTCCGTATAAAGAAATCCATTCAGGGAGATGGTGACGGGGACCTGAAATGAACAGGAGGGTGAAGCAGCAGAATGTATGCAGATCTGCCAACATTATACCCCCCCTATCTTTTTTTTTTTTTAATTTATTTTGCAGACGTCTCATCAGTGCCAGTGAAGCTAATAGGGATGACTGTGGGCAGAGAAGAGTGGGTTATCAGAGGGTGAAGAGATTTTATTTTCATTATATTTCTTTGTATATTTGTGTCATATCAGGAATGAACGTAGGGGTTAGAAAGTGACAGAAAAGACTTCAATACACACACATATATTTATATATTATTACAGGTCTCCGTATAAAAAGGGGAGCATATAGAACCATTCACAATACTGATAACCCAACGGTGCCTCGGGCAATGCAGGCTGGGAGCCCACCCACTGGGTCATGGGCCACAACTTATTCATGGTGACGTGCTGAGGCAGTAATGAGGCCACATACACACGTGGGGGAATAGAATAAACTTTCTCCAAACTACTTTTTACACTGATTAGCGTTATCTCAAAATTTCTTGTGGTGATTCCTTGGGTGCTCCGCCTCTGGCATCCCCTTATAGAGTCAATCTGTAGTGAAGTTTTGGAAACACTCACAAACGCAGCTTAACTGCAATTAGGCTTTTATTCCATTACCACACAACATGTTTCGGGCACCTGGCCCTTTCTCAAGTGTCTCACTTGAGAAAGGGCCAGGTGCCCGAAACATGTTGTGTGGTAATGGAATAAAAGCCTAATTGCAGTTAAGCTGCGTTTGAGAATAAACTTTCTGCCTTTCTTCCACTTATTTCTCACAGCGGCTATAATGTTCTGGTCAGTGGCGTAACTAGAGTGTGCTGCAAAAAAAATCTTCAGAGCTGCCCACGCACTCCCATCCCCATCCTCCCTCCCACTTCCCCTCCTGACTCCGCCCACTCCCACCTGACTTGCTTCCTATTTCTCGTCGGTAAGAGAAAGCGGTTGCGGAAAAGGGTTTTTTTTATTAGCTATAGGGGAAGCAGAACACAGATTAAGGATGCATTAGATGGCGGAGCTCACCTCCATGTAATAGTGTGTCCTGGGCCTGTGGCAGTTCTCGCTAGCATTCGGCAACTTCAGTCCGAAGGTACAATACTTCCCAATACTCTATGCCTGCATCTAGCGCTAACTGAGTTGCTACCAGTAATATCAATGCGGTTTTCTTAAAACACACATTAGTATGGCAGTGGGTATACAGATAAAGCTTACGCCTTTCGTGCCTCCAAACTCGGCACTTCCTCAGAGCCTAACGAAGCAGTGGGGCCCCTATTCCCTTCCCCCCCCGCAACTGTGGGGTCTGCTTCCTCAATAGTTAGGCCCTGGTTCTGGCCGCAGCCCCTCGCACCCCGTAGATAAAGTGTCAGATAGCCACACTCCCACCCCCTCAGCTCCTGTTCCACTTGTACCTCCTGCCACTAGGTGCGCGCGTTGTGCTGTAAGTCACTACGTGCCGTAAGGAGAGGATGTCTCAGTAACCACTTGGCTACTAGAAGGAGTGTGTGGACGGAAGGTGCATGTGGAACCCTGTATTTTATTAACATTTTAGGTGGGAGTCAAGTCAGGGTTCCCTTAAACATGGGTGCTCTGTGCTTGATGCTCTGTGAAGGGTTCCATGGGAGTAGAGTGTATTTCTTTGCACAAGCTCATAGTGTAAGTGGCAGTGGTAATAGGGGCAATTTCTTGGGCCCGACTTTATTCAGTGATCCCTGTAGTGAAATGTAGAACAATGGGTTATCAAGGTGTCTGGGCCTCCTGTGATTTGCTGCATCTCCATCATCATTCCTTTGGGAAGGAAGTCCCGAGGAACAGGAAATGCCCCCCCCCTATGCAAGTAGAATAAAGGAACTAGTTAAAAAAAAAATTCCGCCAAGTTATTATAAAATATTTCAATATGTAACATTATTTTCTTGCATAAAAACTAACTTATAATTTCCTTTTAACTCATCCCAGCCAAGCTGAAATAAAGGCTAAATTCCTAAAATGAAATGCAAAATTCAACAAGTGTTACCTTCCCTTTCATACGCAGAAAGGCTCAATTTCAATTTGCTTTCTGGGACCGTTCAATAAGGGGGGAATTTACAAAAGTGGTGATATTGAGACAAAATAAAAGTGTCGGATTTCCCACCAAATTCACAAACCTTCTATCTCCACTTTTGTGAATTTGTCTTTTAAATGGACAGTTTTCATATTTTGTCTTCTGCACAACATTTTTTCAGCATTTGTCTTTAGCGCTTACTACACCTGTCAGTCAGCAATCAAATTGGAATTTTTGGAGGAGGGGGTTTATTTTTCCTAGAAAAATAATA
Organism: Xenopus petersii; assembly: GCA_038501925.1. Taxonomy (NCBI): domain Eukaryota; kingdom Metazoa; phylum Chordata; class Amphibia; order Anura; family Pipidae; genus Xenopus; species Xenopus petersii. Next base: position 119,835,991 of record CM076681.1, read on the forward strand.
CATCATTTTTTTCAGGATAACGTGGGCTTTTTAAATCTGCCTACATGTTTGTGTAATTCCACTTCTGGAACAAGATGTAATGGTCTAAATACAAGAAATGCTATTTTGCATAATACAGTGATTTGTATCAGAAATACATTTTATCAAGTATGGAAGTGCTGCTAAAACTAAAAAAAAATGCCTGGGAGGCTTTACTTTTTCTTTAGATAATATATTCACTCAAATGGTTAAAATAGCCTCATTCATTAAGCTAAAAAGCTAGTAAAATAATGTGAGTTAAAAAGTTTTTACATATCAATGTGATATAAAATACACTTTATTTGTTTAAAGGAGAACGAAACCCTAAAGTTAAAAAAAAACCCTACCCTACATAGACCCCTCCCTCCTTCCTGCCTTAGTGTTACCCCAGACAAATGCCCCTAAGTCTTTACTTACCCCTCCCTGCAGATTCTGTCCAGCGGAGTTCACAGGCGCCATCTTCAGCCGCTTCATAAATCCCCCCTTTGTGTCTGCAGAACTGGTGGCCCCCCTCAGTTTAGTGTAGGTGTTTGCTTAATTCAGTACATTTATTGCAAAAGGAGACCATTAATACCCTCCTAGAGATATATATATATATATATATATATATATATATATATATATATATATATATATATAGGGAATAAGTACCCCCTATTGTAAAATGTAAGGATATTCTAAGTCACCGAGGAGTTCCATGACCATATAAAGGCACCAGGCTACGGTTTGATCATTTCCCTATGAGACCAAACTGTAAATTATATTTTTATAATTTAAGAAAGTTGCACAATGGGGTAGTGCAATTACATTATATATCATTATATGAGGGGGCATTTGTCAAAATATTAGGGATGCACCGAATCCACTATTTTGGATTCGGCCGAACCCCCGAATCCTTCGTGAAAGATTCGGCCGAATACCGAATCCGAACCCTAATTTGCATATGCAAATTAGGGGTTGGAAGGGGAAAACATTTTTTACTTCCTTGTTTTGTGACAAAAAGTCACGTGATTGCCCTCCCCACCCCTAATTTGCATATGCAAATTAGGATTCGATTCGGCCGAATCCTGCTGAAAAAGGCCGAATCCCAAACCGAATCCTGGATTTGGTGCATCCCTACAAAATATTAATGCGAATATGGTTCTATCCACATTAAATCTGCCCCAGAGCAGTGTGTGACATATCTGAATATATATATAAGCAGGGGTAACTAAACTGATAATAGGGAATTGTGTAGCGTCTTTGATTTATTTATGTTTTTTTGCAATTTCTGTGCTCACGGAATGTTCTGAACGCCATGACTTCTTTCCTGTGGTTCGTTTTATTATTGAAATGCTCTAAAACCAGTATTTTTGCACATTTGCGTAGATATGCATACGAACTTACTGTCATTGTAGTGTCGGTGTCTGTGTGCTGCAACATTGTGTTAGACTGTGTCAGTGTAAGGGATGGCATGTGTGTGTCAGTCAATGTGCTGCCGCCCATTTCCCAAAGCATTTAATAGACAATCTGTCTTCCCCTTTAATGTGTATAAATAGTAATACATATATATATATATATATATATATATATATATATATATATATACCGTGAAAGCTAACAGGAAACATGCAATGTCTTTTTGTGTGAACATGTTCATTTAATAAAGTGACGATATGCAAGACGTTTGCTTTTGTTTCACTGAATAATTTATCCTCTGAGTTCCGGTAATTAGTGATGTGCGGGTCAGGGTTTTCCTGACCCGCACCCAACCCTAACCCGCTGTGCTCAAGCCCGTCCTTCCGGGGTCCTTTTATAGACCCGCGCCGACCTGCCGATGATGTGACAAAAGGGGCGGGGCGAGCAGACGCGAGACTATAAAACTGGAACCCTGAAAGTCAGATGCCGGCATTTGAAGGTGGCGGGCGGGGAGAGCAGGAGAAGAGCTCAACCCGCACCCAGGAGGAGCAGTGCGAGGTCGACCCGAACCCGCAGGTCCTGTGGGTATTGGATCAGCCCGCACATCACTACCGGTAATAGATATTTATGATCTGCCCCCAAAATGGCAAAAATGTAACTGTAGGAATATTTAAATAAATGCAACTCATGTTATAGAAATGATACAGAATGGCACCATGTAAATACACATCAGGTAAAGGTTTGGGATCTGCTATATGGAAACCAGTTATCCAGAAAGCTCAGAATTACAGAATGCCTGTTTCCCATAGACTCCATATAATCAAAATTTTTAAAGATATTCTGTCAGGATTTTTAGGATATGGTTTACACAGCAAATAATTCACTCTACAATATAACATTTCATTCCTGAACCAACAAGTGTATTTTTTTAGTTGTAATATTGGTGTGTAGGTGCATCTCAGGTCATTTTGCCTGGTCATGTGCTTTCAGAAAGAGCCAGTGCTGCACTATGGAACTGCTTTCTGACAGACTATTGTTTCTCCTACTCAATGTAACTGAAGGAGTCAACTTGGGACCTGGATTTTACTATTGAGTACTGTTCTTAGATCTACCAGGCAGCTGTTATCTTGTGTTAGGGATCTGCTTCCCATTGTTCTGTTGTTTGGCTGCTGGGGTGGGGGAGGGGGGTGATATCACTCCAACTTGCAGTAAAGAGTGACTGAAGTGTATCAGAGCACAAGTCTTATGACTGGGGAAACTGACAATATGACTAGCCCCATGTCAGATTTCAAAATTAAATATAAAGATTGTCTGCTCTTTTGAGAAACAGATTTTAGTGCAGAATTCTGCTGGAGTAGCACTATTATGCGTTTTGACAGTATCCCTTTAAAAATTATTTTCTTTTTCTGGGTAATAATAAAACAGTAGCTTGTACTTGATCCCAACTAAAATATAATTAATCCTTATTGGATGCAAAACCAGCCTATTGGGTTTATTTAATGTTTTTTTCTAATAGACTTAAGGTATCAAGATCCAAATTACAGAAAGATCCATTATCTGGAAACCCCAGGTCCTGAGCATTCTGGATAACAGATCCCATACCTGTATTTCATTTCCTTGTCATAGTTGTCCCATTGAGAGTAATTCACAGTATAGTGTGATGGTTTTCTGAGGGTGGTGCCAATCCTAGTTTTTTTAAAATGTCATCAGCATCAGGAGAGACGTCTCACTGGCACTTTGGGAAGTACTTTTTTATTATAATGCAAACTCCAGCTTCTGTTCTGGGTTTGGCCAAAGCCAGAGTTGGGTTCAACATGAGACTGGGTGAGAACATGGTTTGTGGTTGATCACTAGCGCTCATTTAAGACACTTTCCATTCAGCAGTAGCTCCAGACTTCACAGCCGGGCTCTGTCACTGCAGAGCACTTGTACCTGAAATATTGGGCCTACGTGTAGTTTAGGTGGAGAATGGTGGAAATGACACCATCAGCGACATCGGCGAACAAGCAGATTTTTCGCCGATATGCCATTAACGAGCATGGCTATATCGGGAGTAATCTGAAAATTCGGCCGTAAGGCCGAACGATCCGTTTACGATGCGCAATGGGCTCCGGCGGGTCAAAATCAAACCTGTCCGATCGACCAAACGACCGATATCCGCCGGACGAAGGATGTCGGCACTCACCAGACACGATCCAAAAATCGTACGAATCCTCGATTTGTACAATAGGATCTGTGTGTCTATGGCCAGCTTTAGGCTGGGGGGGGAGGTCTATGTAGGGAAGGGGGGTAGGCGGTTTCTAAGTTTAGGGTTGAATTCTCCTTTAAAGGACATGTAAATTCCCCCCCTCCACAAAAATGTAATCAGTGAACAGCCTCTTTGAAATCTTTAGATAACTGCCACTCTGGTTGTTAAAAGGTTAACCGTAAAGCTGCAGCACCCCCCCTAATCACTTAGAAATCCTTCTCCTCCTCTAACCCACTCTGCCTCCTCTCTCAGTAATTTGCTTTGGCTGTTGGCTAATGAGCAAGTTCAGTTCTTCTCAGCTCAGATTACTAAACACACCCTGTCTAACAGCCAATGAAGAGATGGCATTGCTGGTTGCCATAGAAACTCTAGCTGTCTGATCCTATTTTGTTCTAACCACTCTCCTGGGTTCAGAGTAACTATAACAGTGCTCAACCCCAGCCGTACCTTTTATCAAATATGTTGTGCCTGTGTAAACCTCCATTCTGCATTGCATGAACTTTACAGCACATGACTCAATGTCAGAGGGAAAATGCTTAGGGGTCGGCTCTAATTCTCAAGCAGAAAAATATAAGCTGATGCTACAGGGCTGATTATTAAATTCTGATGCTAATTGCACTGATTTCTGTGCTGCCATGTAGTAATTATCTGTATTAATTACTAATCAGCCTTATATTGTGACATTTCTATTCTATGTGTACTGTATATTGTGAGTGGGTCCCTAAGCTCAGTAAGTGACAGCAGCACAGAGCATGTGCAGAAAAGAAGATGGGGAGCTACTGGGGCATCTTTGGAGACACAGATCTTTACTGCTAAAGGGCTGTGGTTGCCTTGGGCTGGTACAGAATCCCAAAACATAATGTACAACATTTCTAGCTACTTCTTTAGTTAGGCTTTACTTCTCCTTTAATAGGTGAATGGGATACCCGAGTGCTGGCGGGGGATAAGTAGGTTAACAATTAGAATTGCTGCCTAATAATTTTGTACTTCCCAGTGATTACCTTTTTCTTTAAAAAAAAAAAAAAAAAAGTATCTTAGAACTTTCTCCACTTGCCCTAGTGTTTAATGTTAATAAACAATATTGTCAAATCAAGACTGGAACAGAAATGTATTTATGCAGGAAATTCATCAAATAAACACAAAACCAGTCTCTGCAAATAATTGATCTGATTCACTGGACTTTGGGTATTTATTTAATTAATGTATCTGGAATGGTGCTAAGAGCGCAGCAGAACTACTCGAGATTTACAACGGCCTGAATGGTTTCTCCCTGCGCATGAACAACAGTCAGGTGGTTTAAAGCGGTAGCAATAAACACTTCTTGAGGTATAACGGAACAGTCCAGCTTGCAGCCAATCAGAGAGGTAGTGCTCTTTTCACTCAACAAATCAACTGTTCCAGGAACCACAGTCAAATTGTGATAATGGCCGTTCTCTGGGTAAGTTACTTTCTCTGCTCCGGGGTTAGGCAAATCCTCTGGACCTTCCTCACCCTGATCACATTTCTGTCCTTCATCTTTAGAGTCCAGAACTACCAGGAATGACTTCCATGGCGTGTTTTTGTCATGGATCTGAAATAAACAAACATACATGCCAATCACATGTACCCAGAAAAGAAAGCAGTTGTTCATGTTAGAGTCAAGCATCGGGTCAGCAACCCGCCTGGGCACTCGGCTATGTTGCAGGACTGGACCCTCCTACCCTCTCCTGAGTTTGTGGTAGCGGAATAGGGTCCTGCACGATGTAACTTCCGGGTAAAAGTGACATCACTTCCTGTTACAGCGTTGTCACTTCCGTTTTTGCAGGTGCCGGGTTGGGGGGGGGGTAAGTAAGCTGCTTGCAATAGTGATGTGCAGGCTGACTCGCTACCTGCGGGGTCGGGCCGACCTTGCAAGCTTCTTTGTGGGTAAGATGCCGGCTTCCGACTTCAGGGTTCGTTTTTGATAGATGCTGCACCTGCTTGCCCCGTCCCTTTAATGACATCATCAGCGGGCGCGCGGGTCTATAAAAGCAACCCGGAAGTGCGGATATGGGGCATGGGCCAAGGGAGAATGGCTTAGGGTCGGGGAAATCCCGACCTGCACATCACTAGCTTGCGGGCTGGGTTGAATAGTGGGTCTGGGTGTTGGGGCATAATGGGTGGCGGGTCCGAGTTGGGCATAGGTCTGCCCGATTGGACCCGTGCAGGACTCTAATTCATGTGCCGCAGCAAGTAAAATAGTAGTCTCAAGTAGGGATGCACCGAATCCACTATTTTGGATTCGGCCGAACCCCCCGAATCCTTTGCAAAGGATTCAGCGGAATACCAAACTGAACCCTAATTTGCATATGCAAATTAGGGGTGGGAAGCAGAAAGCATTTTCACTTCCTTGTTTTCTGACAAAAAGTCACACAATTTCCCTCCCCACCCCTAATTGGCATATGCAAATTCGGATTCGGTTCGGCCTGGGAAGAAGGATTTGGCCAAATCCTGCTGAAAAAGGCAGAACCCTGGCTGAATCCCGAACCGAATCCTGGATTCGGTGCATCCCTAGTCTCAAGACTTCCCATGCTGATGACTTCTAGGTTTTAGTGGAGGCTGACGAGAGCTGTTGCACGACTTTATAGGTAATTAAAGTTTCCTGGTCTGCTTGTATGAGCTGTGTATTAAAGGATAAGTAAACCTTTAAAATAAGTGAATGTTAAACTGACGAGGGAGATATTCTAAGCACTTTTGCAATTTACATTCATAATTTATTTTCTTTTTTTTCACAAGTTATTAAGGATGTTCTTCTGTTGTGTTCTTAAGATGTGAGAAAGGTTTCTAATTTTATTCCTAAGCAGAAGAACATCAGAGCAGCCTCTTTCTTTCTCCTGACAACTTCCTTGACTACTTGGTGGTCAGACTGGTGGGAAACTGACCTGCAGGTGGCACTGTTGTAACAAAATTCATTTATATTAACAGCACATGTATTCCTCAATAACTTGGGAAAAAAAAACAAAATAAATTATGAATGTAAATTGCAAAAGTGCTTAGAATATCTCCCTCGTCAGTTTTACATTCACTTATTTTAAAGGTTTACTTATCCTTTAATGGGCAGATTTATCAATGGTCGAATTGAAAATGAGAATTTTCAAATTTTTTTATGGTCAAATTCGGCTAGGGAGTTATTCAGATTTGATTCAAGTTTTTTTGAAAAAATGTAATTCGATTTTCCAGATTTATCATACTCTGGCCCTTTAAGAACTCAAATTTGACTATTTGGCACCTAAAACCTGGTGATGAGAGGTCCAGGGATCAATTGTGAGTTGTTTGCAGCTTTCCTGACATTCAAGTTTTTTTCTGAGAAAAAAATCGAATCGATTTTAATTCGAGTTTTCGGGTCGATTCCATTCATCCGAATTTAAAAAATTACCATTTTTTTTAAATAAATTTCTATTGGTTGAATTTCGAATTTTACGGGAAGTTTTTAAAAACTCACATGAATTTGAAATTCAACCTTTGATAAATGTGCCTCCAAGTGTATCGTAATAAAGAAGTCATGTCAGTTCCCAGTGCAATTGCTGCAGATGATCATCTTATGGGGGGAGGGGTAATTTGATATTGGGGTGCAGCAGGTATGCATTTGTGAGTAGTGTAAAGTCTCTTACTGAAGTGTGCCTGCGGAGAGTGGACTGGTCAGTGAAGGTGCGGTGGCAAGCGTTGCACATGAATGGCTTCTCTCCAGTGTGGATCCGGTGGTGTCGTTGTAACGCGTTCAGTTGGGTGAATTGTTTTCCACACTGGTCACAGCAGTACGGACGCTCTCCTAAAAGCAAAATGATTAATCTCACTGTAGGAACAAAGCTGAACATTAAAGGAACAGTTCAGTATAAAAATAAAAACTGGGTAAATAGGCTGTGCAAAATAAAAATGTTTCTAATATATTTATTTAGCCAAAAATGTAATGTATAAAGGCTGGAGCGACTGGATGTGTAACATAATAGCCAGAACTCTACTTCCTGCTTTTCAGCTCTCTAACTCTGAACTAGTCAGCGACTTGAAGGGGGGCCACATGGGACATAACTGTTCAGAGAGTTTGCAATTGATCCTCAGCATTCAGCTCAGATTCAAAAGCAACAGATATGACCCATGTGCCCCCCCTCTAGTCTCTGGTTACTGCCTGGTACCCAATCAGTGGAAACCAAGAGAGCCGTAAAGCAGGAAGTAGAGTTCTGGCTATTATGTTAGACATCCAGTCACTCCAGCCTTTATACACTACATTTTTGCCTAACTGTATAAGAAACATTTTTTTAGTTTGCACAGCCTATCTACCGTATATACTCGAGTATAAGCCGAGTTTTTCAGCCCCCAAAATATGCTGAAAAACTCTACCTCGGCTTTATTCGGGTCAAGCGCAAAAACGGTCGCCGGCGCCTAAGAATAGTCGCCGGCGCCTAAGAATAGAAGTCGGCGCCTAAGAATAGTCTCCAAGAATGTTCGCCGGCGTCCAAGAATGGTCACCAGCATCTCCAATGGGAGCAGAAAACCTCAATTTTTTGATTGAAACTTACCAGAAGCTGCTGCATTTCTCACCCTAGGCTTATTGTCAAGTCAATAAGCTTTCCCAGTTTTTGGAGGTAAAATTAGGTACCTCGGCTTATACTCGAGTATATACGGTATTTACCCAGTTTTTATTTTTATACTGAACTGTTCCTTTAACAAACTGCACAAGATACAAAGTGAAACTATTCTACCATTTGTTATCAATACATTTCCCTTGTGAACCAGCATAACTCTATTATTATTAGGGATGCACCGAATCCACTTTTTTGGATTCGGCCGAACCTCCGAATCCTTCACGAAGGATTCGGCCAAATATCGAACCGAATCGGAACCCTAATTTGCATATGCAAATTAGGGGTGGGAAGAGGAAAACATTTTTTAATTCCTTGTTTTCTGACAAAAAGTCACGCAATTTCCCTCCCTGCCCCTAATTTGCATATGCAAATTAGGATTCGGATTCGGTTTGGCCGGGCAGAAGGATTCGGCCGAATCCGAATCCTGCTGAAAAAGGCCGAATCCTGGCCGAATCCCGAACCGAATCCTGGATTCGGTGCATCCCTAATTATTATTATTATTATTATTCAGATCCTCTATTTATACAGCACTGGCACCGTCTGCAGAACTTTACTGAGATTAGATTTATACCCCTGCCCTTATCTCTATAGGACAAGCCAGTTAACCTGTGTGGTTTTTGGAGTAGGAAACAGAATTTACAACTATACCTGGGAAATGTCGTCATATGTTGGATTCAATATTAAATACTTATTTATAAATAATAATATAAATAATACTAATAATGTTCTGCTAAATAATACTAATAATGATCTGTTAATACTAATACTCCTGTACTAAATAATACTAATGCTCTGCTAATATTTATAATCCTAATCCTCTACTAAATAATACTAATAATCCTCTACTAAATAATACTAGTAATGCTCTGCTAAATACTAATAATGCTCTGCTAAATAATACTAACAATCCTCTAGTAAATAATACTAATCCTCTACTAAATGATACTAATAATGTTCTGCTAAATGTAACACTGGCTTGTACATTGTGTTATTACTGAGGCCTGGCATTCACTGCAGCTCAAACACATTCATAATTTTACACTGAGAGAAAACTTTTACACCGGAAAAAGTCCCTGCCCTGTAGAGCTTACAATCAAAGGTTTTGGTTCCTGGGGAACATGGAGTATAAGGCCTTCATTTACCAACTAAATTACTATATGTCTTGGGGTGAAGGGGCTGCTACTATGTTTACAAATGAGGCAAATATATAAGCACCAGTTTACAGGAAAACTATACCCCCAAAATGAATACTTAAGCAACAGATAGTTTATATCAAATTGAATGACATATTAAAGAATCTTACCAAACTGGAATATATATTTACATAAATATTGCCCTTTTACATCTCTTGCCTTGAACCACCATTTCGTGACTCTATCTGTGCTGCCTCAGAGATCACCTGACCAGAAATACTACAACACTAACTGTAACAGGAAGAAGTGAGGAAGCAAAAGGCAGAACTCTGTCTGTTAATTGGCTCATATGACCTTACATGTGGTTTGTATGTGAGCACAGTGAATCTTACGATCTCAGGGGGCGGCCCTTATTTTTTAAAATGGCAATTTTCTATTTATGATTACCCAATGGCACATACTACTAAAAAAGTATATTATTATGATAATGGTTCATTTACATGAAGCAGGGTTTTACACATGAGCTGTTTTACTCAGTATCTTTTAATAGAGACCTACATTGTTTGGGGGGTATAGTTTTCCTTTAAGCATTAAGAGTTCATCTGGGGGAATCAATTCCAAGTGTGAACTACCCCAAATCTGACATAGAAATAACAATACTAATACTGCCCAATATCAGAGCACAGAGCTGTGTATCTCGCCCAGAGTGTTACACCCCTGAGGATAATAAAAACCCATTCTAGAAAAAGGAAAGCATTGTTAATTGTGTGTTTGTTATGTTACCTGTGTGAACCTTAATGTGCTGGTAAAGGGAATTCCTTTGTGCAAATGTCCTGCAGCAGAAATCACATTTAAATGGTTTGGAGCCGGTGTGGATCCGATTGTGATGCTTTAAATATTCTTTGGAGGCAAAACTCTTCCCGCAGGTTTCACACATGAAAGGCTTTTCACCTAAAACACAAAGTAAAATACAAAATCTGCACCAAAAGCTATATAATTAGATTACTGGAGGTTTTCTCTAATGGAAAAAATCTAGCATTTCATTTGCAGAAAACTGCCATTAATTGTTTCCAATTCCAGTCCTTAACTGTGCTTAAATGAACCATAAGAGAAAAGCTTCCTACTGATAATAAGACGCTGCAAATCCCTCAGCCCTGTGTGACTTTAGCCTATTGACGGACCTCAACATGTTTCTTCAGACTCTGCTACTGCTCTAAACTGACTAGCCCTACAGAGAGGAGTCTTGCAGTTCATCTTGCACACCACCACCACTGCCTGATGTAAAGTAGAGCTCAACACTGGATCATAATGGGACCATCTCAGTTCAAGGGGAGATATTCTAAGCACTTGCAATTTACATTCAGAATTTGTTTTCTTTTTTTTCCCCAAGATGAATGAATTGTTACAACAGCGCCACCTGCTGGTCAGTTTCCCACCAGTCTGACCACCAAGTCGTCAAGGAAGTTCACTAGAAAGAAAGAGGCTGCTCTGATGTTCTTCTGCTTAGGAAAAAAATAGAGAACTCTCTCAAATCTTTCCTAAGCAGAAGAACATCAGAGCCGCCTCTTTCTTTCTCCTGACAACTTCCTTGACTACTTGGTGGTCAGACTGGTGGGAAACTGACCAGCAGGTGGCGCTGTTGTAACAATTCATTCATCTTGGCAAAAAAATAAAATAAATTATGAATGTAAATTGCAAAATTGCTTAGAATATCTCCCTCGTCGGTTTTACATTCACTTATTTTAAAGGTTTACGTATCCTTTAACTGCAGAAAAATCCTGCTAAACACCCAAACGTATGCAAAACCTACAGCAGGATCCACCAAAAAAGATGGCCTGGAATCCTTCACACTAGCAAGGAAAGAGGGAAACATTTGTGATGCTCAGGGAAGGTACTGGAATATTTTCTTTACCTCTCCTCCTGATCCGTATGACTGGGGACAACCTAATCTAAAGGGCAGAGATGCACAGCAGGATTGGGGAGCCAGTTCAGGTTATCACCTCAAGCTGTGTGTGCAAGTCAGCTCCAGTTGTGAATACTTCAATCAGAGCAGCTAAAGTGACGTGAGAGACAGTCTCCAACCCCATTGAGCTACTCTGCTTTATAGAGGCAGGTACAGCGACGGGGCAGTATAGACAGGCAGTTCTGGAGATGCGAGGGATCTAGTGCTAGAGGCTTTGGTTCTCCTTTAAATATTATTTCTGACATGTAACATGAACCCTGTAGGGAGTGCGTGTTTTCTTCAGGCCATGCCTTACCTGTGTGGCACCTTTTGTGGTAGATGAGCATGTGGTTCTGTGTGAATCTGGCGTCACATTCGTCACAAACAAACGGTTTCTCTCCGGTGTGCGTTCTGAATTAATACAACAAACACATTGCTTTAGAACAGCGATCCCCAACCAGTGGCCCACGAGCAACATGTTGCGCCCCAAACCCTTGGATGTTCCTCCAGTGACCTCAAAGCAGGTGAATATTTTTAAACTCCAGGCTTGAACGCAAGTTTTGGTTGAATAAAACCAGGTGTACTGCCAAACAGAAGCTCATGTAGCTGCCAGTCCATATAGGGGCTACCAAATAAGCCAATCACAGCCCTTACTTTGCATCCCCCAGCATGATTTTCACACTTGTGCTGCTCCCCGACTCTTTTTACATTTGAAAGCGACTAATGGGTAAAAAAAAAAAAAAAAAAAAAAAAGGGTTGGGGATCACCTGCTTTATAACACTCTGTTTTCTCTGTGTGGCACAGATTCTGCTGTCCATTAAAGACATCATGGCAAACTCATGGGGGCACTATAGAAACCAGTTAAAATTGGATTAACTGGGATTGGTAGAAAAATAATGCTATGCTAAACCACAAATGTTAACCCTTTCTGTACTGTGTCTTTGATCTTTCCGTGCCACATTATCACCAGTAGATACACAAAGCACAGGTAAGAGAATCATAGGATCCCCCCGGCATTGGTTGAGAATTCCTTTTTTCAACTACATCATTTAGACACCCCCTTTTCTCCCCCCCCCCCCTCCAGCAGACAGCAAGGAAGAAAACAAGGAGTATATAGTTCTCAATAGGTTACTCAAGCCTCTCTTTCTGCCGTTTGATACATTGCCTGCACAGTGGAATATCCAACCAGACTTTTCCCATATAACCAACCAAATTGAAGAATAAATCTTACGACGTGAAGTTGCGGATACTTTTGATATATAAAAACATACCTTTCATTCCTTTTAAAGGCAAAATATAATGTCTGCCTTATTTACTGGTATATTTATGGGAAGAATAGAATAGTGGAGCACTGAAGACAGTTTGCATATCTGGGCAGCATGATAATCCCTATCCAAAGGAAAATATGCCGGGGGGAGGCAGAATCTTATTGCTAGCAGTGTTTGTATTAAAAAGGAACTATTGCAAAAATGAAAATTTAATATAAGCTTCCGCATACTGAAATAAGAAACTTTCCAAATATAATCAATTAAAAATTCGGCATTATTTCTGAAATAATCAAGTTTCATTCACTATCCCTCTCTCAGCATCTGTTTCTCTTGATTCTGTCTTCATGCAGCAGTTGGGTGTCAGATATTGACAGTTAGATCCAATATATCTTATAGGGGGGGGGGCTTTCTTTTATAGCAGATGTATTAGAGCTCACTCAAATAACTGATTCCCGTACAAACAAAATAACTGCCTTTTGCACAAATCCTGCATGTAGAGAGACATGATGTCTGGTGATTTTAATAGAGTGAGTTCTAATACATCTTCTAGGCAAAAGGAGCCTCCCCTATAAGATAGTAATATACAAAGAATGGAGTATACAGCACCTTCCACCAAACAGGAAAGCACAAAAATGGTGTGCAGGGTCAAGGGTTAATAATAAATATTCAAAGGAGAGAAAAGAATGACCCAAAAATTGCACCACCCCATTTATTATTCAGTGAATCACATAACATCTCCTGTTATGGGATTCACTGAATAATAAATAGGGTGGTGCAATTTTTGGGTCATTCTTTTCTCTCCTTTGAATACCCCCTATAAGATATATTGGACCATTCATCTGACCCAACTGCTGCATGAAGACAGAATGAAGAAAAACAGATCCTGAGAGAAGGATAATGAAGATAAACTTGATTATTTCAGAAAAGGTACAGAATTTTTAATAGATTGTATTTAGATGGTTTCTTATTTCAGTATGCTGAAGCTAATATTACATTTTCACGATAGTTCCCCTTTAAGGATTCTTGCTTTTCCCAGATTGCACTGCAGTTGTGATGTGATTTCATACCGTAAATGAGTTTTGAGGGCAGATGTCTGAGAGAATTTGGCTTGGCAGTGTGGGCAGCTGAAAGGCTTGTCGCCCGTGTGCGTTCTCTCATGGAGACTCAGTGACGTCTTTGAGCTTAAACCTTTCCCACAGAGCTTGCAGTAATGTCTCTCCCGGCCGCCCTCGTGGACCTGGATTATGTGGCGCTTAATGTCTTTTTGCCTTTTAAACTTTTTGCCGCACAGCTCGCAGGGAAAGCGCCGCTCGTTGCTGTGAACGTGGCGCTGGTGACTCTTCAGGTTGCACCTGTTGGCAAACGTTTGGTTGCAGATGTCGCATCGATACACAGTTTCTGAGTCCAAGTGATCCTGTCTCGAGTGTTTCAGGAAACTTTTCTCATCTGCAAATGTCTTTTCACAGAGGGGACAGGACACCACGGTGGCACTTTGGTCGTCATTGTCTCCGTTTTTGGAGCTCTCGCTGTCCTCACAGCGACTGTCATCTTCGGCATCAGCCCCATTCTCAGCTTTGACACTATCCTCGCTCTGCTCATCTGCCGTTGGTATATCGCTTGGGAGCTGCTCACTATCATTGCTGTCCTCCATTGGCAGAGTCGAGTTGATGTTCTGCTGCTCGCGGAGCTTCCTTGTATATTTCTTTTTAGGGATCTCAACGACGGCTTTTTTCCCAGATATCCGCCCTGTGGATCGCTTGGGTTTGGCTTGTGGCCTTTTCAGCGCCTCCTTTTTCTTTTCTGTATTTTTTTCAGTTGCTGCCAAAGCCGTATCCACACAATCCTGGTCCATAGTTTGCCCCACTGTGCTGTGGATGAACAGAGGAGTGGGGTCTGTGACCCGTGTGGGTGCTGCCTCTGGCACCTGGAGTCCAGTTAGGGGGTTTAAATGCAGCGTGTTTATGTCTTCTCCTGCTTCTTGCACCTCCGTTGAGATAGTCTGAAGATCTAACCACACTGACTCGAGCATCTGCTTTTTCAGCTGGAAACAGGTTTCTGCTAATTCTGGGCATTGAAGCTTTTCCGCCACATCGATCATTCGCTGCAGCCGTTCTTCTTCCACCTCCACCTTGGATGTGTATATGAAATCAAGGAAAGAGGCAAAGTCCGCTGAGGGCATTTCGCTGAGCTGTATATAAGCATTTGGGCAATCCAGGATGTTCTCGTTAATAAACACCTCCTTGAAATATCTGCTGGACGCCGCCAACACAGATTTGTGGGCGCTGAACTCCATTTTGGAGCCGTGATGCTCCACTCGCACAGTCACGTCGCAGAGGTGGCCCAGTAATCGCAGCTGATACATTTCATTCAAAAGGTTCATGGGCAACGACTTGGACTCTAGCAGGACGGCGCTGCTTTCCATTGTCATTCTGGGATGGGCACAGCTGGAATAGAAACATAAACAAAGAGGATCAGGACAAATAGGATTGAAAAGTGTACAGGTTACATGCTGGTGCATTATTGGGAAGAGGGTACGTGAATTAAACGGGTTGTTAACCTTTAAATTAACTGTTCTAGAAAGGGATTATTCTGAGACAATTTGCAATTGGTTTTAATTTTTAATAATTTGACTTATTCAGCTTTTTATTCAGCAGCTCTCCAGTTTGAGATGTCAGCCATCTGGTTGCTAGGGTCCAAATGCCCCTAGCAACCATGCACTGATTTGAATAAGAGGCTAGAATATGAATAGGAGAGGCCTGGATAGAAAGATGAGGAATAAAAAGTAGCAATAACAATAAATTTGTAGCATTACAGGATATTTGTTTCTAGATGGGGGTCGGTGACCCCATGTGAAAGCTGAAAAGAGTCAGAAGATGAAGGCAAATAATTGAGAAACAATATAAATGAAATAAATGTACAACAGTCTAAACTTTCACTGCCCCTGGGCTCTTCTCTTTCTCAGGCTCAAACTCTGCGGTTTCGGTGTTTCCAAATTAAATGGTTTCCCGAAGAGCAAAAGCAGCAGCAGGTGATTGACAACGAACACTACTTACACCTTCTACATTCCCTGCGAGCCCCAAACCTTCCGCCTCACACAAAATCCCTTCACCGCAAATCTCATCACGCGAGACTGTAGCGTCACGACTTCACGTAAGCGCGGTGAAGCGTCACGTAGCCGCCTTGTGGGAGTGTCGTGCGCGTGTGTTGCGTAATCGGAAGACATTAGGTACTGGCGCTGGTTCTTTTAGCGATTCTGATTTCCCTCGCGTTCTGTTACAGAATTGTTTTTATTACGTGTTGTTTCGCCACAGCTTTAGATCAAAGTCTGATATCTCCTGAGAAGTCGTGTAGTTGTGCTCAGCCTTTAATTCTCATTTGTTCTGCTGCTCTAGTCTCGGCTGGGAAGGAGGAGACAATTGGGAGTTGGCACTTGCAGACATCAATGTTTGCCCAGTTCCTCGTGTACTAATAACAAAAATACTTTGTTCTGTTTGTGAAGTGATTTCTAACTGCTTTTAAAAGAACAGGAATGACAATATAATGTAGTGTTACCTGGCACTGGTGAAAGTGGTGTGTTTACTTTAGAAAAACTATAACCAGTCCCAGACTTCCTTCATAGACACCCCATGGTCCTAGTGCTTCCATGAGCACCTCCCTCCATATGCTGCGACACTAGGGCTCTGTGGGTCCCTAGTGAACCTTAGATTACTGCTGGACATCATCCTGCCCCTAAAAGTTTGCCTCCCTAGGCCTGGGCCTTTGTGCCCTCATGAGTGTGAATAAAATATGTAACAAAAGGTAACAGTTTAGCTTCACACAGCAGTAGGCTTTTAGCTGCTAAGGTCTGTGATCCCCTTTGAAAAGCTGGAAGGAAGACCAAGAGAAATTCAAAAAGTTAAAAATAAAACAAGACTATTTTAAAAAGTTGCGTGTGAAGCTGGGATGATCCTGGGGCTGCCACTGCCCTCCTCTCCTGATGCACGATTAAAACTTTAGCTTTGGATCGGGAATATTCAATTTTGAAA
The DNA here is from genome assembly GCA_038501925.1 of Xenopus petersii. Lineage (NCBI taxonomy): Eukaryota > Metazoa > Chordata > Amphibia > Anura > Pipidae > Xenopus > Xenopus petersii. The sequence continues at coordinate 119,852,621 of CM076681.1, forward strand.
TCTGACATAGGGCTAGACATATTGTCAATTTCCCAGCTGCCCCTGGTCATGTGACTTGTGCCTGCACTTTAGGAGAGAAATGCTTTCTGGCAGGCTGCTGTTTTTCCTTCTCAATGTAACTGAATGTGTCTCAGTGGGACATGGGTTTTTAGTATTGAGTGCTGTTCTTAGATCTACCAGGGAGCTGTTATCTTGTGTTAGGGAGCTGTTATCTGGTTACCTTCCCATTGTTCTTTTGTTTGGCTGCTGGGGGAAAAAGGGAGGGGGTTGATATCACTCCAACTTGCAGTACAGCAGTAAAGAGTGATTGAAGTTTATCAGAGCACAAGTCACATGACTTAGGGGAGCTGGGAAATTGACAATATGTCTAGCCCCATTTCAGATTTCAAAATTGAATATAAAAAAATCTGTTTGCTCTTTTGAGAAATGGATTTCAGTGCAGAAGTCTGCTGGAGCAGCACTATTAACTGATTCATTTTGAGAAAATTTTTTTTTTCCCATGACAGTATCCCATTAAAAAATGAAAATTGAGCTTTTAAAGATAAAGGAGGCTAGTGATGTGCGGGTCGGGTAAACCCGCCTGCCCGGGCTGCGGGTATCGGGCTGGCCGCACATCACTACAGGAGGCAGCTTTATCCCTCCCCTGGTAACTGGCCACACACTGCCTCCTGAAGTTCTCACCTCATGGCAGGAGCGGCCCAGCATGCAAGACACACATTATTACTATTTTGTTTACATTGGCAAGATATAAATAATTTTTTTTTTTATAAATGTGCTTTATGTTTTGCCACTTTCATACTGTCTCTTTAAATATCTTTATTATAATGCTCCTTGCTTGCAATATGGTCCCCAGACTCCCCACACACTGGGAGGGAGGCTCTGGTGTGGGGGCCATGTCTGCTCAGACATTCTCATAATGAGCGAGTTCCTGGCTCTCTTTATGTGCACGTGTGTGATGTTATATGTATGTGCACGTGTGTGATGTCACATACATGTGCAGTCGGCACCGGGTGCTCTCTCCTGGCAAAGTGCTCTCTGGTGAATGCTGGTTATAGTTTCTTTCTGCATTTCTGTCTGAGTATAATGCTTCGGTCCAGACATTGTTCAGAAGAACAGCCGACTTTAATTCAAAAGTTGATTGGAGAGGGGAAAACTTAGAAAGAAGTGCAGAAAATGAGAGGCTGCTCAGCTAAAATGATCTCAAATGCTTTCAAATGGCACCAAAGCCTGAAAGCCATGTAAGAAACTGGAAAACGATCATTGGAATGGATAGAAGAATATCCAAAATGGAAAAGACTCAGCCAAAGATCAGCTCCAGAAAGATGAAAGAAGGAGTAAAGTTACCTGTGATACTGTTACAATTAGAAAGCGTCTATGTGAAGCCAAGCTATTGGAAAGAAGCCCCCGCAAAGTTCCATTGTTGAAAAAAAGACACGGGCTGAAGAGCTTACAATTTGAAAAAGAACACATTGACTGGCCTAAAGAGAAATGGTGCAACATTTTGTAGACTGATGAATGCAAGATTGTTCTTTTTGGGTGTAGGGACCGCAGACAGTTTGTCAGATGCCCCCAAACACTGAAATGAAGTCACAGTACAGAGTGAAGCTGGTGGCACAAGCATCATGATATGATGATGTTTCTCATACTATGGTGTTGGACCTATTTATCCCTTTATACCAGGGATCATGGATCAGTTTCAATCCAAATAATTGAAGAGGTCATGTTGCCTTATGCCCAAGAGGAAATGCCCTTGAAATGGGAGTTTCAACAAGACAATGAGCCCAAACACATCAGTAAAGCAGCAACATCTTGGTTCCACACCAACAACATTGATGTTATGGCCCAATCCAATAGAAAACTTGTGTGGGGGGATGGGTGACCTGGGGCGTTTGTGAGGCAAAAGCACAAAATGCAGAATAATTGTGGAACAGGTTGTTGGAAGTTGGTGGAGTCCATACAACAAAGATGTGCAGCACAGAAATACTGCTTATACAACTCAATTTTAGTTCCCTCATTTAAAGGAACAGCTTGAAACATCTTTCACTTGATACAGTCAATGAGTGGGGAAAGAAGAATGCAGGGACTGCTGCCTAATATTCCCCTTTCTTCACTTTCTCTAAAGGAATAACACATATTTCATCCATTTTTCTTCCTGGTTTGATTTGAAATAGAATGAGCAGTGTTCCCAATGCAATTGCCTGGATGGAAATAAACCTATTATAAGGATTTGGAGCTTTTTTCACTTAAACATACTGCTATTATTCTGAACACCACTGTATACAGTATTTAGAATGTATAATGAATTCTCTATCTTTCTATTCTTATCCTCCTTGACCTATTATCTGCATTTCATACGGTTGACCACTCTCTCCTGATGCAAATTCTGTATTCGATTGGCATCCATAACCAGGCTGCATCTTGGCTTTCTTCTTACCTTTCTAACGACAATTCACTGTCTCCTGTGCTAACAAAACCTCTTCTCCAGTTCCACTCAATGTAAGGTTGCCGTAAGGCTCTGTACTGTTGTTGTTCTCCCTGTACTTTCTGTCTATTGGAGATCATCTGCTCATTTGACTTTAATTATCATCTGTATGCTGATGATACCCAAATGTATTTATCCACCCATTCATTAACAGGTGAAACAGAGGCTCAAATCTCTAACTGCCTCCTAGCAACCTACACCTGGATGAACCAGCTCCACCTCAAACTGAACCGAACAAAACTGAACTAATCATCTTTCTACCTAAGCCTGGTCCTACTCCACCGCTTACTATCTTTATTGATGGCTCATTAACCCTCTCAGCTCAGCCCACTGTCTGGGGGGAATCTTTGACTCCTCTCTCTGATCATATTAACACCACTGTCAAGTCCTGACATTTTTTCTTATGCAATATTGCCAACATTTGTCCCTTTCTTTCACTGCTACAGCCAAGGCGCTCATGCATGCTCTCATCCTGTCCCGACAAGATTACTGTAACCTTCTACTAACTGGCCTCCCTAACTGCCATTTCTACCCTCTCTGTATTAAATACCAATTCCAAAACGATACAGGCTCCTCCCCTGATGAAGTCCTTATCATGGCTTCCTATAAAACAACTATAAAACAATTATAACAAACTACACCTCATAACTTTCAAAGTCCTTCATTCCTCGGCACCTAACATCTCATCTCTTGTCCCTTTATATGCTCCTGGCCGAATCCTCCGCTCCTTTTCAGAGCCACCGCTTGGTTGCACCCCCGCTACTACTGCTGTTTCCCACATCAAACCCTTCTGTCTTGCTGCTCCTTAAATTATTAATGCCATTCCTGAATTTCTCCAAAGAGAATCCTGGCGGGCGAAGCTGACTGTCGAAAATGATAACGTATTGTAAAGTTTGCACTTTAAGGAACTGATGTAGTAATGATTCGTTTGAGCTATTTGTTCTCTATGCCTTTTAGTAAATTGACGACGTCTCTGCGAATTGTAGTTTTGGCTAATTTTCTTTCTAGTTAATCTGCCCACACACTGAACTATGTTATCTGCAACTTTTATATTTTGCCAAGAAATTGATTCTCTTAAAATGGAAACTGACCATAGAATTTTGGAAAAAGCTGGTTAACAATACCTTCCCCAGACAAAATCTAACACACACATAGCTATAGGATGCTCCAAAAAATTCAACTCAGTTTGGAGTGCTTGGATGTCAATACAATAACAACCCTGTAACTACTATGCAGTTGTTTTATTTGAAATGTGTTGGATTAACTTGCTGAACTGAGGCTCTTGGGACTTCATGCTCCTTTGTTCTTCTTTCTCCTCCTTTCTACTGTCTAAAGTTAAAGAAATAGAATAAAGCTGTTAAATAGTATACATGTAATAATGTTAGTCTTGCACAATGTACATAAATTATGTATAATCACCGCTATGTAAATATATCCCAATAAAGAATCCAATGAAGGTTACGGAGTTCTGGATTTTTAGCTAAATGTAATGCTATATCTTTTCCACATGGGGGAGCTCCAGGCTTTCTTACATATAGACAAATGAGAAAATCAATTCCTACTTACGGAGATTTTCTTTTCCTGGACTGTAACATGGCAGTGGTCACACTATGGGTTAATCCAATCCAAACCTGGGTTAATCCAATCCAAACCTGTCCAATCCACGTGATTGGACAGGTTTTCCTCTATAAAAAACTTACTTCCGCCCCTGGCCGCCATCTTTGCCCTACTGGAGTCTCCCCCAAAACAGGGTGGGAAGCTGTGCCCACTGCCATGTTCCAGTCCAGGAAAAGAAAATCTCGGTAAGTATGAATTGATTTTCTCATTTCCTGTTCCTTCCACATGGCAGTGGGCACACTATGGGATGTACAAAAGATCAACACAAAATGCTGGGAGGGAATATTTAATCGTCAAGTAAAGCAGACTGCAGAACCGCTGAGCCAAATGCCGAACATTTTTTCATAAAGACATCAAATTGGTAGTGTTTAGCAAAGGTGTGAAGAGAGGACCAGACTGCTGCTTTGCAGATGTCTTCCGCCAAAGCCCTAGAATGGAATGCCCAGGATGCTGCTAATGTCCTTGTGGAGTGCGCTTTTATCTTAGAGGGTACACTGTCATGTTGAGAATTATAAGCCGAGTGTATGCACTGCTTGATCCAATTGGCTATTGTAGACTTGGAGTTCCTGCTTTGTTCCCAGACGGGATCACCAGGAGGGAGTCGGTCTTTCTGAAGGCCTTGACTCTGTCTAAATAGATAGACAAGCATCTGATTACGTCCAGAGTATGTAGCCGGGTTTCCTTGTCAGACTTGGGGTCTTGGAAGAAGGAAGGCAATACGATCTCTTGTGAGGTATGAAAATCAGAGATTCTTTTAGGACGAAAATCATCTGTTGTTCTTAAGATAACTCTGTCTTGGAGGAAGGAGAGTTTACGTTCTTGTACTGACAGGGCTTGTAACTCACAAACTCTCCTAGCTGATGTAATGGCTAGCAGGAAACACATCTTGAGTATCAGGAACTTAAGCGGTACTTGATCCAAAGGTTCAAAGGGTTCCTTCATCAGTTAAGGACTAGGTTAAGATCCCATGGGGGAACATGTGAACGGACTTTAGGTCTAAGTCTTTTCAGACCTTGAAAAAATCTTCTGATCAAGGCCTGTTGAGACCAAGGGGTTTCGGAAAAGTGTGAAATTGCTGAAACTTGACCTTTTAAGGTTGAGTTGCTGAGACCTTTATCCACCCCCCAAGAATTCTAGCTCTTGAGTTGGTTGAGTGTGGCTTTTTTCCCAGTTGATCAACCAGCCCAGGTTTTGTAAGTACGACATTGTTGTTAGAAGATGCGACTTCAGAAGTACTTTGTTGGGCCCCATGATCAGGAGATCGTCGAGGTATGCAAAGATCTGTATACCTGCTAGTCTCAGAGGGTGAGAGGGTAGGGTTTTTATTTAGGGTTTGTTTCTCCTTTAATCATGGGGTTCTGATTCATAACGTGTTTGTTGCCAGGGAGAAAATACGTGAAAAGTATGAACGCTGCAGTATGAGTAGCAATGCTAATAATAATATTAATATGCTTTTTTCTAGTTTAATCATTTGCAGCAGAATGCTTCTTTTATCCAGTTCATTATATCTTGTATTGGATGGATACTTTGCAATACATTAGAGAGGTGCCAGGCAGTAGCACATTAAGAGCAATGACACGTAATAGTGACTGTACCCAGATTTACTCCCCACTGAGTTGAACAGCAGTCTCTTTTAATTGCATCTGAAACTACTGAATGTTGCTTGGAAATGGCGACTGCATATTGGCATTCTCTTGAGCTGCAGTTATGCATTTTCTTTTGAAAAATGTTTTCCCATGACAGTATCCCTTAAAGGCTGATGCTACATTAATGTCAAATCCAGATACAGAACTTTTACTTTGTCAACAGCTTCCCTTTAGGTATTTGAAATACATGTACTGTCTTTTATTGGTCCAACTTTTGACCTTCCCTAGAAATGCACAGCATAGTTGTTAATCACTTCTGTTCCGAGAGGCCATTGGGGGATCCTACATGGCAAAACAAAAGTGAAATATAAAAAATCAATGACAGATATCTTAACTTGGTAACAAGTGCACCTCTACAGCAGTGACATAGCAGTGGCTGAATAAATGATGGGTATTATATCTAGTTACTCATTAGGTGCAGGTAATTTGGCAGCTTGTCTGTTGGAAATGCCCGTGCTGTAAGTCTTTTGGGGCTTTTTGTCAAGGGGAAAAAACAATTTACCACGGTATTCAAATGAGGAAAGCACACAAGAGGTTGACAAACTGTCGGTTTTAGGAGCTGAATGCTTGAGTATAACGGTGGCCATACACGGGCCGATAAAAGCTGCCGACAGACCGTGTCGGCAGCTTATTGGCCCGTGTATGGGGGCCCCCGACGGGCTTCCCCGATCGAGATCTGGCCGAAAGTCGGCCAGATCTCGATCGGATGGGTTTAAAAACCCAGTCGGATCGCGGCTGCATCTGTTCGTTGATGCGGTCCCGCGATCCGACCGCCCGTTTGTGAATGCTAGGATCCGATCGTTGGGCCCTAGGGCCCACGATCGGATCTGCCCGATATTGCCCACCTCAAGGTGGGTATATCGGAGGGAGATCCGCTCGTTTGGCGACATCGCCAAACGAGCGGATCTATCCGTGTATGGCCACCTTAAGGCTTGCGCAATCTTAATTCAGCCCCTTAGTGTCATTAGTTTTAATGGCCTGCAACAAGTTGACTAGTGACTATAGCACTGGTTTGCCCAGGGCATTCTTGAATTTACCAGGAGCCAAAACTGATTTTCTTTACCAATAAAAGAAAATGTGTTTGTGTGTGTGTGTGGGGGGGGGGTTAGAGTTGCAGTCAATATAGGTGAATATTGCAAGATGTCAGTATTTAAGTTATGGGTTGCTTTGCTGCTGATTTGTTTTTTTCTCCTGTGAGCCACATTCAAATGTAAAAAGAGTTGGGGAGCAAGACAGCCAAAAAAAGTCTCTGGGGTGCCAAAAAAGGCTGTGATTTGCTATTTGGTAGCCCCTCTATAGACTGAAAGAATACAAGAGGCTCTATTTGGCAGTACATCTGGTTTTTATGCAACCAAAACTTGCCTCCAAGCCAGGAATTTACAAATAAGAATGTGCTCAAAGGCCACTGAGAGCAACATCCAGTAGTTGATGAGCAACATGTTACTCATGAGCTACTGGTTGGGGATCACTGCTGTAGACCTATTGTGGAACTAGCCAGGAAGTTCCTTTTTCTATAGTTTTTGATATTCCACACACCTTGGTTCTTCATCAAGGAACTAATGTTCTATGTCTACTAGAGATCCAGAAAATATATTTCTCCATGGTTAAAGTTATCTTAATGGGACTCAGTTTGACCAGTCGTAAGCTTTTCTGGATCAGTCTACTGTTTACTGACATACCTGGCTGGACCAGTGGGTTCTTAATGATTTGACTCATCGTTACATAAAGCAACTTCAGATAATATTATTTCTAACAGTTGTTGCTTTCATGTGAGCACATAAGGTCAGATTGGTAAATAAAAATATGATTGCTATATTTTGGATCCATCCAGAGATACTCCAAAGCATGTAAGGCAGGTTTACACTTGTCCATGTCCCTTGCTCTGTAGAGGGAACTGGGGGCATAGATTTGCATACACCCAATTATAACCCAGTATGGAATTACTCTAATGGCACTGCTCAAAACAAAAGTACATTTCACAGTTATTTCTCTTTAAGCAGAAGAGTTTTCTAGTTAACGTGGAAGATTAAATGAGATGACAACTGAAAAATGTCATGATTGAGTGCCGAGATCTCTTTTTTTTTTGTTTACTTTTCCTCTCACTCCTAGTGAATACTCTGATACATTTGTCCTGATTTAAGTGACACAATTTGTCCCAGTTTAAATGACTGAATGCTTTCCATTCAGTGGTAGAAAAATGAACGGCGATTTTGTATTGAAGAAGTACACCTATACACCATCAGTTCCCTTTTTAGTCCATTTATTGCAGCAAAAAATTGCACAAGCTTTCGGGGGGGGGGGGAGGTACCCCCTTCCTTAGGTGCAATATGTGTTTAGAAAGATGACTTCACTTGAAGTCTCTAGGTCATAAAGAAGTCATTGGCTGAAGAAAGGAGGTTTCACAGCATTTTGCACATCTACTCCCAACACTTTAGGAATGACGTATTAAATCGGGAATTAAGAATGACAATAAAATTGGATATGACTTGGTTTGGAACATGCCCATATTATTGCAGAAGCCCCATTGTTTATACCCATTTTACACCTTAAATCTTCTAGAAAATCATATGAACAGGAAATAGTTTGGTTTGGCCCCCAATAAGGATTAATTGTGTCTTGGGATAAAGTACAAGCTACTGTTCTATTATTACAGAGAAAAGGGAAATCATTTTCAAAAATTTGGATTATTTCATTGAAATGGATTATATGGGAGACAGTCATTCAGTAAGTCAGAGCTTTCTGGATAATGAATCCTATACCTGTTTATGGTACCTGCAGTGAACCAGTCACCTTCCCATATCTCTTTGTTGTTTTGATTGTATCACTGAAAATAAGGCTTCCGAGTTGTATTTTTGTAAGGAATTTGGTATTTTACCCTTGAGGGCAAAAGTTAGCTTACATTCAAGGGCAATATGTAAAGGTTGGAGAATGTGCTATGAATTAGATTTCCCTGTTCCTGTGAGTTGCAGTTCTACAGCTGAATGGAGTACGGAAGTCTACTGGAGCATTGTTGGTGCTGGCTGTGCTTTCTTAAAAAATATTTATCATTTCAGGATCACTAATGATAAGGGCACAATAATTACTTGAAAACATGGAAATAAGTTGTCTCACTTTCGGGGCATTAGTAAAGTCCCTTTTTGCAAACTGAACAGTGAACAGAAAAGGACAATTTCTCTAGTGTATTTTTAGAATAATAGCTTCACGACAGGTTTAAATAGAATGTTGTCTTTAAAGAAAAATTAAGGTTAAGTGTTCATTTTTTATAAATAATACCTTCTTCTTCTTTGTGTCTTTTTTCCCTTCAAACCAAATGGACACAGAGTACAGCCGCCTTCTATCAAATTATATGTTATTCAAAACTGTCATCTGAGCTTTTAACACACTCACTGGCAATGGCAGATGATTTTCCACACTGTGCTCAGGAGACAATGGTATTGGGAGCACAATAACAGCCCTGACCAGACACAATTGCTCTGATAAAGCTGAACACTGGCTTGGAAATAATAGGGCCGATTGAAATTCTCCTGTAACTATGCTCATTTGCTGTCATTATATACTGATTTTACCATTGATCTGCAGTAAATAGGATGTGTTCATCTTTTCTACTTCTTTGTTTATATTGATTAAGGGGGATTTACATTTATAAAACCACTTACAGTTCAACAGTAATAATAGGTCAGTGCCATCGATGGTGGAGAGGTTTACAAATAAGATGCATCAGATCTTTCAATATTACTTATTTTATATACCCAAAGAGACATAAAAGCAATTTGCTTTGCCCTGTGGTGCCCTGTGTATTCCGGTATCTGAGGCGGGGTCTTTTAAGTTTGTTAAATAGTGTTTTTATCTTAAGGCATCAAATATTTTAAAGGTTGTTAACTTGTGTTAGATGTCTATAGGGATTTTTGAGCATATCTCAGCATTTTTGGATGATGGAAGATATGAAATTGTCCAATTTGAATATTGTATCACCTATGAACAAATATGTATAAGAATATGTACTGTATATGTATAAATATTTATGAAATGTAAAAGAAAAATAATTCTCCAAGAAGCTTGAAATAGCAGGAAATGGAAAAGTTTGAGGCAGAAGTTGGACATAATTACCAGTCTGCAACCTGCCATGGATGTGCCTTTGGAATAATAGCCTTTTAAAAGGGACTAGGTACTGTGTACAAACACACCCAATCTAGAGTTGTTGTGGGTTTTAGGCCCACACATCACTACCTGGTACCCTGTCCATTCTAAGAGTCTATTTTCCGCACTGTTACTAGAGGCACCATCTCATCCTACTATAGGTGTGGGAACTGTTATCCTGAATGCTTGCAACCTGGGCTTTTTGGATATCACCTATGAACAAATATGTATAAGAATATGTATATGTATAAATATGTATAAAATGTAAAAGAAAAATAATTCTCCAAGAAGCTTGAAATAGCAGGAAATAGAAAAGTTAGAGGCAGAAGTTGGACATAATTGGCCGTCGGCAACCTGCCATGGAATAATAGCCTTTTAAAAGGGACTAGGTACTCCAAGAAGCTTGAGTACTTTTTACTAGCTTTGTCTATCGTACGATTGCTGTCAGGGGCAGATCTGTTCTTTAACTACTTTATTTGGTCGGAATGGTAATACTTTGATCTGAATGGTTAGTGGCAGGTCGGGAGATAGGAAAGACCAATCGTACATTGATTTGTAAGATCGGATCTTTGCGTCTCTGGCCAGCTTAATGCAAATGGGAATTTGAATTGTCAATGTGGAGAGTTTTAATAAGCAGGATTAATGCATGGGTTCTGTGTTGAAAGGTATAAATGGCACCGTGACCATGAGTTTCAGTTGGTATGAAATCCGGTTTTTGCATGTTGCTCATTGGTTATAGCATTTTCCAGTTCATAGTTACTTCAAATACATATTTGTATTATTGGCCTACTGGTCTATGCCTACTCCCTGCCACACAGTATCATAGTGTCTGGTTAGGGGTGGATCTTTGGCTTCTGGTTGCCGACTCAGCTGCATGTGTTCCAGGGAGCCTGGGGACACCAAGGCCCAGTAAAGCTGTTCTGCCCTAGAGGGATCTGTACCTCTAGTGATAAGTCAGGGAGCAGGTACCCCATGAACGAGCAGGTACCCCATGAAGTGACAGGTTAGACTCTTTTATAGCTCTCTCTAGGAGGGTAAGATAGAGAGGTTAATTAGCACAAGCAGCCAGTGCTCCAACCAGGATTTGTAGAAGGGAGTAACTCTCCCCTAGGCTCTGAGTCTAAAGTGAAGGGACCATAGCTGGATATGGAATCAGGCTTTGATTTTTGTCCCTGATCATCCTCTGTGTGGGATCCTGACCACAACTGGGCATTCCAGTCGAACTTCTCTAGCTGAATGCCACATGGTGCCACATTCTTGCTGCCTTTGCCTAACTGTCCTGGTGTATTTTACATCTTGTCAGCCATTGTCTCTGGGGATTGTGATTATGCCCTGTGGATCATTTTTCTTGGAAAGATAAACTGTGTTCTGTTTGTTACTACCAAAACCTCCTGGCATCCTTTTATTCAACTTTCATGCACAGTAGCTTAGGTGAGCTGTAGTTCAACTACCTCACTACTTCATATCTTTCACATAGTGAAGGCTCAGCCTGTTGAGTCCAGTGTAACCCATGCTCTATTGCTATAGCTTAAAAGAGCCCAAACTAGCATTACAGGCCATTACTGCAAAGTTCTATATTCAAGTGATATTTGTTCTTTAATGAGAGAAATGTGAAAGATCCAGGATTTCAGGATGGTCCTCAGATGCCTCCTTGCTCAGTCAGTATAATCATAATATGATGCTCAACTAATTTCAAGAATTACTGTATGTAAGTTTCCAAACTCTCTCTATCCCACTGCGTCCAAAACATACAGCATGACCCGCTCAGCATGTTATGTATTTCTTCACTCGAAATAGCTCTTGAGTCAGTGGGGTCCATTGCCGTTTCTGATACCACATAGAGATGTGCATTTCCTTATCATTTTCTGCACAAAAGTGGGAAAATTGTTCTGAATTCAGACTCATACCATCTACAGGTGTAATATTAAAGTGGTTGTTCACCTTCAAACACTTTTTTCACTTCAGTTGGTTTCAGACAGTTCACCAGAAATAAAGACTTTTTCCAATCACTTTCTATTTTCTATTTGTAACCGTTTTTTTAATATTGAAGTGTAAAGTTGAATTGTTCAGCAGCTCTGAAGGAGGGGGTCGCCAACTCTGTAACTAAACTAATCCGTTAGTAGGCAGCTGTTAGAATTGATACAATAGTTGCACTTAAAATCCCCATAGATCCTATTGAGAAATGGATCAAATTTCAGATGCGCCTGGATCACTGAGCTGCCAGACTCAAACACTAGAGACAGGAACATTAAGGGGGGTTATTTGTCAAAATCCAGATTTTTCTCATGTAAAAAAGTCTGACCAAACTAGAATCCGTTATTTACCATTATTTATCATTAAAAAAAATCAGATCAGGAAAAACTGTGACTTTTTTGGATTGCCTCGCGAAAAACCCGAATTTTTCGGATTTGACACCTGAAAAGTCCATATTTTTCATGAAATCAGCTGAAAGCCTGAAATGTATGGATTATCATACAAAACCCATCATATCTTCAAATTGCAAATAGGACCTCTGCCAATGACTTCTACAGGACCATGACAGGTTGAAGACGGAGTATTTTCAGATTCTGACTTTTTGCAGCCTCAGGGTATAATAAATCTTGAATGTTTCCAAGTTTTTAGCATTTGTACCTTAATAAATAACCCCCTAAACTTTGAACTTCAATTTTGGGAAAACTGTAAAAAAAAAAAAAAGATGGAAAGCAATTCACTTTTCACTTGGCTTCAGTTCTGTACACAGAACATGGAAACTACAAAAAAACTCAAACTGCAAAATCTCATAGGAATTGTATTTCTTATTGCATCAGGTGTTCAGTTACTAAACTGTAGTAGGTATGGAAATAGATTCTTATTTTGAAAAACTTAAAGGAGAAGGAAAGGCCTATTTAATTGAGGGTGCTAAAAGCTAGGTACCCCCAAGTGATTGTATTTATTCACCTGACATCCCGGTGCTTCTATCAGCAGAAAACTGCAGTGGCCCGGGGTTATACCAGTGAGCACTACGGAGCGATCATCTTCCTTCTTCTTCTTTCTTCAAATTTCCCCGGGGCAGACGCATGCGCAGTAGAATGAAATGGCATTTTTTTTGGTTGAAGTTCGGCTTTTCACACTACTGAGGGGGTTTGAACATGGACTAGGGGTAGGCAAAAGGCCATGCCAGCCGGGTGCCCTACATAACCTCGCTCCACACCACCCCCTTAGCGTGAGCAATTGTGAACACACAATGACAATGAGGGCTGGGGGGGAGAGATGAGGGAACAGGAGCATCGGGGGCAGTGAGCAGCCGATACTGGAGGGAAATGAGGGCCTGGACTAGGAATTTGCAGGCAAGAGGTACGTGCCCAGTGCCCCACCAGCGTTGCTCCCTAGGCAAGTGTCTCTACCCCTACCTCTAGTTTTGGCCCTGCTGTCAAAGAAGCTCACAACACTGTCCCACCCTACATCTCCAAGTCCTCTCCGTGCTGGTTATACTGCTCTGCTAAAGAACTTATTATCTCTCCATTTATTTGACATTTGAAATTCATTGACAGGATGCTTTATTTTTACCTCTCTTCTTATGTCCTGTACAGGGCCACCATCAGGGGGGCACAGGGGGTACAAGTGTACTGGGCCTGAAGGGGGCCAGCAGTGCTGCACTTTTCAAAAGAGCCTGGCCCCCCTTAAAGGATAGTGATAATCCCGGGCCCCGGAGCGCTCCCATCTGGCCTGTCCCCAATGGCGTGCACTACCTCCCGCAGTGCTACACCCCGCCCCTTCCCTCTCTACATCCAGCTCTATCAGCCGCCTACCTCACTGGCTGCACCGCCCACCTGGGAGCCGTCCCTATACCCCAGCCGGCAGTCTCGCCCCTTCCCTCCTTCCCTCGTGAGATAATAAATATTCCTCTTGTTCTTCCTTCTGTTCTTCCTCCTGCTTTTCTGCCTGCTCTTCTGCCTGTTCTTCCGCCTGCTATTATTCTTGCTCTTCCGCCTGCTCTTCCTCCTGTTCTTCCTCCTGCTATTCCTCTTGCTCTTCCTCCTGTTCTTCCTCCTGCTCTTCTGCCTGTTCTTCCACCTGCTATTCCTCTTGCTCTCCCGCCTGCTCTTCCGCCTGCTTTCCTCATGTTCTTCCTCCTGCTCTTCTGCCTGCTATTCCCCTTGCTCTTCCGCCTGCTCTTCTTCCTGTTCTTCCTCCTGCTCTTCTGCCTGTTGTATGCCTGCTATTCTTCTTGCTCTTCCATCTGCTCTTCCTCCTGTTCTTCCTCCTGCTCTTCTGCCTGTACTTCCGCCTGCTATTCCTCATGCACTTCCACCTGCTCTTCATCCTTCATTGGGCACTGCCACTGTTTTATCCTTGTGCCCAAATGAAGTGGCAAACTTGTAGCTTATTGCTGCATAAGTTTAACTCTTACAACAGACCTGGTGCAGGTTCTGTATTCTGGGCAGGGAGTAGGTGGGGTTTTGACAAATTTGGCAGAGGTGTGGCCAGGGGAGTGGGCGGGATCTGGAGTGAGGCTTGGGGCCCAGGGTGCCCTGAATTTTTTTTTTGTACGGGGCCCCGTGATTTCTAAAGGCGGCTCTGGTCCTGTAAACTGTAAGTGCAATTACTGTGTTGTGCTGTATTAATGAGAGCTAACTCTCTAGAATGTAATATCTGTACCAGTCATCCTGCATCTGCTCCCCCCCCCGTATTTCTGTGTTGTGCATTTTCTTGATATACCTGCGTTATTATTTATTACTCTATCATGGCTCGTGGGGAAAAGGTGCAGACAAAATGGTCACTTTCCCCACAGAATTAGCTTTTTGTGAAAAGATTTTGTTTGTTAATAAACAACTGAAGGCCATGGGAAGAGTTTAACACACAAACATTTTGGTCAGACCTAATAAAACCCCCTACATCCAGGCCCGGATTTGTGGCGAGGCCACATAGGCCCGGTTCTAGGGCGGCAAAAAAATGGGCGGCATGCCACCAAGCCGCATTATGAGGTCCTGTGCGTCAATGGCACCATTCGCCGGCGCTTATTCTCAGGTGCGCATATATTCGCGCCGGGAGGAGGAAGTGTGGGCGGGCGCTAGGAACGCCTGGCCACCTGATCGGACTGTGCGGCAGCCTGAACGGACCGCTTCGGCCTAGGGGCGCCCGCCAAAGGAATCTGGCCCTGCCTACATCTGTACGAGAACTACATGTTAGAGCCAGAAACAATAACCCATCAATCATCTGCTCCGCAGGGTGGAATGTGTGTCACATAAGTGAATATATGAGTTGGTTGGGGGAAATATTGTTTAGGTGCCCTTGAAGCTTCCTCCAAAAAGACCATGTTAATGTTTTTCTTTGTTGATACTGACATCCTGTTGTGCACTGGTTTGTAGACTTTCTATATCATTCACATCACTTCCTGGCCCAGTGGAGCTTACAATCCAAGGTCCCTGTCCCACGCTATGGTCAGTTTTATCACGAGTCAATGAAACTGCATGTGTAAGAAGTACCGAATACTTGGGGGAAACACAGCCAAACACAGGAACAAAATACCAACCCAAGGCACTAGTGCTAAACACCATGCTACTATTCTTGTTAAGAATACATGTATGGGATACATTATCCGGAAACCCATTATCCAGAAAGCTCCTAATTACGGAAAGGATATCTCCCACAGACTCCAATATAATCAAATAATCCAATTTTTTTTTAATTATTTCCTTTTTCTATGTAACAATAAAACAGTAGTTTGTACTTAATCCCAACTAAGATATAATTAATCCTTATTAGAAGCACAACCAGCTCACTGGGTTTATTTAATGTTTACATCATTTTCTAGTAGACTTAAGGCATGAAGATACAAATATGGAAAGATTCATAATCTGGAAACCCCTAGGTCCCGAGCATTCTGGACAAAAGAGTCCCATACCTGTATATCCAGATTGTATCACTGTCTGCAAAAAAACACCCAACACAAAAATGAAGCAGCAACTTCTAATAGCCATGAAAGCTTTCATGAAACGAGGAACGTGTAGCTGTACGTTCTTTCCAAAATCCATTTGCTAGAAGTCACTCAGTTAACTTCACATCACCTTTTCCCAGTGTGAGCACAAGTAATTTATCGGTGGGTTTGGGTGAGCAAAGGCCCAGCTGCAGCTCTATGACTTTGCTCTAATAAATCATCACCGTGAAAGGAGAAATTTGCCATGTAAATGATCCGTCACCAGGGTCTATTTAGGAAACCCAAATTGTAAACTCTGTTACCTGGCTGCTCATCAAAAAGGCAATTAACCTTTCCAACCGTATATTCTGTTTAAGGTGGTGAATTTCAGACTTCACAGAAACAACAGTGTTATGGATATATTTCATTTCTGTCATTGGGTCAAACAAACACTCTGTTTTCCACTGTTGGGAGGAAATTTTGAATCTTTAATCAGGAAATATGAGACTAAATAATTCATCGGTTACACTTGCCAAACTCCAGTAAAGAAATATTTCTCACTTCCCATTTCAAGACGACTTTCCTATCCATCAGGAACATATACTGTATATATATATATTTTTTTTTTAATGGCGTCTTTTCGACCTGAGTATTCTTATTAGACACAGTGCTACAGGCTCTTCAAAACTCTTTTTAGAGGCATAAAAATATATTTTCTAACATATCTGCAATTGATTAGATATCTGAGAGTTAGAAAAGGTTTAAGTGTAGTGGGGTAAATTGTGCACCCCAATACTTTTTAAATACAATTTTGCTTCAAACTCGAACCTTCAATGACAAATATGCCTTAAAAACCAAAGATGTGGAAGATGGCACCCTTGAGCTCTGCTGCGCTACACAGATACATGAGTTGCACAGTTAGGGGCACATTTTTCACTAATACATTATTTGGGGAAAAAGCAGGATTGGATCCTGCGTCATTTGAAGGTTAATAGGAATGATGGGTTGCGAGGTCTAATAGCCAGCACCCAATGCATGGTGGCCAGTAGAAGTTGCATGGTGGCCAGTAGAAGCTGCATGATGGCCAGTAAAAGCTGCCTGGTGGCCAGTAGAAGTTGCATGGTGGCCAGTAGAAGTTGCATGGTGGCCAGTAGAAGCTGCATGGTGGCCTGTAGAAGTTGCTTGGTGGCCAGTAGAAGCTGCATGGTTGCCTTTAGAAGCTACACGATGGCCAGTAAAAGCTGCATAGTGGCCAGCAGAAGTTGCATGGTGGCTAGTAGAAGCTGCATGGTGACCAGTTGAAGTTGCATGGTGGCCAGTAGAAGTTGCATGGTGGCCAGTAGAAGCTGCATGGTGGCCTGTAGAAGTTGCTTGGTGGCCAGTAGAAGCTGCATGGTTGCCTTTAGAAGCTACACGATGGCCAGTAAAAGCTGCATAGTGGCCAGCAGAAGCTGCATGATGGCCAGTAGAAGCTACACGGTGGCCAGTAAAAGCTGCATGGTGGCCAGTAGAAGCTGCCTGTTGGCCAGTAGAAGATATTATAGGACAGGCAACTTTTGCCTGAAATGCTTATCATACAAGACATGCAAGGTGGTTTCATAAATACATAATTTATTAATCAAAAAAATAAAATGGCAGCACATTTGTTTCTTCTTTTTCAATTTGAATGCTTCTGCTTTAGTGGAACAGCTGGCGAGTTTAATGACTTTTAGTTTTATGTTTTACCAGAAGTTCTTCTAAGATAATTGCTCACAGCAGTAAGCAGTAGTAGAGTCACAGTCAAAAATTCCTATGAAGTTAAGTATATTTCAGAGGTGTTCTAGTCATTATAACATATCCTTTAAGGGCAAGTATAAAAAATAGCTATTTGTTTAAAGAGAACAAAACCCCTTTACACATTGGTCCCCTGCAGAGGCCACCCTCCCCTTTCTCAAAAAGCACCAGCCATGCTCCCCAATACAACTTTGCTCCCTTGAACCTCATGACTAGTTGTAGTCTAAATGATTCTGTGTTTGGGAGTACAGGTGAATAAAGAGAGAACTTGGCCCTGTAATGGCTGCAGGCAGTCAGTATGCATCCAACCAATTATCTGCTAGCAGCGCAGGCAGATGTATCCACGGGAGGCGGTAGGAATAATATCAATGTTCGGCTTTATTTAAACATACATTGTGGTATAGTAGCAATGGGAGTACGAAAAACTAACGCGTTTCGTGCCCCAAACACTGGGCACTTCCTCAGAGTCAGTATGCAGTGTGCTTTCCTTCGGTGACATCTACATGGTGGCCAGATATCTAGTTTTGGGGGGGCATGGGCACAAAACAAGTAATTCCTAACCTATGGACATGTCTGGCCTTCAGCCACTGCTGTGTTGTTCCTACATAATTTTTCAGTTATGTAAAGCTGCTGGGGGGGGGGGTAAGTAAATGGAAGGATCAGATGGCATTTGAGACATTAGGTTCATACATAGTTACATAGTTAAATTGGGTTGAAAAAAGACAAAGTCCATCAAGTTCAACCCCTCCAAATGAAAACCCAGCATCCATACATACACCCCTCTACTTTTAATTAAATTCTATATACCCATATCTATACTAACTATAGAGCTTAGTATCACAATAGCCTTTGATATTATGTCTGTCCAAAAAATCATCCAAGCCATTCTTAAAGGCATTAACTGAATCAGCCATCACAACATCACCCGGCAGTGCATTCCACAACCTCACTGTCCTGACTGTGAAGAACCCCCTACGTTGCTTCAAATGAAAGTTCTTTTCTTCTAGTCTAAACGGGTGGCCTCTGGTACGGTGATCCACTTTATGGGTAAAAAGGTCCCCTGCCATTTGTCTATAATGTCCTCTAATGTACTTGTAAAGTGTAATCATGTCCCCTCGCAAGCGCCTTTTTTCCAGAGAAAACAACCCCAACCTTGACAGTCTACCCTCATAATTTAAGTCTTCCATCCCTCTAACCAATTTAGTTGCACTTAGTCTCTGCACTCTCTCCAGCTCATTTATATCCCTCTTAAGGACTGGAGTCCAAAACTGCACTGCATACTCCAGATGAGGTCTCACCAGGGACCTATAAAGAGGCATAATTATGTTTTCATCCCTTGAGTTAATGCCCTTTTTTATGCAAGTATTTTATACAGTATATAATAGTCCAGGGCACATTTATAACCCTGAATTTGAGAAGTGGATTCAGGTCTTTGCTTTTATTTTCTCTCTTGTAGTAGACTGGTTGGTTGCTATTGGCAACTGCACATAACAACTACTGTATATTTGTAAATCAGGCCCTAAATAGATTCTGCTATGGGGCATTCTAACTTCTGCTTTTGCTACCGGAGGCGGCCAACCATGGCTACAGAACCAAAAATATTTTTTTTATTGCACTTCCTTGTCAACGAAATGCTTTGTTCAAAGTGTATTCCTTACTAAAGGGGATTTATAGTCAACACGTTATGGATTTAGATATTAGTACCTGACACGTTTTACTCATGTTGCCTTTAATTGTTTTACAAATTGAAAATTGATATTTTTGAATTTTAAAGAGAGTTGCTAAATTCTGTAGAATTTCAGCATAGTCCAGTTATTTTACTTCCACGTGTTACTAAACAGTGGGCCAAGACCTGTGTGAGGTTCACTCTCCTCCAATGCCACCGCTCCCTGTGCATGTATGCTCTCGACTAATGCTATACAAGTTATACACATTATAGGCTGCAACAGGAAAATACTACAAACTATTAAAAATTCTGCAAACTATTAAAATATATATAAAGAAAGTTATAAACACCACAGCTAATCTGTATTACATCAACAGAAATCCAGAACTGCAAGATCAAACAAGGTACAGAAGCCGCATCTACACAGTTCAGCAGTATTACCCCCTCCAAGGGTATAAAGTGACCCATAAAAAATCCGTAAACGTTGACAAGTCCATTCAGTTACTACACCTCTATGCGCTAATGCTCTATATATAAAGAATAAACATACCTACAGTTTATGCATAAAAAACACTAACAACAATTACATCATAAACTTAACTACTATCATAAACCTGCTACCACCACTAACGTTACTAAATAGGAATGATTTTGCAGGACAGATATTCCTGTAGTTGAATACATCATCCCGGGGGGTATGCGTGGGTGTTCTGACACACATAAACATCTTTCCTTGCCAATACCATTCCTCACTGTTCTCAATTTTCTTTACAGATGCTCCTCAAACAGCCTAATTTTCAACAAAATAAAGTATCCAATATTTGAAAATATATAGATAATGCACTGATATTGCCCCCACATCTAAACAGAAACAAAATCACAACTAAACCAATTAGGCAAGTCGAGAAACTTGCCTCAGGCTGAAACTTACCACTCTTCGTAAGAGTGAAAATAAACAATACTAAAATACAGCTAACTATTTGGAAAAGGTTATTTACAGTAAGAGCTGAGAAGTTGTCGAATTCTCTCCCAAAATCAGTTGCACTGGCAGATACATTAGAAAGGTACAAGGAAGGGTTGGATGTTTTATTCACCAGTAGCTCTTCCTAGCCAACAGGAGGGAGCCAATCAGATTAGAGGAAAGGAGGTTCCATGTTAAGTAGGGAAAGGGCTGTTACAGGAATACAGGGTTATGGAAGATAGCTCATAGTACAAGTTGATCCAGGGACTGGTCCCATTGCCATTTTGGAGTCAGGAAGGAATTTTTCCCCCTCTGAGGCAAATTGGAGAGGCTTCAAACAGGGTTTTTTTTTGCCTTCTTCTGGCAGTTAGGCAGGTTATATACAGACTTAAGAGGTTGAACTTGATGGACATGTGTCTTTTTTCAACCTAACTTACTATGGTACTACGTTACCAGGGAATATTTTACTTTCAGGAGTTTTGTAGTTGTAAAATGCCCTAAAAACTCTAATGACTCTTCTCTTATTGTTAGAAGATATTGACTGGAGTAACATTTGATATAGGCACTTGTTCTAATGAAGTAGAACCTTTGCAGTCCTCGCCAAATCAATGCGGCTTAATATAAACGATGCAGTGCGGAAAAATCTTTGGGGGCGGGGGAATGAGTTTCCAAAGAAACGCTGCAGCTGGCAAGTAGCCCCTAGGATACAATTTGTTTGGATTCATATCAATTCAGCCGCTACTTGATTAAAGTGTTCTTTTTCAATCTGTTCCCGAGCAAGCTATTCCTGACCTTGTGCTGATCATGGATAATGGATAATGGAACTATTTACAGCTATTTCTCCCAAATCCCCCCCCCATGCCAAAAAGCAACAATCTGCATTGAAATATCCCCAGCATTTTCTGACACATTCTATTTTTCCAGTTAAAACCTAAGCTGCCAATGCTCAATAAGTTCATTAGAAGAAACCATCTGTTCTCTGCAAGGTTAGATGCAAGTCTGCTACAAAGGTGATATTGTGTAGTTTACAGGTAAATGGAACAGAGATCCATGTTTTTAGTTATAGAAACAACGGCCTATAAATAATATCTGAATCCAATAATGTTACAGCTTCTAAAAGTGAGATTTATTTTTCTTGACTCGAAAATGGCAGTTGTTTTGTCTAAAGACAAATCACTTGTGACATTTATACTTCTCAAATGTGAGATGTGTGACGTGAAACTTCCAGTGCCGCATCCCAGGCTTCTATCATTGTCACATTCCATTTAGGCTGAGAAATACTGAAATATTTCTTTTGTTTTTCCCTTAGAGGACACCATGACTTTTCCCCCTAAATTGAAATTCCCATTACAGAGGCTTATTGCTCAACCACATGTCGCCTTTCCAAGAGTTGGTAACGACAGCTGTAAAATTCTTCATGTTTATAAATTCATTTATTCATTGTTATATAATGATCCATTGCTACAATCATGACTTGGAGATTACTGGATGAGTGCAGTAGAAAGCGCTGACAAAACTATAAAACTTTAAACCAAAAAGTGATTAATAACAAACAGAAAAAGAATTGGCCCATAAGTCTGCACCTTCCCATCCATACACACAGATACTTCAGTGAAGTGTTAAAGGATAAAACATAACCTTTATTGTTACATTAAAACCAATGTCTAGTCAACAAAGTTAAAATACCAGTTAGTCAAAGGGGACTGATTGACAGGCAATGAGTGGGTTAAGGGCTAAATGTGCTGGATGCACCTACAAGGTTAAGGAACAGCTAATAATCAGAAATAGGTATGTGGTATATGCAAAAAGTCAACACAATCAAGTGTGTTTGCCAAAGGGTCTCCCAAGGAATTCCCTTCACGATGCCAACCCCTTCACCCACTTGAAGATCCCTCCTATATAATTAGGAGCCAAACACTCTTACGGAGTAAGTATCAATGGCCCAAGGCCATAAGTTCAACCATATACGTTAGTAAGCAGCGTGCCAACACACATCAAATCATCATGTAGCTGTAGTAGATAAATCACGGATCTCTCCCAGCATCCAACCCCTTCACCCGCAGAGAGTCCCCTCCTGATTCGTATAAATAATTGCCTGTTAAAGTCCCTATCAGTCGACCCGCCTAAATGAGGCTAAAATTGCGCCTGAAGCTCGTTTCACCCGCCAATTGCGGGCTTTGTCAAATATATTATAGGGTTAACTATTAGATCCTGCATACCATCCCCTGTGTTTGATGGGCAGTGCTCCCCAACCACTAACTCTTATACAATAAATAATTAAGTCTTCATGAATTTTATGCTACCCACAGTACGAATATATTTTTGCAACATCACTTTTATAATATGTGAGTTTTCAAAGCAACGTGAAAGATCAAACAAGTCTTTTTTTGCTGAATTGCAAATGTTCTATGTGAAATGGGAAAAGTGTCTACGGGGTTCAGGTGGAGAATAAAATCATATTGGTGTTGGCTAAGTAAGGTTAAAACATTTCATTCAACAATGGCCCTAAATTCACATTCACTGAATGGAATGGATGGACATCAACTGGCATTGTTGCTATGTACAGAAGATTGGAAAAAAGGGCAACACAATAACAACATTTTGGGGCTTTGCGTATACAAAACTAACTAAATCTGGTCAAAATAACTGGAGCTGGAGTCTAGAACTCAAGTAAAATCTTCTTGTTCAACCCTGCATTAGTGCTGATAAGTGGTGGGTCCTAATTCTTTAAAATATTCCTCTCCAAGCCGGCAGCTGGGGCAGTTGTGGTGCTCCTATGTGAAGCCAGTAGGAGCAAGTCCTTCAGCTACTAAGGGTGTCCTTTGTGGTTTATCTGGCATAGCCACCCTGCAAGTGTCAGGAGCAAGCATTGCATCTCACACAAGGGGACAAGGGGAGTTGGCTGCCTTTAAGGAGGCATCCAGCCAACATATGTAGCAAGAACAAAGGCCCAACATAAAAGCCCTAGTGTACAGTACCTAAATGAAAATAAAGTCTTCTGCCCATCCCCGTCTCTCCCTACTGGTAACCAGCCTTCCTCAAGCAAAGCTGAGATCATATAGTTTATATACTATCTGCCCCTAACCAGGGATTGCAATACATATACACACCTCTATAGGTTATACCCCAACCTGATCAGGAATGAGCCCGGTGCAACAATACTTGCAGCCTCACGGACACACAGCCCTTTCACCTGCCTTTGCAGTGTTGCTCTTGACTTTCAGTTTTCTAAGCTGTATCTTTATACAGTCAAAGAAAAACCTTGACAGTAAAGGAGAACCTGTGGAGCATTTTGACTATGCATAGCAGCTAGATATCACAAAGAAGAAGCCTCATATACTGCCCTACAACTTAATCTGTAGTTATAGAACTAGGTAAGAAAGCTTAGCTTTATAGTATTCCTAAAATTACTTGTAACTGTGGAAGAAAGTGATGGAGATTGGTCTGCTCAACCGATTATGTTTTAGTAGTTTGGAGAAAACAAAATGTTGATGTTAATTCACACAATACAATTGGTGGTAGGTTTGTAATGGTATAAAGAATACTCTTGTGGGAAAGACTATGTTCATTTTTCCTGGTCATATTCTGAAAAGTCAAGATCATAATGCTTATGGTTTCTTGATACCTGAAGAGTTGCTCTGTCAACACTAGCAAACATCTGGGCCTCATGGAAAATTCCATAGGGAGGTTCATCACTTCTAAACAGGCCAGTAGTCTTGTGTCTGCTGTCAGTAAGGGAAGCAGGTTTAATCCCAACAATGAGTGAGAAATATGGTCTCAGCCTGGAAACTGTACACTAAGCACATTGCTTCTAAATGTCCAAAAAAGATAGTTTTGCTCTCTTCCAAAGTTCCTGGGAATTACCTTCACATCGTTTTTTAAGCGTTGAAAAATGATGCCTGAAATTAGAAACAGATGAAAAAGTAGCATCTGCCGCTTTCAAGTTATGGTCTATTAGATATCAGAATCTAAACTAAAAACGTTACCTACATATTTTATATAGGCAAATTTACTAAGTGAACAACAAAATAATCTTCCCATAGGATAGGTTAATGCTAGTTTCAGGCGGATAAACTTGACCAAGCAATAATAGATGTGAAAATAATTGCTTGGAAAATCGTTCCTCTAGCCTTCCTGACTAGGGATGGGCGAATTTTTTTCGTCTTGTTTCAACAAAAAATGATGCCCACAGACTTGTATGGTGCTGTGCGTCAAAATAAAAAGACGCGCTTCAAAAAAACATTTTTGACGCCCATAGAGTTTAATGGGCGTCGGCGACGTTTTGCTGGTGGCGAATTTTTGGCAAAATGAAACGGGTCAAATTGGCCATAGACGTTAAGATTTTTCTCTCCCGAATGACCAATTCTTTTGTGATCTGACAAATCCATCAAATTATCTTGAGGTTAGTGGCACTAAACGATCTGACATCAGTCAGAGAATTGATCGGGCAGATTAGAACATTTTCATTGGTCACAGTGAAATGTATCCATTGTCCAATTGTTTTCAGGGTCAAACAGGCAGCTACCCACAGTTTTCACAGTTCAACTAGACGGTATCGCTTGAAATGGACTTTTTAATTGATGGAGAAATCGTACATTTAAACGATTGTTTCAAGATAAGCTTGGTTTTATGATAACCAAAAGATCTTTTAAAAATGCTAATATCTATGGCCAGCTTAAAGAAATACTGACATCAGAAAATAACCTTTTTTTATTATCTATCATAACACTGACTTTGAATGCTACTTTTGCCATAAAAGTATTTGCCTTCAGGTTAATAAGGGACAGTCAGGTTGGCAAAGCAGTCAGGTTTAGGAACTTCAAGTAACAATTACTTACAAAAGCAGAACTATCAGCGAAAAACAATCAACATCACCTATAGGTTAATTTTAATGTAGATTAATATTTTGAAAATACATTTTTTAGTTTCAGTATCACTTTCAGAGCCTGTTTTGTCAAGCTTTCCTGCTGTCCTATCCTTTTTCTGCTGCCTTTATCCTGCCCTCCTGTTCAGCCACAGTCCCCACTATGATAGAGCTTCTCCCATTTGGCTCTGCCCTACTGCCTGTTCAAGTCAGACCACAGCATGCGACACCTTGCTCTTTGCAACCCACAATGGACACAACCAACTGACAGGTGTACACCATTAGTATAGATGAGTACAAGTTGGCATAAGTGATTTTTTTAACTGCCACATTTCTTGTTACTTCCTATAATTTAAAATCATAGTCATCAATTAAAAGTGTTAATGGGGCCTCTGGACCATGCACCTAGAGCCTTCCTGCAAGCTGAGATCATGCCCTTCTTTTTTATGTTGGACATCAGTTTCACCAGGGGATTCCTGAGCAGAGCAGAGTTGTTATATGTTGTGTGCTTTACATTTGGAGATTGTGTAATTAAAAGCCTACTTTCCTATTAAAGAGTTTCTCTTTCCCAAGTTTACTATGTTTAGTTAGACAAAGGTCACCTCCTTTATGAATTAGCCCATTACAAACAACCCAATAAAGCATATAGAACATGGACTGTATAATGAAATACTTTGTGTAATTTAGGGAATGCCATGTGTTATGGTGTTTAAAAAGTGTAACAATCGCAAATTACCTTTTCCACAGTAATGTCCTGATCAGCAGGGTATTCCTCCTTCTTACCAATAAATCTATACACAGAGTGAGAGCAAATATAATTGACTTACATATGCGTATCCTCAGCTAGAAATAAAATTGTTATCATGCCTAGCATTTTCCTCATGCTTTTTGTCGTGCTTGCCAGATAATAGTGCCTGCTCATACATTTAATATCTTATATGCAGATGGATTCAGTCTGACTCTTTAGATTCTCTCTACAGATGTATTGATTGTTAAAGGCCACTATACTTAAAGATTTTTTATGATACAGATTTACATCTATTAAGGCTCAGATTTGAGAAGTTTTACTGTTTTATATATTTAACCCTACATTTTAATATTGGGTATGTTGATGGCTTGGGCAGCAGCAGTTGCTAAAATAACTATTTCCAGATACAGCTAGTTGTGCAGCTTCTGCAGTGTCCTACTATGTGGGTTATACTCAGTAGAGGCCTTTGTAACAGGAACATTAAGATTTGACTTTTTCTGCAGAGGGAATCAATGAGTTTCTAAAAAGACAAGAGGCTCTGGTCAAGGGTTCTCTTGACTAGTTCTACAATGACTTCAGATTCCTGGTCTGGGAATAGTTTGTTGGACTTGTAGGGGTTCAGTTCAGGTGTTCTGAATCCTTACATACACAAAGGATCCCTGTACTTGTACATATTCTAAACAGGCACTAAAGAACCTTGTGCCCCATAAAATTCCACTCTTACCCTTCCTCAATGCGGTGCCGAAGCACCAGAAGAAGACCTGAAGATTACCAAAGAGAAGAAGATGGTGCTCATGAACTCCGATGCCCTGAATCTGCAACGAGGGGTAAGTAAGGAGTTAGGGGCATTAACACAGAGTAATGCCTAGGCTGGGGTGAGCAGGGAGGGGGGTTTATTTAGGGTAGGGGATTTTAATAAAAAGGGTTTGGTTCTCCTTTAACTAAGGAGCTCTTGTGTAAAAATTGTAGATGATTGATGTTTTTAGCTGACATTCAGCCATTCAAAAGGAAAATCATTTGTAAAAAAATTGCATTATTTGGATAAAATGGAGTCTATGGGAGATGGCCATTCCATTATTCAGGGCTTTCTGGATAATGGGTTTCCGGATAATGGATCCCATACCTGTACTAGGAGCAGAGCTCAACCACCTCCAAACACAAGTGCTTCTTTGAATCAGCAATAAGGGACAGATTTATTAGCATTAATTTTTTTTAAATACCCTGAATCAAACTTTATAGCTCTAAAAATCATGCATTTAACAAAATACTCTAAACCGCAAAAAAATAAAAATTGTTTTTGAAGTGTAAAAACCACAAACACCTCTAATACAAATCTTGTCCATCTAAAAGCTGGTAAGGACATGTAGAAGTCAATAGGAGCTGTTCTTCTCCAACGGCTTCCAAAGTCTTTCTTTGCTTTTAGCTTAAAAGTCTTGGCTTGTAAATGCACAAAAATTCTTACAAAAATTAGAATTCTGAGGTTTTTGTGTTCTTATCCATTCTGCATTTTTATTCATTTGTGCTGTTTCTTTTAAAATCTTTTAATAAATAAGAAGGCATTCATGATTTTTTTTTTATTTAGTTTTTTTTTAAAGAGTTTAGTCATGGTTGAAGAATCCTCTAAATTAAAACAACAGAAATTAAAATTTTGAAAAATAGGCCTCTAAGTTGTGTTTGGGGATGGAGTAAATGACCCCCCAACCCATGGAATGGAATGGTAGCAAGTCTTTTTGAGTAATAAAGTGCCTTAGTGAATCTTTGAATAAACTTATTGTAACCAACTACAGGAATGGGAGCCGTTATCCAGAAAGCTCCAAATTTGGACAGGCCATCTCCCATAGACTCCATTTTATCCAAATAATCCTAATTTTTAAAAAACAATTTCTCTTTTCTGTGTAATAATAAAACAGAAGCTTGAACTTGATCCCAACTAAGATATAATTAATCCTTATTGGAAGCAAAAACTGTCTATTGGGTTTATTTAATGTTTACATGATTTTCTAGTACACTAAATTACGGAAAGATCCGTTATCTGGAAAACCCCAGGTCCCGAGCATTCTAAAATTCTAAAAATATTCTACTATCTCTGTGCTGAAAACAAAAGTCGTTATAGAGGGTATGCAGAGAAACTTCAATTCTACATCCCACTGATTTTACGTTTTCCCACATTTTACACCTTTTTATTTCAAATGGTCCTGTCAATATATAATGTACAGTACAGGACCCTGATTTTACATTTTCCTGGATTTCATTATTTATTTCTGGTCCCCTGAAAAATTTAAAATGGGGTTTCTACTCTTTATAGTTAATGCTCTTTTCATTGTAGGACTGGCCTGGCGGAATACCGGGAAAAAACTCGGTGGGCCCCAAAACTCAATGGGCCCCCGCCAGGCCAGACCCCTCTCCCAATCAAATTGTACATAAAAAAAGTTTTCCTTAGGCGCACAGCGTCATGTTCGCAACTGTGCATTTGTGGCGCGCGGCCTTTCAAGCACGAGCGCGCTCAGTGCATCACATAGGGGGGTGGATAGTAGTCCTGGTGGGCCCCAGTGCCCCCCAGTCTGACCCTGGCTCTTTTTCTTTGTGTCATAAGGTTGAATAACTGCCATACAAACAAAGGCTTTGGGCAGATGACAGTTGAAGAGTTGGAGACACTAAGGGGGTTATTTATTAAAGTCAGATTTTTTTCTGGCAGGACTTTTAAAGGGAAAAAACACAATTGTTTCATAGAATTTTTTTTTTTGAGATTTATTTAACTCCAATGGTGTTAAACGTCCAAATAAAAAAGTACTCCAAATCAGACCTGCTGAGTTAATGTAGAAGTGCATGGAAGATGTCCCGTTGATATCCTGATTTGTACTGGGTTTCGTTCAATAATCTGAAGATTTCATGGTTTTGGGCATCAAATCCAAAAAAGTTGCAGTTTTCTGTGCCAAATTGGAAAAATTCATATGATTTTGATTTTTTCATGGTTTTATTGAGTTTTTTCCAGCACAAGAAATTTTTGGAAAAAATGTTTTGATAAATAGGGGAGAAAAGTCAGTGCGGTGAGATTTTGATAAATAACCCCATAAATCGGCCTCTTTGCCATATTGGGCTCATCTGGTGTTAATTTCAGACCGGTCCATCACTGCTGAAACATATTTTTCCCAAATTTACATCCCTTTAAAGATAATAGGATGAATTTGGTACAGGTCATGGTCTGAACTGAAGGAGATACAGCAGAACGCCTATTTTATGTTTTTCAGGGTATCAGATAAAAATCTGGGCAATCTGGGAAAATGTAAAACCAAATAAATGTATTATGCATTGAATACTAATGGGACCAAAAAATGGTGTCATATTGGGGAAACATAAAATCCAGGGATGTAAAATGATGGTTTTACTGCGTATTGAGTGTAAAATAAGGCTTTGGATTAATAGGAATTTGCCAATGCACTGCCTCAGTATATATGTACAATAGATCCATAATATAGTGTGTGTATATAAGAATGATTAAACTTCGCATTTCTGAAATTGCCGAAACCCCAGCGTTTGAGGAAATATGCAGATACATCATTAAATATTAATCAGTGTTACATTTACAATGTTCTGTGCCCACTGACAGCCAACTCCTAATTTGGAGCAAATATTGCAGAGAAATATTAAAAGGAATCCATAATGGCACTCAATGTGGTTAGAAAGAGCTCAGCGTGGGGGGCGTAATTGAATAGAGCTGCAAGGATTTAATTGCCTTCCTTGTTAAACTGTGGAAGTGATTGTTAATGGCCACGCGCCTCTTTCCTTTCATTCAAAGTCCACGTCGGCTTTTAAATGTATTAAAACAGCTGGTGGGTAAGTGTCGCACATCAGCATCTGGGGAAAGGCCTGTAAAACATCACATTCAATCTGACGACTGGGAATGGAACAATATCACATGTAAGAGCTTTAAAGATACAATAGAAGGGATACTGTGCTGGGCCACACTGGAGTATCAGAGAAGAATCAATGGACAGTCCTTCTGTTTGTTCCCAAATGATATTCATATCCTGAACTACAGGCTACTCTGATCTTCTGGTTTGGGCCTATCCTCTTTGTTGGTGGACAGTGCTCAAAGTCTGCTGACCTTCTCCAGTCTAGTCAATGACCAGGTACCAAATGTGTCCACAAACGTTCATGAATGACTGAAGCACCACCGAACCCTGAGACTTTGCAGTCTGTTTCCTGTACTTATAAAAAAATCCTAATTTCCTTAGATATAACAGATGAGCTGGCAGTCTTCCTTACATACTGCTTCAAAGATACTCTGGAGACTTTATGATAGGAAATGATCACCAAATACTTGAAATTAAATCAAATTTAAAATTAAATCTATAATCTTTCTGTAATGCTTATCTGGGCTATCCAGACCACAAGTAGTTAAGTGTCCAGCTAGTGATATGAGCATGGGTTACATTGCGACTCATACATCAGGATCAGGGCCTTCGCTAATTGGAAGATTCCCATAAAGGTATAGTGGAATTACAACTCTCAGGCTACTGTATATCAAAATAGGAATGATTGGACGCCAGGAGGTTTTTATGGTAAAACAAAAAGGATGGTTTATTAGTCTAAGACAATGACCACAGGTTTACTTACATATGTTTTGAGGTATTAGCAGATGTACATCACATTAGGCAGAACAGGCAGATGACACAGCATAGAGAATGTGACTCCCATAAGGCATTGTAGTCAAAGAATACATCAATTCCATCAGGCAGATGTACCTCAAAGCGGTCCGGATCCCACCCAGTGGAATGATCAGGGAGAGGAAGTCTAAGCCTGATCCCTATCCACTGTGGTCCCTTCACTAAAGGCAATCAAGAAGCCTTGGGAAGCTACTCCCTGCTACAGATCCTCGATGGAGCACACAGCTGCTCTTGCTAGTAAAGCTCTCAATCTTACTCTCCTAGAGAGTCTATAACATAACTATCCTGTTCTAGCTAAACCTCGTTCATGGGGTTCCCTGGTCCCAGACCCAATCACTAAGGGTACAGGTCCCTCCAGGGAGGTGGCTATACTGGGCCTTGGTGTACCCAGGCTCAATGAGCACAACCGGTAGGTAAGGACACCAGCATCCATAGAGGAATATCCACCATTACCCAGCACTATATTGAAGTGTGGTAGGAAGTGGTCATTACACCTCTTGGCCAATAACACTGGTTATGTAAATAACTAACTAGATACATAGGCTTTTGCCTAGTAACTAGGGAGAAAGGAGAAAGGGTAGAGAGTTAAAGGCATGGGGATATTTAAACCCTATGGGTCCCTACATATCTATCTATCTATCTATCTATCTATCTATCTATCTATCTATCTATCTATCTATCTATCTATCTATCTATCTATCTATCTATCTATCTAGGGTCATCCTTTCCCTGATGAAGGTTCTGAGTTAGAACCAAAATGTTGGATTAAATAAACCTGCTTTAGTTTACCTATTTTGTTTGATTTACCTCACTGGGAGTGCTGTCACCAGAAGACTTATATATATATATATATACTTTGTGCTTCCTTATAGGTAAATTATGAAATTCTGTGCAATAAATGTTTTACTCTGGAGAAGAGGGGGTCTATTAGGGAAGCAGCAACAACAGAATAGGTGATACAGAGAAGCATCATCTGTGATATACTGAGTTCACTCAAAATATTGAATCCATTGAAAAAGTACACGTTTGAGTGCCAGACAACACAGTCATGGTGTTTGTAGTGTAGTCTACTGCAAACTTTAGTGCAGGAATGTTATCTGTTATCCAGAAATCAATTATTTGGAATGTTCCAAACCCATCGTTGTAGTTAAAGGATCCTCATTCTAGCCTGGGTGACTCCTCCTGGTGTTCATTGAGTCAGGTGTAAAAAAGACATTTTCAGAACAACGATAAGCATTAAATGTGAACCTAGACAGGAATGATTCGACATGTCTGTGATTTTATTCAGGGACCTAAAATAAAAGAGTTTTCCTGAAGGGCCAATTTTATCTTTGCTTCTCTGCAGATGTTTCTGGGGATTTCAATTGCTGAAATGGACTGGAATCAGCTCATCTCTGCATTATATTTATTTGGTGCAGAGCCAGACCTCTTCCCAAAATTGCTGCTTTTAATCTGGGGGTTTCATATCCACGGATAAATCCATGGGTTTCTTTTTGATTTGCCTTTCAGTAAATGGAGACTTTTCTATTATTAGAGGGAAAATAACAGGGCATTTTTTTCTTCAGCCTATCTGCAGCGCTTCTCAAATTCACTATTAGTGTAGTCACTTGAACTTATGCTTCAGAGACTGAAATATAAAACATTTAAAGGGAAATGTATTTATAAATGTTTATCCTTCACTTACTGTACTTCATTTTGGAGCTCAGAGACATGCAGTTACACATATGAATACAGTGCATGTAGGGACCCCCTTTCCATCCTCATACCCATCCAGTAACATGTGCGCCAGTGGACAGCACTTCTACAAGGTCATCATCAGGGACGGACTGGACCAGAAGTGGATCTGGGAAAACTCTGGTGGGCCCTAGCCTTTGTGGCCTAGGCACCCCTGGCTCACTCTCCACTCCCTGCTCAGATCCTGGAC
Source organism: Xenopus petersii (assembly GCA_038501925.1). Classification (NCBI taxonomy): domain Eukaryota; kingdom Metazoa; phylum Chordata; class Amphibia; order Anura; family Pipidae; genus Xenopus; species Xenopus petersii. The sequence goes on from CM076681.1 coordinate 119,885,002, forward strand.
TTTTGCCGCTCCTCCCTTGCCCCCACTGCATACCTATACTTCATTAAGGTGGCCTCAAGTAGAGGTACATAGTACACTGGAAGGGACATGGGGAGGTATAGGCTTGTTGTGAGTTTAGAGATAGGGGTGGGGGGGACCAGGGGTAGCCGCATGTCTCTTTGTCATCCCCTGTGAGCCCCAGACACCCCAGCCCAACACTGGTCATCATAAACTATCCCTTATGTGTTTACTGAATACTTTAGATTATGGTTTGATGGAAGTGAGGCCCAGAGGCGCTTCGCCAATGAGGCGACTTGAGACTATGTACCAGGGGCGGCAAAAATACCGCTCCTGGTACTTTTAAGAGCCGAATTTCTGGTTTTCAAACCGGAAATCCGGCTCTTCTAGCGCAGAGAGCGCAGTTAGGCTCTCTGCGCCATTGCACTGGCCCTCTCTGCTGCCCTGGTGGACCCCCCCTGAACCCCACTCAGGTGCAAAAAGGTAAGCGCACGGGGGAGAAGGGGGGGCGTCAGCAACTGCTGCTGCCTCGGGTGGCGGAGGGGCCAGGATCGCCCCTGGTGAGGCCACTTACCCTTATCAAAAAATAGACGGTGAGGCAATGGTTCCAACAAGCCAAATAATGAGATAAATAAGATTGGCCATTCATTTTTCAGGCCAAATCGCACAAGATCTTATTGCATGGCTATAGGCCTGGATGTCGGCAGGTTTGAGCATCTATTACACACATCACAAACTCCACAATAGAAAAGGGGTACAAAATGTACAGTTTTGTTAAAATAGGTGTGCTTTAATTCAGCTTCTATTATTTTATGAATGTGAAAGTGTTAATCTGAGTCTCTGAATAAAGGCAAAAAGTTTATCTGACGTTGAGGGCACTGGCTAATATTTTCTATAGGATTGCCATTCATCATCATGGACATTTGCTTGCTTTATTCAGCCAATTTGACCAAAGTGGATAATTTGCCTCTTGGGGAATGACATCTCCCATGGAGCTGCTTATGCAGGAAATTTTTTAACCTCCCCCCAAGAAACATTATATGTAATTTTATAATTATACCATCATACTTCTCTTCTTACTATCTCATTCTAGAAATTACTTCTGTCTTAATGTTTTCCCTGGTGTGGCCACATAACCATTGAGTCATTAAAAGTCAATATTCTATTCTACCTCCTTTCAATGGTCCATTAAAGTCATCTATCCGTGACAGTCTTCTCAAATGGATAAGAGATATTTCAGATACCTACCGAAGCAAAGGTGCTTAGAAATCTCATTATATTACTGGTTCATAAGTAAATGCACAACCTTAATAGACTCTTCTCCCTTTTTTTTGGTTCTTCATTTCCCTCCATTGCTGGCGACATGTTGGGGGAATCCTTATTTGTGAAAGGGAGGATCAAGAAGGTCACACATGCCCAGTACTTTTTATTTACAGACCATTTTCTAAGGTCTGTTTGTGAAGATGTAATTGACTGTTCAGACAGAAGCAGAATTCTTTGGATTTCTATAGGACTTGGGGTTAAAATGAAATTGTCATCGCCATCTGCGCTCTCAGACACTCAAATACCTGGACCAGCTTTTGTTTTGTCTTTTCTCTCTTCCAGAAGCCAAACTCCCTCTGGCAAACTTTAAGTCTAACTTTAAGTCAACTTTAATTTCAAATTGTATCATCAGAACACAAGTCAGATGCGGGAATATAAATATCACTGTAATGCCAGGGGATTGTGGGAAGCTAAGACTTTTATGAGCACATTTTTTTGTCCAAAATTTATTTGCTTTAGTTGTTGTAAATGGAAAAAAGCAGTGCAGTCAATAACATTGTAATTGTTGCTTTGCACTGAGCTAAAGGACACTTTTATTTATTAAAAGCTTTTTGCCAAACTTCAATTGTAGGGCAAAGTCAATGCAACAGATATTTCATTCTACTAATGAATTCAATAATTAAGCATTGCAATATATTTTAACATTCTCCACCATAATTCCATTTAGTGTATAACCTTGTATTTATCAACATTGAACCTCACTCTGCAAAGTGGCAGCATCCTGCATGGAACCTATAGTTCTGCACAATTTAGTATCATCAGCAAAAATAGAAACAGTACTTTCAATGCCCACCTCCAGGTCATTAATAAACAAGTTGAAAAGCAAAGGAGCAAGTACAGAGCCCTCGGTACTCCACTAACAACATTGGTCCAATTAGAAAATGTTCTATTTACCACTACCTTCTGCATGGCACTGTATCAAACGCTGTAGCAACGTCTAAGTTAAGCTGGCCATAGATGTTGAGATTTTTAAAAGATCTGATAATCATCGTGAGACCACGATTTTCTTGGAAACGATCATACAATCGTACGAATTGACCATCAACTAAAAAGACCAATTTGCCTGGAAAACAAAGGGGAGCTGCCTGCTTGGCCCTGCAAACATAGATAGATTGCACTGGGACCGACAAAGATTTTTTGACCTGGCCGATCAATTTCCTGACAGATGTCTGCCGAAAAATTGAAAGATGTACTATCGTTCAAAACCCACTAACCGCACGATAATTTGAAGGATTGGTTGGACTTCCCTAAAATCAGTCGTTCGGCAAGAAGAATCATCGTGTCTATGGGGAGCTTAAATCACATCCACTGCCATCTCAGAGTCGAGGTTCCTGCTCACCTCCTAATAAAAAGCAATTAAATTTGTGCTGCAAGTTCAATTTCACATAATACCATGCTGGCAAAAATTTCTAACATTGAAATGTATTCAAGCATCGTATTCCTTATTACCCCCTCCAAAATGCTTTCCTACCACAGACGTAAAAGACCAACGACCTCTGGAAAATTAAGTAAAGAGGTATGACAATCAAAGAGTATAAATACCATCCGGTCCTGGACCATTGTTTACTTTCACACGCTCTAGTCTTTTTGAACCTGTCAACAATAGTTACAATATTATAATTTGGCCCATTTAAAAGGCCATCTTCGTTAGTTGTATTCTCAGCTTTCTAGACAGCTTTTCCTCTGCTATCATCAATCAATTTAGTGCCCTCTGATACTAAGGGTCCCACCCCTTCTTGCTTAAGTTTATTTACTATGTTCATAATTAAAAATTCATTTAGGAATTATTTTATGCCCCAGTGCAATGCCCATTTAAGTCTCTATTTTAGCATTTAATTCTCTATGTCTGGTAGCTTTTTTTGCTGCCTTATTTGCCTCTTTGTACCTCATAAAAATGTCAGCTGTCCTGACCTGAATGTCTGGCATGCACGCTTTTTATTTATCAACCCCAATGTTAATCTTTCTATCAAAAGATAAAAGTTTGGCTTTGCTACATCTTTTAAAGTTGCTTACAAGCTGAATATATTTTATACTGACACCTTTCATATTTGTTAAGTAGCATTTGAAAGACATTCCATGTTGCTTCTGTGTTTAACCCTGTGAAAAGTCTTTCTCAGTCGATATGTTGAAGATATTCCCTTTTACTGCCAAGTTTCAACATAAAATGTAGCGTCTTAGTTGGACAATGTTATCATTACTGTTGACTGAATGTCTGCCATTTACACTTTTTCCTTATCAAACCCAATGTCAATATTTCTATCAAAAGATAATGGTTTGGCTTTGCTACATCTTCCATTGCTTACAAGGCGAATATACTATGAGCTTTAGTACAGGTATGGGATCTGTTATCCAGAAACCCATTATCCAGAAAGTTCTGAATTACGAAAAAAGGCCTTCTCCCATAGACTTCATTATAATTAAATAATCCAAATTTTTAAAAACAATTTCCCTTTTCTGTGTAATAATAAAACAGTAGCTCATAATTGATCCAAACTAAGATATAATAAATCCCTATTGGGTTTATTTCATGTTTACATGATTTTCTAGTAGACCTAAGTTATGAAGATCCAAATTACAGAAATATCCCTTATCCGGAAAATCCCAGATCCAAAGCATTCTGGATAACAGGTCTCATACGTGTATAAGGATATCGCATATTGATGCTGTTTCTTACTTGGGTATACACAAACTTTTTGCTTTTGTGCGTATTTGTGCCAAGCACTATTGCGCCCTCTGTTCTGATGAATTGACACAAACGTGCTAATAGACACGGGAGAGAGCTGTCACCCTGAATGTTGGTAATTCTAGGGGTCCTAGTGTGTTGTGGGGGAAACATTGCATTATAGGTAATAAACACTGCAAATTGTGTCCTACGTTGTATTTGCAGTTGTGAATAGGCCCTTTGATCTTTGCTAGAAAGGAAATGGAGTCAAACTATTTGGTTTGTAAGAAACACTTGTTTATTTTGTATGAATAGGAAAAAAAACAATATACGGAAGGTAAGGGGACAATGGGCAGATGTTTTACATTGTTGATATTAATGAAATGTGCAGTAGACAAATGAGGTGCTAACGGGGTGTGGAATGGAAAGATTCAACATTCTCCTCCAATGAGATCACCTAAAGCACAAGTCATTTCAGCTGAAATCTGGAACATTCTGGGACTGGGCTGAAGAAAAGCAGAGCATGTCATTGAGTTGAAATCCCTGTGTTTGTTTTCAACATCAGCCTTGAAAGGTTTCCCATAGTGTATGTGTCACTCTACTGGGAATTTTGGGCGCCATAAACTTCTCATTCAGAGGTTAGATACATAGGGCTACTACTATGCCTGCATAATAAAATCCTCTATATTCTTCTGAATAACATCATCTTCTCCCTATTCTGCATTCTTATTATGTACTACTTACAGAAAATGAGTCTCCCAGAAATGATTAGTCCTTCCAATTCCCAGGCTTCCAATTTTAGAGATAGGTAAATAAAGTATTTAGACGGCAAGAACTGTAGGGATACAAGCCATGCCATGGTTGCTTTAGGACTACAGAGACTGAAATACAGGCTATTTTTATGCAAAAAAATATGAACTTGTGCCTTTGTTTTAGGAGACTGAGATAAAACCTCAAGCATTACAGCCCTAAGCATTTCAAACGGCAATAGATAGATAGATGATAGACAGACAGTGATAAATGATAGAAAGATGATAGATATATAAATAGATAGATAGATATATAGATAGATAGATAGTAGATAGAGAGATAGATGGTCAGACCGATAGACAGATGGACAGAGAGACAGATTGATTTATAGTTAGATAAATGATACATCTTAGACCAACAGACATAGATAGATAGATAGATAGATAGATAGATAGATAGATAGATAGATAGATAGATAGATAGATAGATGGACAGATATATAGATAAACAGATAGACAAATTGATAGATAGATAGATGATACATCTTAGACAGACAGACCGGCATTGATAGATAGATAGATAGATAGATAGATAGACAGACAGACAGACAGACTGATTGATAGATAGATGATACATCTTAGACAGACTTAGATAGAGAGATAGATAAACAGACAGATAGATAGATAGATAGATAGATAGATAGATAGATAGATAGATAGATAGATAGATAGATAGATAAACAGATATATAGATTGATAGATAGATGATGCATCTTAGACAGACAGACCAACATTGATAGATAGATAGATAGATAGATAGATAGATAGATAGATAGATAGATAGATAGATAGATAGATAGATAGATAGATAGATAGATAAATAGATAGATAGATAGATAGATATTAGACAGATATTGATAGATAGATAAATAGACAGATGAATAGATAGCTAATACATCTAAAACAGACAGACATACATTAATAGATAGATAGATAGATAGATAGATAGATAGATAGATAGATAGATAGATAGATGATAGATAGATAGATAGATAGATATTGATAGATAGATATATAGATAGTTGATACATAGATAGATGCTAGATTTTGTCCCAAACCCTGAGCATGAACAATTGTTTGAATCTGAATAAGTTTCTATGATTACAATTACACTAAGACCTGAATGAAATATAAAATGAATGTGACCAGCAATTTGATAATATTTGAGTCCATTTGGAGAAAGGGAGTTTGATTTGCTTCTGACTCACTTCAACTCTGCAAGAGACTGCACATGTGATTATATATCTGATCCATAGCCACCGATGACAATATGCTGAGCAGTTATTAGTTGATACAAAGTAGAAAGAAGGGAATCCAGTGGCTGCTGGGGCTCCATTTTGATTTTGCCTGATGTACAGATTGAGTATGTGCTGGAAGAAGTTTTCCTTTGTTAATTGGGAGTTTCTCTAAAAAGGTTTTACTTTGGACCCAGAATCTTTGACTTGGTGTTTACATCTGATTTATGCCATACATATGGCTGCATTTGAGATCTGCTTTAAACCATTCCAGATGCAATAAATTCCTTTTGTTATTCAAGAACTGGAAGTGAATTAGAAAAGCACAGGACAATGACATCTTACAGGCTCTTACTTACATTTGGTTATATTTCTTTACCTTTGGTCTGACTAATCCTAAAGCCAAGCATTCCGCAAATTCCAAGATGCCATCAGAATTTATTATTTCCATCAGTAGATGCAGAATCTGCTTTTTAACCTTGTTCTTTTCAGCCATTGTTTGGCTTTCTATTGGGCTTTTAATCAATGTGATGTACAAAACCATAAAGACTAAGAGATGTTTTACTTAAAAGCATTTCAATTGTAGGTAACCATGTTTTCAATGATTAATGCAATATTAACACTCAGCACTACATGCAAAATGTCATTGAGGATTACTGATGCATTAGTAATCAGTGGCAATAACAAATGTGCATAATCGTTAACACGCCAAGACAAAGCAAGACATTCCACTAATAAAAGAAAGTAAAATATGCTGATATCTGGCGTGGTAGTAGCTGCAGAAATCAAATGAACTATACAATCTGAAGGAACGTGTCTTCTTCTTTTCTAACTGGTTCACATCTTAAACCACATAAGGCGGCATTTCTCAGGGGGCCTAACTTAGGTTGCAGAATCAGCTTAGCATTTTATACCTTGTTACAATTTCTATTTTCAGATGAAGGTGGCCATTTCACTGCATTCAAGGAGATCATGGTGACCTACCTCAAACAACATTTTTGGCTCCATGGTATCGAGTTCTCACTTAAGAAGAAAAACTGCTATACTGGGGTATCTGATAATAAACGTCAAACAGAAATCGACAGGGGTTTCCAGGGTCGGGCCAAGCTGACTGGGCATTTTAGGCAACCCCGTCGGCCAATCATAAAACAAAAATTGTCCCAAGGCCCAATATTCATAAAAAGTCAAATATTTATTCAATTATCATACAGTCAGAAAAATCTTTGAGAAAATACTGACCCCCTATGATCAACCTTACGCGTTTCATACCCTTCAGTCATAGGTATTGGCCACCTCACTTCCGTCTGTGTGCAATCACATGAATGAAAATATGGGCGTGCATGTGCTGTTGCGAGTGCACATATGTGTGCGGCACAATGAGAGAGAGGAGAGCAACAGAGAGGAGTGCAGCAGAGAGGAGCCCAGGGGTGGGGAGAGTGGCAGACAGGGAGGTGAGGGCGGCAAACGGGAGGGCAGAGTGACAGATGGGAGGGCAGTAGTGATGGGTGAATTTGGGGTGTTCCACTTCACCGAAAAATTTCCAGCGAAATTCGTAAAAGCCGGCATCTGTTTTTGATGCCGGCATCCATTTTCTTGATGTTGTAGTCCGTTTTTTTGATGCTGACACAAATTCGCTGGCAAAAATGCGCCAGCGTCCAAAACAAATGGACGCTGGCGAATTTTCGCTAACGAATTTTGGCGTCAGTTCTTATTTGCCAGCAGCAAATCGTGGGAATTTCCCGCAAATTCTCTCCTGGCGAATAAATTCGCCCATCACTAGAGGGCAGGGGAGGGGAGAGTACATGAACTAGGGGTAGGCAGAAGGTATCAGAACAAGTACCTGCCCAGCACCCCCTATCTTTTCTCCCTAGACAGGTGCTTCTTCTGCCTACACTTAGTTCTGACCCTGGGGGTTTCCCTGCTTTTTAGGGTCTAAAAGATCTGACCTCATGTTTGGAGCAATTGCAGTCTCACTACTAGATGGAAAGAACTACCCTTGATAAAATGCTGCCTGAGAGCAGGTTCTCACAGCTCAGACTTAAGGACCTAAAAGAGGTCTCTAATGGAATATATGTTATGTGTACTGTATGTGTGTATATGCTTGTAACATTGCAATGGAAGGTAGGAAGTATTGCAGATCTGGCCAAAATTAGTAAAGAACACAACTAAACCCCACAACTAAATTCCAACAGTTATTCATTCATTAAAGGCATTTTCCTGTTGGAAAGCACTAACTTCTGTGCTTCTCACCAACCGACCCTTTTACATTTTCAGGGTCTGACTGGGCCACCAGAGGACTGGGGAAACTGGGCAAATTAATGTGACATGCCCAGGGCCGGATTTACATAGTGGGCGCCCCTAGGCCCACTGCCATTCGTCGCCCCTGTTCCCTCCAGGGGGACAGGAGCAATGGGGATTGGCACACAGGAAATTTGTGCATTAGTGCATCCCTAGTGTTTTTGAACCAATGTGGGTGTGGTTGGGCAGCATGCCGCCCCCCTAAAATCCTGCCGCCCTAGGCCCGGGCCTAGGTGGCCTTTCCACAAATCCGGGCCTGGACATGCCACCTGCTGTGTTGCCGCTTAATTCTCTGTATTTGCTCTGTACAGAGCCAGGATGCATGCATGCAGTCTTAATTCATCAACCAGCCCACAGACTGGGCACAAAGAATCACCCCATGCGCAATGGCCCTGCCACTCTCCCAATAATTGTATACGATGGGTCCTTGAGATTAGGTTTAGTGGTGGTCCTCTTTTACCTGAGTCCTATATTGTTCCCCCATCCCTACAGCAGGCAAAGCAACCAGTCAATATAATATAATAAAAGCTAAATAAAATTGTTATTTCTCATGATCAGAACCACATAACCAAGCCACTCTGGTACAATGTTTCATGAGCTTGCAGGGAAAATTCCTTTAATTAAAGGTGAAGCATATGGATATCTGGATATTGTCAGAACGTGAACACATTCAGACAAAGAAATGTGTGAAACAAAATGGAATTAATCACCTGTATGTTCATGAGAAATGTAGGGATTCATTTCAGCAAGAGATTTCATTATAATTCCAACGTTAAATCCCAAGTTTGCTTTTGTGCAAGAAATATGTGCTGTAAGATACGAACAATAGCGGAGGCAGCTCAGGAATCCTCTGCTCAGTAGGAATTTAATGAGTGTCTTTAGGGACCACAGGATAAAGAACGGTTATTACTCGACAGATATACGGGTTTCATTAAAGTCATAATGTGCATTAACCTTTCAAACATCACCAACACAGGGACATAAAACCAACTGCTTTTCATTAGAAAGATGAGTTGTAGAGAAGGAAATCTGAGCCTGCACACACATATCTCACCATATCCCCCATGACCTTCATGCAGCCCAACAGTTTAGAGTTGGGGTTATACTTGTTTTAGTTAATTGCGAATGATTGGTTTTGGCAAAAGTTTGTTAGATTAGAACTTTGGAACCTTAGCCAATATACCCCCATGGTACCATCTCTTGGCAAATTAAAGTAAATTATTATATGTCCATTGTTACAAATGAAAAATGGCTCTAGAAGTTGTTTGTTTTGTTCACGGAATATTCTGTTTTATTTACAAGGAACCTAAAAATTTATTTCAGAATAAATTTAATTCATATTTAAGGGTATGTTGTACTTTTTGTTCCTTTTTTTGACTTAGTGAAGTTGATAAAGAATGGCTCGTAGTATGAATCACTGTGATTGAACTGTACCACATGTCACCTTGACAGGAAAGGATACAGAATTTGTTTTGCATCACATTTACATATGTAATAAAAACACAACAAAGTAACCCAAGTAACTCAAGAAAAAGCAAGGATGAAACTATTAACATTAATGGGCCTATTTAGCCAAAATATAATTTGCAAGGTTTTACGGGGGAATGTAATGTTTCGTTAGCACAAAAAACATTCGCAAAGAGTGTTAGCGACCACGGTTGTGTCTTTTGTGACTGATTACAGACCTCCTTGCAAAGTTTGCATCCTAACGGCTTTTGCAAACATTCGCATGGCATGTAATAAAATTTCGCAATTGCGAAACTTGAGAGCAGGTGTTAACACTTTCCTTTGCTTAGCAATGTAATATTTGCCAGCGAATGATTTTACATTACGAGCAGTACTAAACATTCACAAAAAACGCTCTCTCTACAGTTTTTTCCTGCTTCAAATAAACTCAATTTTTTTTAAACTCAAAAACAATTTAAAAAAAACTTGAATGTCTGTTTATTTATTAAAAAATCCGAATATAAAAACCTTGATTGAATGCAATTGTGAAAAAATTGGATTTTTGAGTTTACAAGCTCAAAAAAACTTGATAAAACTAAAATTTTGTGAGCTTGAATTTTGCCCGACAACTTCTATTGAGTTCTACATGAACGTGCGAGTTTTTAGATACAACAAAAAAATTCAAATCGTGGCAAAAATTCAAATTCGAATGTTAATAAATTGCGCCCTAACAGTTTATGTTTTCGAAAAATATTAAATGGCTTAATCTCAATAATTTCAAGTCAGAGCAGGTTTAGGTGACAAGATTTTTTTTTAAATGAATTTGATAAATTGCAGTGAGGGTCTGGGTGATTTGGTCAAGGCACCCTTAGCTCATAACCAGTAACAATGTTAGATATTTGAGATATTAGGTATCCAAATCCAGAACAAACCCCAAGGTCCCGGTCACAGCTCACTGTTCTGCCTTTTCGCTTCCGGGCCGACCGTAGACCACCAGGTCATCTCACGATATTGGGGGAAACATTGTTGCATCCAGTAACGTAACCCGGGTGCAGGATGTGCAGTTATCTTACCTTGCATGCTGTTCCCGTGATCTCTGATGGGCCCTGAGGGGGAGCAGACCCTGGTGCAATTGCACCCTTTGCTCCCCTGGTAGTTACACCACTGGTTGCATTATTGTTAATATTGTATCAGCCATAGTTCCAATTATATCTAGACAAGGGGTTGCCTGAAATCAGGTGTTTCTATAAGAATTAGCATTGTTGCCAACCCTACCCTAATCTAACCTTCACACTTGGTCCCCCTGCCACTGCTCCAGGCCCCCCACACCATGTCTCCAAGTTACATGTAAAATACCATACAAAGCAGCGCATGGTGCCAGCTGTGACCATGGGAAGATTGTAATGAAGGCTTGGGGAGGCTAGACTTGTCCTAACCTACCCCCATATATTTCCTAGTTGGTACTGCAGCTAACACTTGTTATGGGGTAATTATACATGATATTTGGAATGTATTTATAACGTGTTCTGGGGGGAAATGTATATTGAATATAGTCTGTTATATGTTCTGGGATGTATGAAATGGAATCTTATATTTTTATTTTTTCTGTGGTATTACCCATGAAACTGGCACTACATGAATCCTGCAGTGTGTTCTGCATAAAAATTGCCACTGAATTTATCCTTCCATGTGTTCTGGGACATTATTTATTGAATTCACCCTGGAATAGTATGAATGAATCTGTGTAGAAAATGTTTTGATTTATGTTTTTGATTTATTTATGAAAAATTCAATTTGTGAGGTTTTAGAGTTTTGTATCTTCTTCAAATACTCACAAACAAATAGTGTTTGCTTATTTATTAAAAAAAAATCAGAATATAAAAGCCTTGAATACAATCATGGAAAAAACAAGCTCAAAAACTTTAATTTGTGAATTTAGAAGCTCAAAAAATAGAATTATTGAGTTTTCAAGCTCAAAAACTCAAATGTGTGGGTTTATAAGCTCAAACAACTAAAATTGTTGAGTTTATATGATCAAGAAAATACAATTTGTGAGTCTACAAGCTCAATAAACACACATTTGTAAGTTTGTAAGCTCAAACAACTCAAATTTGCAAATTTTAAGACCAAACAACTCAAATGTGTGAGTTTATATAAGCTCAAAAAACTTAAAAATCTTGAATGAATTAAAAAAATGGCTTGTACTGTATTTTGCCCAGGACAACTCCCATTTACTTTGACATGAACTCACAAGCTTTTAGATGCCCAAGTTTTACATTCGAGTTTTTCGTGCTTAATAAATACCAAGCATTACATTTTTTTTAAATATAATTCAAATTTGTGAGTTTAAAAAGAATTTAAAAATAATTTAAATTGCGGCAAAAAATGTATTCCGAACATTGATAAATCACCCCCTTATTCTCCCCAAACACAACAATCATCCTCTGCCAATGGCCGTGACTGGCACCTATAGGATTAAAGAGCTTTCCTAGGAAATGATAAACTTGCCATTCTCCTGCATTCAGTCCAGATGCTCTTTGCTGTTTACTATTAAATGAACCACAAAGCAAATGCTAATCACATCCCTTAAAGTTTTCACATCAATAACAAGTTTCAAAACTTTCTTTTTTATCCCTGTATCTATAAATAAAAGGGTGACAGTGGGTGCAATGATGAAGATGAAAGATTGCCGTAAGTGAGAAATTATTGCGCTCTAGTAGCCTGCACCTGCACTTTTCATTAGTTTAATGTCAAGGTGATTTCTAATTAGCAAATGCAAATATTTCACTCTTCAAATGGCCTGTCACCTCTGTTTTAATGAGATCCCAGATATAGAACATAAACTCATTGTTGTGCTGCAGAATAAAACACAATATGCTCTATAGTACAATGTGTGACTTATAAATGAAACATATCATTGTGAATATATATATATATGTATATATGTATATCTATATATATATGTATATATATATATAAACTTCTCCATAGTGGACAGCACTCCATAATCAATCAGACTGAGTAAAGCATTAGATCTTTGAAAGGTTTATTGGTATATATATATATATTTTTTTCCATTGTGAATATATATATATAAATATATATATATATGTATATATATATATATATATATATATGTATATATATATATATATTGTTTTTTTTTTATTTTAATTTTTTTTTCTTTTTTCCCCGTACTTTTGTCCGGTTTGTTTTTGTATTACTATTCCCATGCGTACTACCTATGACAGACTCACTCTGCTCGAAATCGGGAAGAGATGCACAACTTCTATGCCAAATCTGCTGATAGAGATTCTGCTGACTGGGCTTGCTTACAGCACCAGAGCTCAGAACAAAGACCGGGACTGTGAGATGCTGCTGGCCGAGACGCAAGCGCTGCTCTCGTAAACAAAAGCGAGGAAAGTGTGCGGGCGTTAGCACCAGGCTAAAGGCTAACCCAGTCCGACCAGCGCTACCGTCAATCCTGCTCTCGAACGTTCGCTCCTTGGACAACAAGATGGATCATCTGTGGCTCCAGCATTCAAGCCAGCAGAAATAAAGGACTGTTGCATCTTTATTTTCACGGAAACATGGCTAAACACAAACATCCCTGACTCGTATATCCAGCTAGCCGAGCTAGCCTGCCGAGGTGGCGGTTTGTGTATCTATATCAACAAACTCTGGTGCACGAATTCTGCTGAAGTGACTCGCCACTGCCACCACAAGTAGAGTTTTTAATTGTTAAATGTCGGCCTTTCTATCTGCCGAGGGAATTTACTGCAGTACTAGTGGTAGCTGTGTACTTGCCGCCTAGCTCAAATGTTAACCTGGCACTGGGAGAGCTGTACGAGGCTATCAACAAGTTTCAAACAACACACCCGGATGGATTTATCGTTGTTGCTGGCGATTTCAACCACACGAACCTGAAGTCAGTGCTTCCCAAATTCTTTCAACATGTGAACTTTGCCATAAGGGGAGAGAACTGCTTGGACAAAGTCTACACGAATGTGCGCGGCGCCTACAAAGCCTTCGCGCGCACCCACATAGGTTCCTCCGATCACCGGACAGTGATGTTATCACCCACATACATATCGCTGCTCAAACGCACAAAACCAGCCAGAAAGACCATCACAGTCTGGCCGAGTGGAGCTGTGGAAGCACTTCAGGACTGTTTCGACTGTACAGATTGGAACATGTTCAGGGAGGCTGCTACCCACAATGGCTCCATCAACTTGGAGGAGTACACAGACTCTGTGACCTGCTACATCAACAAATGCATAGAGGATGTTACCGTCTCCAAAACTGTCACCACGAGAGCCAACGAAAAACCCTGGTTTACAGCAAAGGTTCGTGCACGGCTAAGAGAGAGAGATGCCACTTTCCGATCAGGGGACAGAGTTGCTCTTAAAAATAGCCAGGGCCAACCTCTCTCGAACCATCCTACAAGCAAAGCAGGAGTACACCTTGAAGATTCAAAAGCATTTTGACAACTCAAAAGACTCACGCAACTTATGGCAAGGCATTCAGGCTATCACACAGTACAAGCCTGCGCGGAGCAGCAGCGACGAAGACGCCGCATTCCCAGAGGAACTGAACAAGTTCTATGCACGGTTTGATGCGCTAAATAAAGAGCCTGTGAGGAAAGCCACACTTCCTCTCACCGACCAAGTCATCTGTCTACCCGCGGCCGACGTGAGGCGAACCTGAACCAAGGTCAATCCACGAAAGGCTGCCGGACCAGACAACATTCCTGGTTGTGTGCTCAGAGACTGTGCTGATCAGCTGGCTGACGTCTTTACTGACATTTTCAACACATCGCTAAGCCAGATGATCATCCCCACATGCTTCAAGTCCACCACCATCATTCCAGTGCCAAAGAAATCTTCAGTAACCTGACTGAATGACTACCGCCCTGTTGCACTAACCCCAGTCATCATGAAATGCTTCGAGAGACTTGTGATGGCACACATCAAGAGCACCCTCCCCCGCTCACTGGACCCACTACAATTTGCATATCGGCCAAACAGGTCAACTGAGGATGCCATATCTTCTGCACTCCACCTCTCACTAACTCATCTGGACAAGAAAGACAGTTATGTGAGAATGCTGTTCATAGACTTTAGCTCAGCATTCAATAACATCATCCCTCAAAAGCTGAGTGGGAAACTAAGAGAGCTGGGATTGAGTACCACTTTGTGCAATTGGATCTTGGACTTTCTGTCAGAGAGGTCTCAGCACAGGAGCTCCTCAAGGATGTGTTCTCAGCCTGTTGTTGTACACATTGCTGACACATGACTGCATAGCGAGACACAGCTCGAACCACATCATCAAGTTCGCCGATGACACAACTGTGGTGGGGCTCATCAACCACAACGACGAGTCAGCGTACAGAGATGAGGTTCAGCAGCTGGCAGTCTGGTGCAGTGAGAACAACCTGTCACTGAATGTGGATAAAACGAAAGAGATGATCGTCGACTTCAGGAGAACTCTCCCTGTTCACACACCACTCAACATCAACGGCTCCACAGTAGAGACAGTAAAGAACACCAAATTCCTGGGAGTCCACATCTCTGATGACCTCACCTGGACCACCAACACCGCCTCCATTACCAAAAAGGCTCAGCAGCGTCTTCACTTCCTAAGACGACTGAAACGGGCCAGCCTTCCGCCTCCAACCCTCACAGTGTTCTACAGGGGCACAATAGAGAGCGTCCTGACGAGCTGCATCTCCATCTGGTACAGTAGTGCCAGCTCTGCTGACCGGAAAAGTCTAGAGCGGACTGTCAGAGCAGCTGGCAACATCATTGGAGTGGCTCTTCCATCACTGCAGGACATCTTCCACAAGCGCTGTGTAAGAAAGGCCTCCTGCATTGCACCGGACTCCACACACCCCTCACATGGACTGTTCACGCTGCTCCCATCCGGCAGACGCTTTCGCAGTATTAAAGCCCGAACAACCAGGCTGCGTGAAAGCTTTTTTCCACAAGCGATCCGACTCCTCAACTCACTGCCTGCCCTCCCACTACATTCCAGACACACCTCAACTGTGAACTTAACTTTGTGAACCGTTAATTTATTTGCACAATTCTAAAGGTTTACACATGTATATATCCCATTTCTGCCAATATATTGCACATTTCATGTTTACATATTAATTGTGTATTTTTAAGTGCCTTTTTGTGATATGTACTAGCTGGAGCCACTTCGTCTCGTCTCACTGTATATTTGTATACTGTTGAGATGACAATAAAGTTTACTTTGACTTTGATATATATATTAGCACAGAGATTTGAATGGCTAAGCACTGATAAACAGAAGATATTGATGTGCCTATATGAGAACAGTACTACTGAGTTTATGCAAATATTATAAGAATTGGGCAAATTTGCACCTGGGCAATAACCCATAGCCACCATTGTTTTTATTTTTTTCCAACCAGCTACAGGAAGAATAATGAAAGCAAAAATGATATTGGTTGCCTTCGGATACTGGCCAGGTGCAAATTTGCCCAATGTTAATACATGAGCCTCATAATAGTAATAGCATAAATCATTCCCAGTATACCTGTAAAAGCATCTCAAACGTCTCCTCGTCTCCTCATTGACTTTTCTCAATTGGCCCAACCAGGGACAGTCTAATCAGCTGAAATTACAGTGTCACTGTCTCCAGCCCAACCCTGACCCTAATACTGCTCTTAAACTCTAAAAATATAGTATCTATTAATTTTAAAAACCACGAAAAATGCTAATACAAAAATTTGCCCTGTTGTCAGTGGGTTAGGGTAGGGGGGGGCTCAGCCTTATTCCATTAAGAGTTAAAGCACAGCCACTTGACTAGAAGTCTCTTGTATACCAGCTTCTGGGAAACAGACATGGTGCATCAGCCTCTTTTCCTGCTCTTCTCAGTCTGCTCTCCTGCTGTGACTTTTCAGCCTCTTCTCCTGCTCCTGCTGCCAAAACTACTGTTCACTTGACCTTGCTGTAATGTAATTGGGCCCTAGCAGAAGAAAAAACATCCAAACCTATGAGGGGAGTCAATAGTAACAACATGGCTACCCCCTAAAGTTTACACCACTATGGGAAAACCCCTTGCCATCTCTATATCAATAGGTAGTTATAGCCAAATGGCAATCTACACCTGGATAGATGCCACCTTCTGCCACCCATGCTTACACGGACCTACCCTATATCTAAGATCATGAGGACTAACAACCAAAGGGAAACCAGAAATCCCTACTTGTTCACATGCCTTAGCTAACTGTGGTTTAACTAGAGGCCCCCTCGGCCCCAGTACAATATGACACCTTGGCTCCCTTCATTGAAGTCTACATCATGAACCCTGAATTATCAGGGGTCAACATACCATAAGTATAGCCATTTGTTTTCAACAGATTTAATTGTAAATAATTGCCAATCCCTTCAGATTGTAAGCACTTGTAAGCAAGGATTCTCAAAAGATTTATCTTAGCATTTTCTAATTCTTGTTTTCAACTCATTTGTGAACTATCAAATGCCCTTTCAGGTCTTTGAGCCCTGCATTGCCTAGAGCTATGCCCCAGTCCTTCTGTATCAATCACAGAATCCAAATACACGCAAATTATGTCCCTCTCCAGGGTCAATGGGACATGCAGTGCTTATGTAGATTATTACAGGATTGTCTATATGCCCATAGGCTGCTTTCTGAATCAATAAACAATGCTCAACATCCTTAATAGCACAATTACAATAAATAATCTCATCCTGCTGAACTGAGGCCTCAAGAGATGACACAGAAAAACAGAAAATAAATTATTTTATGAACGAGGGTATGACCTGACATTCCGAATATTAAATGGCTTGAGACTGTGAGAAACCTTCAACATTTTCTCTGTTTCATTCAGTTTCTGACCTGGGTGAAGGTACAGAAAAACATAGATGATATAGGGTGACCTAGATCATACATGTTGTTTCTCTTCTTTTTTAAGATGAAGGGATCATGTATTTTACATTTAAAGGGTATGAGAGACAGGAAGAGTCCCACCAAAGAATCTGCAGTAGGCAGTGAGGTCCACAAGTGCAGAGAGACTGTAGGGGAACAGCTCCAGCCTTGAAGAAAGTAACACAGTGGCCATCTCCAAGGGTAGACAAGAGAGGCAAAATATGTACAATAAAGTGTGTGCAGAATAGAGTATAGGAACCGTCACAAAGAACTAACAAGGATTACAAGTAAAAGTAAAGGGTGACATGAGTGGTAAGGACTACACTGGAGACATCTATCCCCCACTGTAGCTAGGGCTGAACTCTGAACACCTCTCAGTGTTGGGTTCCCTATTACCCAGGCTCTTTCTTACAACAACTAAATATTTAGAAAAGCCATAAAGAACATTTAGTCCCTGTATGTTATATACTGTAATTCCAGACCCCAGCATTCCTGGTGTATACAATTGGCTATAAATTAATGGTATGTCAGATAATTCAAGGTGACTCATTACCAAGTGGAGACACGATGCAATCATGTGCTGCTTCCTTTACCATCCTCTACATAATATTTCTCTCCAGTTTCCTACTAATAATTGATAAATTATAAGGTTACTATTCTTCTGAGCAAATGGAAGAGACCTTACTCTCTCGATGGAGCTAGCAGTACTAATATTATATTTTGTTTTTACAAGTTTTATTAAGTTTTACATTAAACAAGTCAGTTTTTAACAGATGTTCAGTGAATATTATTATTATTATGAAATTCTCTCCAACTGAACTGCATTATTTACCATACTTATGGTATAGTAATATTTAGCCTCTAACCCACCTCTGTGGTCTAGACTACACAAGTGTTTTTTCATTAATAAAATGACAAATGCAGACACAATTACAAGGGACTAAATCATTTGATAGTTAGAACACACCTAGTAACAAGGCTCTATCTTATCCCTATATCCAGAAACCCTCTCTGTTCATTTCTCTATATCCTACTTTCATGCTCTCACATCAACCTCTATAAGTTAAAGGCTTAATCCTTTGGTATACCCATCCAACTCTTTCTGCCACTGCAATCTATACTGCCAGATATACAGGTTAATGTGAGATTGAGTGACATCAATAAAGATCTGTTTGTAGCTGGAAAACCACCTCAACTTCTCTTCCAGCCTCTAGAATGTCATCTCAGCTAATGTGCTGGCTGTCCTCCCGGGGAGTTCCAAGTTCAAATCCTGGGGTGGATGATTTCCTGGTCATTTCAGGGTTGTTTATGCCTGTGCAGAACCCTTTCATTTTTGTTTGGCTGCATTCAAGAGTGACTACTATTTTGGAGTCTGCAAAACCAGTGCCCTGTGTGACTGTTATAGGGCGCATGCAGCAAATCATATGCACCATCTGACTCACTCGAAAGACCACCACCTGGATTGATGAGCTTTCGGTGCAGGCAGGCAATGCGATTTTGCCCCATATTTTGCCCTTCCATATTTTTCCAGCTTGCCCTTCCATCTCTCTTAAGTGATTTCCTTTGGTCCATCTAGTATTCTTGAAGCTCAATCAAGCTGAGCTGCTTTGGTGCGGAGTTTTTAGCGCAGGCGGGAATCAAACTCAAAACCTTTTGAACCAGAGGCATGCAACTTAAAGGAACAGTAACACTAAAAAATGTTATGTGACAAATCCACTCTAAACTGCTTCAATAACAACTCTATTGTGCATAAAGTTTATTATATTCAATGCTTTGTCCAAAAAACATATTAAATCTCTGCTTCCGGATGTACACTGTAGAATGTCGAAAGCTGCATTTTCCTCAGGCTAACGAGTAACCGACCTTCACTAATCTCGTATACTTTTTTTTGTTAAAGCAATTTGCCAAGGTCAACTGCAGGCTGATGCTAGGCAATCCCCAAAAAAGGTTCTGTATGGGGGAAAAAACCCAAGTTGATGCAAAGGCACGGTAAGGGCAAGCTATTGGCATGGTAAGGGCAATGTAAGGGCAAAGTAAAGGCAAGGTAAGGGCAAAGTTAATGCAAGATAAGGGTATCATAAGGACAATGGAAGAGCAAGGTGCTAGATGGGAAGCCCTGGTCTGAAGTAGATACCTGGGTAGCTTAGAAAGGCACCCCAATAAGAAAATGAGCCCCACTTTCCATCACAGCCCCCCCTTTGCAATAAACCAGGGGGCCAGACAGCTTGTTCTTCCATCACACAGACCATCCGACTGACTACAACTGCAACCACCCGGATCAATGAGCTTTTGGTGCAGGCAGGCAATGAGATTTGGCCCCATCTTTTGACAGGCAGCTTGGCCCTCCATCTCAATCCAGTTTCTTTTTTTGGTCCTTCCAGTATTCTTGAAGCACAACTAAGCTGAGCTGCTTTGGTGCCAGGTTTTCAGCAAAGGCAGGAATCAAACGTATGACCATTCGGGAGGCCTCGCTTAGTGAGGAACCTGGTGTTTTGTATTAACTCTATTAGGCGGAAGATGGACTGCTGGCATTGCCAGTCAATGTAGAGGCACAAGGGGACATTCGGTTGTTGCGGTCATCTAAAACGTTCCCCAGAGGGATTAGGCTCTGCCGTGTGGGCCTCTAAAGTGAGGGGAGTTCTGAGTTCAAATCCCAGGGTGGATAATTTTCTGGTCCTTTCAGGGTTGTTTATACCTGTACAGAACCCTTACATTTTTGTCTGGCTGCATTCAAGAGTGAAGCCCCCCAAGGGTAAGAAAGCCACGAAGAAGTAAGTAGTTTAGCAGAAAGTAGAGGTAAGAATGGATTCACTGTGTTTTTCTTTAATGTCTACAATATTAAGTAGGAGCTGGTAGAGGTGGTTAAGTAAATTAGGGACAACTTGGCCAGATCTTCTTACTTTAAAGTAAAAGGTAATTCAACTAAACCAGTTTTTAATATATAAGCACAAAAAATTGATCATATTATCTTTTTTCATCTTACAGGAAAATAAGGCTCTTTCTCTTTTAACAATAAATAGGTTTGTTAACTCATACAACTGTCTGGAGAAAGGGTATTTTATAATTTCCAGTGCCTGGTCCATTAAGCCTTTAAACCCACACTGATTACAGATGAGAAAATGCTCGTCCTTCACTTCTTAGAAAAGGCCATTTCTCTGCCTGGAAGAT
This sequence comes from Xenopus petersii, assembly GCA_038501925.1. Classification (NCBI taxonomy): domain Eukaryota; kingdom Metazoa; phylum Chordata; class Amphibia; order Anura; family Pipidae; genus Xenopus; species Xenopus petersii. Next base: position 119,905,857 of record CM076681.1, read on the forward strand.
ACAGAAAAAGCAGCCAGATTCTCTCTGCACAAGCACTCCCTGCTGGCTCATAGCCATTTGCCAGTTTCAATGTGATATGTTGTCAGTTCCAGTTCTGTCACCCTGGCACATATATGTGGCTGAAACAACGTAACAAAGTTATTTTTTCACTTATATTATGCCTTTTATTGTCTGCTGTGTTGCTTCATTATACCACATTGTCTTTCAAATGTATAATCAAGTCTTAAGTTGTTCATATCTGCAACTCATACACAAAGAACCAATTCTTCATAATTTTACTTGTTTCTATAAATAGTTCCAAATAAATGTCTACTAGCGAATGTGAAACAGCAAACAGGAAAAGTCAAGAATTCTGGGAAGAGTTGGCATGAATGACCAAGTGGCTCTCAGAAACATTAAACCTGAGTGTCAGTTACTGGAACAGAGAGGAGCAGAAGACTAATAATAAAGCAATAGGGGAAATGGGTATAGAATATAGATCCCAAGGGAAGGTACAGAAAAGATAAGTTGAAAGCCCAAATATTTGAGTTTGAGACAAAAGTAGGCAGAGGACATAAAAAACGAACTATTTTTCTATGTTTCATGTTTTGTCACATAGAAATAAGATTTAGGTGAAGTGTGGCTTTTTAAAGAGAAACCAGTTCATAAAATGGAAAACCCAATTTTGCTGAGAGCTCACACCGAACCGTTTATGAAAAAAATTATTTTATATAAATTATTCTACAAGATTCCCTTTTGTTCTGTAATAAAATAGTAGCTTGAACTTGATGGTACCTAAGTGGCACAAGTCCATATTGGTGGCAAAACAATGTTATTGAGTTTGTTTAATTTAAGGCCACATACTGTACCTTGTGGCCTTAAGGTATTGGGTCCAAATTACAAAAAGACCTCTTATCTGAAACACCCCAGGTCCCAGGCATTTCAAAATAATAGATCCCATACCTGTAATAATGGATTCCTTTGACTCCTCTCTGTGTTTTATTTTGATATTGTACGCTGCAAAAACAAAAAGCAGGGATCTAGGAAGGTCAGCGTGGTAGTATTGAAGAAATTATGCAGTTAGTCTACACTTTTTATGTGGTTGCTAGTTTTTTTCCCTATGTTTTTCTTGGTCTTTTACTAAATTTTGGGGGTAGACTTATTTACCTTTCTTTTCTGCCTTTTTAGAACCTGAAATGTAAAAATTCCTGTCTTGTTTCCAGGGCCAATTTTACAGAGCAACCATGAAGAAGGTCAGCCTGAAGCTACATGTTTACATTGTGACATACTGCCAAACTTAAATTCTACAAAAATAAAATGAAATACTTTAGAAATAACAATGAATAAATGATAATCAGATTCCCTTAGAATACCATTTTGTGCCTCATGCTAAAGGTTCATTGGGTCAGAATTCATTGGGTACGTTCCCCAGGTCCGGACTGAGAATTAAAATAGGTCCTGGCATTTCAGGTACACAGAGGCCCAATCAACCCACATAGAGGCCCAAAAAGCCTCCACCAGTCCACTAAATACTGACTTTCTATGGCACTTTATAGCAGCCCCTCTGGCATTTGCCAGAATTCACAAATTGCCAGTCCGGGCCAACTTCCCCATACTATGAGCAGGAAAGTCTCCGCTGACCTCCTCATTCCAAATCTGTGAAATCAAATGCAGAGCTGTGCCACATGCCAGTGGTTCTGCACCCGCCGGGAAGAGCAATAACAATTTTTAATATGTTTTATGAAACATTCCGCCCTTTGAGATGAAGTTGATCCAACGTTGCACTTTTAACATCATATGATAGTGACTCATTTTGTTGCAAAAACAAAGACTTTACTTGCATTTTGGCAAAACGGAAAAGGTCATGGGAAAAACAACATCTTTGCTACTGCCTAGGAGGACTGGAAAGCTGACGTCTGGAGCATTTTGTGGGGTTTTATTTTTCGTCATGCTGTCAAAATTTAGAGGTATCGCCAGTGACTTTTTTTTTTGTATTGGGAAATACTTGAATCAACAATAGAGAGGCCAAAGTTCAGCAGAATTTCAGGGCTGATATAAGATAACGTGTTGCTTTTTCCTTCCAACACAACATAATGAGTCAGTCAAAAATAGGCTTTTCTTCTTGTATTTGCATAAAGCTCCTAATTAGTCACGGAAAGAACTCCTTTCACATCAATAATAACAGTAAAGCTCTTAGAAGCATGAAGAATAAGTGCATACGGGGGGCTAATCACTAGGTCTATGGCACGGTGCCAGAGGATTAGTGTTGCCTGACAGTGGACCTTTATAAGTGCTCATTACACAGTGATCTACAGAAAATATATTTAAAAGCCCTATAAACCCCCTTCCAAAACTATTGCAGCCTAATGTAATTTACGCTCCCTATACCTTAACGAATGCTTGGCCAATCATGTATTGATTCTTAAAAGGTTTAAGATAACAGGTCATTTATACAAATGTCATAGAACCTATTGCCAGTCTGGTGTGATTGAATTATTGATCTGGATCAATAATCTGAACATGTTTATAAAATCTGCCATTTATAGAATCTGTTAGACAAAAAACACTGGCTGTATTGGGTTCAGTTGGGTGCAATTTTGACCATTTTGCTTGGCCGCCCCAGGCTTACCATTGTCAGGCCCGAAGGCTCAGTTTGAAGTGTCTGACCAAGGAGGAAGCTGGCAGGTTACACACCAAAGTTCGCGGTACAGGAAGGGATCAAGAGAAAGAGTAGTCAGCCAGGCAGGAGATCAGTTCAGGCAGCAAGTAGTCGTAAACAGGAACAGGCAGAGGTCAAATAACAAGAATCCAAACACGATGTACGTTTTGGCGCTGGCGTCTTCGCGCAGGCGTCTTTGCGCTGGCATCTTGGCGCAGGCGCAAATCCGCCGCATCCAGGCGAGGTGCCGAAGAGGAAGATCCGCGTGGCCCGCCCTGGGCGCCGCCATCTTGGACAGGACGCCGGCGAGGGAGGACGCGCTGGACTGCGCTCCTCACAACCATTCCTTTCAAAACGTATTATATAAAATGTTTTTTATTGTAGGCCTAGAGAGAGCAATGTTGCAATTATATTCCCAGCTTTACACTGCCTAGGCTAAAAATGTGTAGTTATGGGCTTATTTATCAAAAATCAAATTTGTGAGGTTTTAGAGTTTTTCTCTACTTCAAATAAACTTAAAATTGTAAAAAACTGAAATGTTTGTTCATTTGAAAATCCCAAAAATCAAGGGACCCGAGTTTACTACTGATGGCGACTTTAAAAGCATTTTTTTTTTAAAATACACATATTAAAGTCTTAATAGCAAATACAATGGAATCCCTTATCTTAATTGAATATTGATTTTCCTTCCATGCTCATTTTAGTGCCATTCCCTCAATACCCACAGGTGTCTCTTCAAATTGATAGAATTAGAATCAGTCTTTGAGCTGCTGCTTTAGTGACTCTTATCCATCTCAGCTACCTTGGCATTGGTTAAATGTTAAATTGGATATTTGCATAAGACCATAACCCTTTCCTTCTAGTGCCTTGCAGCACTGGGGTTCTGAAGTCCATTCCGGTTTGGGTACCATCAGCAAGGAGTATGTATGTTCTCTCTGCAGCTGGATGGGTTTCCTTTGGGTGCTCTGCTTTTCTCCCACACTCCAAAAACATACAGGCAGGTTAACTGACGCGTAATGAAACTGACCCTGGTACAGACCTTAGATTGTAAGCTCTCTGGGGCATTGACTGAAGCCAATATGACAGAGACCTAAGATTGTTAACTCTCTGGTGCAGGGACTGATAGGAATGTGAAAGGGACCTTAGATTGTAAGCTCAGTAGGGCAGGGACTGATGAGTATATGATAGAGGCCTTAAATTGTAAGCTCCACTGGGACAAGGACTGACGGGAATGTTATAGGGACATTAGATTGTAAGCTCGCTGGGGCAATGACTGGTAGGATTGTGACAGGGACCTAAGATTGTAAGCTCATGGTGCAGGGACTGAAAATGTGATAGCGAAAATAGATTTTAAGCTCCACTGGAGCAGGGACTGATGGGAATAATCTCTGTAAAGGGCTGCATAAATATGTCAGCGCTATATAATAACAGTGAAATTTTATTAAACTTTTCAAACTGGTCTCTTTCACCTTGAGTAATGTCAAAAACAAACCCACTTTCAAGGCTTACATATATATATATGTTCAAGGAGAAATGATGTGGGGGATTGTGTGAAAACCTGAATAAAGACACTTAAATATTTCCTAATATATATATATATTAGAAGGAGATATTGCAAAATACAATTGTTTACTGAGCTATTGTAAACTAGTGTAGTAGTGTAAACTGCTATTATTCAGCCTTCCTGCCATTGTCACAGAGCCAGACATATTTCCTAAGAAAACATAAGACTGGGGGGTCTGCATGCTGCATTATATCTTCGGGTCAGTTCAGTATAAAGTTATTTTCTGGTTATTCTGTGCCAACTGCATTAGGCTAAAAACAAAACAAACAAAAACATGAAAACATTTTCCCAATCCCACCAAAAGCGTAATTAATAATAAACGTTATTAATAATGTAACAAATACATTTATTATAGTCATCATTATGCTTAGGCGTGCAATCTTGAGCAATCTTGAGATATCTCACAATTATATCTGCGGCTTCACCAATAGCAATAAAGATAATCTGTAAGAATAATAATAGTCACATCCTATGCCACTGACTGACATTTGCCTGAGCCAACAAGCTGTTATATATGTGAATCCTTGCTGTATGTACCTGGGGATGACCTGGGATGACAGTGTGTCTAGTGGTCAGTTCCCAAAGTGAAAAAAACTAAAGAAAAGGTAATTCATAGTATCCAACTCATGTTATCACTCCCTTAAAAATTAGATCTTAGAGGCACAGTAGAAAGTATGCAGGAAAGCAGATTTCCTATATCAGTTAATGGAAAAATCCTGCCATAGTTATAAACTCTGGGATATATATATATATATATATATATATATATATATATATATATATATACACATACACACCCTGACGAAGGCTTCTGTGCAGAGCCGAAACGTTGGATCACCAATAAATCACCACTTTCATTTGAATTATTGACTTGATGTATTTCCTTGGAGTGCTGTCAATCCCTGCATTTTGTATATATATATATATATATATATATATATATATATATATATATATACAGTTTGCAAGTGAATTTCTATCTCTTATCTGTCCGTGTCCAACTTGCTTTGTAAAGCTTAGCTGCCTTTCACATTGTAAGCACAACTACAGGGATGGGATCTGTTATTCAGAATGACCAGGACCCGTGATTTTCTGGATAACAGATCTTTCCGTAATTTGGATCACCATACCTTAAATCTACTATAAAATCATGTAAACATAAACCCAATAGGCTGGTTTTACCTCTAATAAGGATTAATTATATCTCATTTGGGATCAAGTACAAGCTACTGTTTTATTATTATTATTATTATTATTATTATTATTATTATACAGACAACCAAAATAATTTTTAAAAATCTGGAGTAAATTGGAGTCTATGGGAGACGGCCATTCTGTTATTCAGAGCTTTCTAGATAACAGATCCCATACCTGTATATGGATTATTCCATTTGCTGCATTTGCCATATACAGTATAATAACAAGGGACACCCCTTATTATTAGTCCACATTTAGGCCCTACAGTTAGGTACAAAATACTGTTTTATTGCATTTTTAAAAAATTGAATTAATCAAGTAAAATGGAGTCTATGACAGACAGCCTTCTTGTAATTCAGAGCTTTCTGGATAACACGTTTCAGGATTCCTGTTATATTCTTTATCTATATTTAGCCAGAAACGCTCAGACATTCAAATGTTAAACATAGATAAATATAGAGTCTTCCCTGCTGCTTGTTTGTATGCCTAGATACAAAACCTTATACAGTGGTCTATTAGCCAGAATACCTGGAGTTTTCCAGAGAAGAAATCTTTTGGATTGCCATAAAGTAAGTCTACTAAAAAAAAATCCCTAAAGATGGAATAAACTCAATAGGAGCTCAAAAAAGAGCTCTGTGGGAGATGGCATTTGTGTATATATCTGGATAACGGGTTGCCAGATATACCTGTATAATATAGGCGATATTGCCCCTGTATTCCAGTATAAAGTATATTAGTAGATATGATGGAGTTCCAGGAACTGGTCCAATTGCATCTTGGAGTTAGAAAGGCGTTTTTCCCCTCTGAGGCAAATTGGAGAGGCTTCAAATTGGGTTTTTCGCATTCCTCCTCTGGATCAACTAACAGTTAGGCAGGTTATATATAGACTTAAAAGGATAAACATGATGGACCAGTGTCTTTTTTCAACCAAACTATGTTACTATGTAATAAATATGTAAAGCACTTCATGCTTATATGTCACAGTCGGGGTACATTATTCTCTGTATTTTAAAAAAAGCTCCTAGAACAATGAGACCCTTTGGATTTGTTATAGTGCAGCTCAGGCCCTGCCTTTCCTGTAGCTCCAGCGTGACCTGCTCAGTCATTGGAGGCAGTTTCCCTTTGAAGAAGGTTATTCTTAGTTCATGCACATGTCCCACCCATATGAATGGAACGCTTGGGTGTGAGCCACAAGGCATGAATATGGACGCTAAAGAAAAATCACCATTGGTATGAAAACATGATAGACTTACTAATATTTCATAATATAATCAGTATATGGTTAACAATTCATTTATTTGCCATCCTTGTTATAACTAGTGATGGGCGAATAAATTCGCCAGACATGAATTTGCAGCGTATTTCCACATTTTGCAGCAAGGAAAATGAATTAAAATGAATTCAAAATTGGCGCGTGCATAAAAATTTTGGACGCCCATTGCATTTGGACCAAATAGTCGGGCGTACAAAAATTGTCGCTTGCGTCAAAATTGACGTGCATCACAATTATATCGACACCCGCCTAGATTCGCCCATCACTAGTTATAACTGAAGCCCGGGCTGTGGTTCAGGCAAGGGGCATATACAGGGAATGTTTTTCTTCTGTACTTCTACTGGCTTCAAATAAAATACATTACACACAGGGCTTTTGACAGCAATGTGGCGCTGTGTGTGTGACTACTTGGCTAACTGTGATGGCACCAACCATGTAGCACTGCAAACTAGGATGACACAATATACTGTACTTATTACAACCACAACAGTGCTGACTCAACTTGTACTGTTCATTGGGACTTGGCTGCCTTCACTAGCCGGAGCTTCTATAGTTTACATTACCCAAAAGGGAGTTAAAAGTACAGATTTTGATGTACCAGCCTCATAGATTTCTTTTTTTTGTTTTACCCCCCAGTGTAACCTAAGGGTTGATTCTATGGATGACATCATAAGTTGATTATAATACCAGTCCTCCAAAAGGTATAGGATAAAACTTTGAAATAAATGATAAGAGGTGTGAAGATGAGACCTTTATTGGCTAACTAAGATAATAATCACCAATTTCAGAACGTTTCAGTTCCATTTCCAAAGCTGATTTCTAGCCATATGGACTTTAACTTCACATTCCCTTGACATTGAACAAGCTAGACTGACCCTAGAATGGCATAAAAAAAAAAAAAAAAAAAAAATATATATATATATATATATATATATATATATATATATATAGACCATCTGATTTGCTACTTAAATAGAAATTGTTAAAAAGAAATGCAAATTAGGATATGAGCTTATATTTTGTGTCTCTGTGTCAAAATTGAGGATGTTATTGTCATCAATAAAGCAATTGTGATTGGTCCATTTGGCAGTTGATATGGAAACCATCTCACTCTCACACTTGTGGTGCAGATGTAACTACCTTTGGCAGATGCTGTCTGTTAATTCATTCTTTACCAAGCTGGCATTCCATTGGCTTGTATGTGGCTTCTGTACCTGACCAGGGTTTATACAGATACTGGTTGGGAAAATCCAATCTGCCAAGACCTCATACTTCATATATTTGGAGGTGACATGAGAGCAATTAGCTGTCCCTCGAATGAACCATTGAGAGGCCAACTTCACCTACAGTGTACCTTGAGGTGACTTGATGACACCATCAGATTGATCATCAGATGTTATGGTAGATGCTTGCATTATGGATCCATGTTCTGGAGGTGGAATTTTAATCCTGGATTTAATTATTTGTCATGCACTAATTGCCATGAGGTCTTTTGAAAGAAACATTTTTGACAATATTGACCCAATTTAATTCCTCCTTTTCATGCTAAAGAAAGAGAGGGTCTAGACACACTGGTCTTGTCTCATGAACAGTGACCAGGCCATCCAGCATGCTGTGAAAATATCATTGGGTTCATAGGATCAAGGACAGGCTTAGACTTTTCAAAAACATGTGCAACAACTTATTGGCAGATTTTATAACCGGTAATGGTTTTTGGGTTAAACTGGCATAATTTCTTGAGAAATGATTTTTTAATGGATTCCAAATAGTTTGGTAATTATATCCCTGGTGTATCAAATTTGACCAGTAAATGTGATACACCAGGGATACAAAGAGTGTAGTGTGTAGTGTTTGTGTAGGCCAATCTAATCCAGCAGATGGAGCTTGTGGTGTGAGGCAGCTAAACATGAGTAAAGTGATCCTTATTGGCAGCTAAATAATGTGTGTGTCTTAAGCGAGTGTGTGTGATTCTGTGTAATTTGTGAGCCTCGGCTGGAATATTTACAAGTTAATTTTCCAATCACTATAATTTGCAGTGCGTGTCTTCATATATATAAAAAGGAAGGCAGAAAAAAACATCTTACGGCATTTGTTCCATGTGGTTATTGCAGCTGTTTCTCCTCGGTTCCACCCGCTTATTGTTGAACTAATGCCTCAGTGTAAATGACACATTTCTAACTGTGCCTGGAATGTATCTGTATATTTGCTTCATACAGTTCATTATAGGGCCTTTTTTGATATGGGTGGAACCAGATAGTGAATATCATTGTTTAGGGATGGAAGTAGTGATTTAGTAAAAGAGATATCCCTGCAAAGTGAGTGGCCCTGGTTTAGTGTTCTCTCACCTAACAGAAGGTTAAGAACCTACCTCTGTGTTTAATGATCCCTAGGTAGGATTTTCATGTAGACTTCTCTAGGTGGATGTCACATAATGTCAGTCCCATGTGGTATTGGCATTAAAGCTATAATTAGTTTATTGGTTCCCCCCAGACCGTGCCACCATTAGAAATCATGGGGCCCCACACAACAAAATTTTGTGGACCCCCTGGGCACAACCTACCCCCACCAAAGGCCCCACCCCAGACCCTGCACACCCCGAAGCCACACAGACATGAGTGCTAAAATCCAGGGTACCACCAAAAAAGTTTAAAAAAAAAAGCATCATTGGTGGCCAGGACCTCAATCTGTCTTCATTCTGGAGTTGGGTGTAAGATGAATGATCCGATATATCTTATAGGGGGGATCCTTTTGCCTACAAGATGTATTAGAGCTCACAAGACATCATGTCTCTCTATATGCAGAATTTGTGCAAAAGGCAATTATTTTGTTAGATTTTGTTTGTACTGGAATCAGTTATTTGAGTGAGCTCTAATATAACTTCTAGGAAAGTGAGCCCCTCCTATATAATATATATCGGATCATTCATCTGACACCCAACTGCTGCATTATGAGAGAATGAGGAGAAACAGATGCTGAGAGAGGAATAGTTAATATAAACTTTGATTTCAGAAACAATGCAGAATTGATTGTATTTATACATTTTCTTACTTCTATATGAGGAAGCTGATATTAAATTTTCATTTTTGTGATAGTTCCCATTTAAGGTCCCCCTTATCGCATAAAATGGGGACAGATATAGGAAAATATCAGTTATTCCAAGAATATTTAGGACTGCAAATATATATATTCACCCCCAGATCACACCTTATCTAACATTACAGAGAGTCTTTCAAGTGTATCTATAAATATATATTCAACCCAGGTCTCTCCCTACCTGCCCTCAGGCTAAGCCCCCACACCACTACTCTAAGCTCCCCGTGTAGGACCAACCTCACTGTTTGGTAACTATAGGTAAAGGACCTGTTATCCAGAATGCTGGGGACCTGGGGTTTTCTGGATAAGGGGCATTTCTGTGATTCAGATCTCCATACCTTGTCTACTATGAAATCATTTAAACATTAAATAAACCCAATTGGCTGGTTTTGCCTCCAATAAGGATTAATTATATCTTAGTTTGGATCATGTATAAGCTTCTGTTATACGTGATCCCAACTAAGATATAATTAATCCTTATTAAAAGAGAAAAAGGAAATCATTTTTAAAAATTGTAATTATTTGGATAAAATTGCGTCTATGGGACAAATTTACTAAAGGGCGAAGTGACTAATGCTGACGAAAATTCGCCAGCCTGATGTCATTTCGGGACTTCGCTGATTTACTAACAGGCGCTGGTGTAAATTCGCTAGTGAAGGAATTGTAGCGCTACTTCGCACTCTAACGCCAGGCAAATTTTTTGCTCTGGCGAATGGACGTAACTACGCAAATTCACTAAGATGCGGATTTTACTGAACGTTACCTCTTGCGCCAGACTTGCTTTGCCACCTCAGACCAGGCAAAGTGCAATAGAGTAAATAGGAGTTCCTCAAAAAAAAAATTACATTTTTTCTAAGTCCCAAAAAACGAAGACGACTTTTCAGTTTTTCAGGGTGATAGGCTGCAAAAGATCGTAAATTTTTTTTAGGGTTCACAGCTTCCCCCCTACATTTCCTAACATATGGCACATAAACTATACACTGGGCTCATGTGTAGGGCAATATAACACCTATATTTTATTTTATTAAGGTTTCCCGGGCTTGTGTAGTGTAATGGCAAATTTTTGGAGGTTAGTGAATTTGCCCCTATGGGAGAGGGCCTTCCTGTAATTCAGAGATTTCTGGATAATGGATCTCATACCTCTACTACTAAAGATGGAGAGAAATTCCTAATTTACCACCTTAAACATTGATCTAGTGGTTTAACTGGCACAATAAATGGGGTAATTTCCCCTGGCCCTCTGTTGTGTGGTGTCTTTTTATTCCAACTCATGTAGCAGTGTGCAGACTTGAACAGAATTGTGCCTGTATATAAGTGTATGGAGTACACTAACGGGGATGCAAAGCTCTAAGCATGATCACTTACATGATTCCCAAAATTGTCTACCATGTTCTCCTCCCCCGATTCCCTAGTTTATATGCTGCATCAGGAGTCTTTCATTTTGTGGTCACATGAATGTCTGGATAGTGTTATCTCTTTATCCTATGGTTATTTTTATATATTGAAATATTCTCCTTCTTTGCCAGGAACTAAATAATTTATTTATATTCAGAAATAAACTGAAAGCTCTTTATGTTTCTGTCGTTCATTGAAAAAACAATTCCGCCTGACACCTTTATCTCCTGGCACATTTTGCTCTGGATGCGGATTTAGCAGCAAAGGGCAACTTATTGTTTCTTTTAATTGGAGCAAAAACAGAATCCACAACAGCCTTCTTAAAATTCAAATGCAAATTCCACTCCAAACCAAAGAACCTTACGCTGCAGAAATAAAGGCAAACTTCATGTCGTTAGACAGAACTTTTGTGAAATCGTATCCTCCCTGGGTAATTTCGGAATAACAAGGAAAAGTTTGGTTCTCATGGAGTTAGGGCTCATATGAAAGAATAAAGTAGGAAGTATCGGCAGGTGAGACGCCGGCATTACAACACATGAAATATACTTGGGAAATAACTGAGCTAAGCTTTTACAAAAGCTGTGATTTTAGATGCTGAAAACTTAACTTGAAAATAAACACAGTGATATGAATATTTATAAATATATATCATATAAAACAGAGGAAGCTGCTGTGAGTCCACATCAGATTATACTTTGCCAATACTTATTCAACTAAATTTAACATGTCTATAATACCTTTATTACATTGTGACTCCTCCCCTCAATTGGGCCCTCACTGAAGTAGTGGAAGAAGGGTCTCCAGGCTGAACTACATCTCTCAACACATTCATGCAAATAATGAGACTTGGGTAGCAGTGGTTCTTAATAGTGATGAGCTAATCTGTCCCATTTTGCATATCTTAAGAACCTGCAAAACCTGCGAAAAAAATTGGCGAAACATCAAAAAATCTAAAAAATGGGGTTTATTTTTTCACTCCAAATTAGACTTTTTTCTTGGTGACAATTGTGTCTTTTTTGTCTCTGCAACTTTTAGGTCCAAATGCATTAAAGTCAAAGGGCATTTTTCTTGTGGCAACTTTTTTCTCTATGTAATAATATTGTCTTGATGCCAACATTTTTGGCGGCAGATTCTTGCAGCAGTTTCGTGTAAAAAAGTGCAGATGTGAAATGCAGAATTTCGTCACAAATACATGCCTGGCAAAAAAAATTGCTCATCACTAGTTTTTAAGCACAAACAGTAGATTTATGGAATAGTACATTTAATTGTCTGCCATTCCTGCAGACGTTCTGGTGTGTTTAGGATAATTGTCCTATGCATGATCCAATACCATCTAAGTTTTCACATTTTCCTAAAGAATACTCTAGTAAAAAAAATAATTCAAGGTCCTATGTCTGTAAAATCTCTGCTTTACCCTACCAACACAACTTTCAAATATTATTTTATTAGGCTTTTTGAATATCTAATCCATGTTAGCATTAGCTACCCAGCCCCAACTTTTCCTTGTACCCTAGGGGAATCTCCAATAATTTATACTTTTGCATTAATTATACATTGAGGGCATCTCTACGTAACATCAGGATGTGTGTAAACAGTTCAGTTAGTCATACACATTTTTTTCTCTTTATTCCTCACTTCCTATACATCTGGGCAGCATTAATCCCTCACTATATGTCAGGATACCATATAGTGTATGTAAGGAAGGCTGCTGGCTTTGTTTTGCACATGACATGCCATTCCTAACCTCTCTCTCTCTCTTGGAGGCTGCTATGGGAGCTACTAAGTCTATATTGTCCCTAGATATCTCTCTAATGCCTCTTCTACTGCTTGGTTTGTTTTCACCCCTTGGTCATTTGGCCAGTTTCTCATTAACTCAAAGTTCATTAACTAAATATCGATTTAGTGCTGCAAAGATCATTCTTTCACAACCCAGAGTGAGTCTGCAATGGGGCTCAGTGGTTTTTTGGTGATCCCAGGCCAGCAGCAACAGCTTTCTGATCTGCAGTATCTACGTTGCTAAGACAATGTCAAATATGAACAATGACAGCAGTTAACGTTATCCATTCCATTTTTATTATATGACATTTGACTTAATTCATCCTTGAGTAAACAATGGACCTCTCAATCTCATTGCCTTGCCTGGATACTGACACTGGTGGTCAATTATATCTAGTATATTGTAAACCTTGATTCCAGTGAAAGCAGCTACTCCCCTTGGAACTCTTGGGGTGGATACAAAGTGTGGAATGAGAATGGTAAGGGAGGAAACAAACTATATCTCAATTTTAGGCAGAACTTCTAGAATTAGTTTTATGCCAGTATTAAGCCCCAGATAACGACACTCCTCCTCCTCATCAGAATTATTGAACGCAGTAGTTGTTAATTGGGTGGAGTATCAAACGATGACAATCCCTGCTCTGAATGTCTAAATGAAGAGTATATTCGAACTACAGTACAAGTAAACTATGGTTTATACATAAATATCTAGTCGCACCAATCAAGTGGACAGAAATTGAAGAACTTAGAACCCCAATGAAAACACACCAACTAATTATTACAGTTACCTAATTCTACACTTGAAATTATGTTCCAGCCATCTGCAATGGCATTTCACTGATTAAAATTGTTCTTCTAAATAAAGTAACAATTAACACTCACAGCAGAAAATATTAATATTCTGAATTATTAATTCATCTAATGGCACAGTGTGTATTCACTGTGAGCTCTTGAATTTTGATTGCACACGTGCCCTTCTTACTGATTGGAGGCAGAGGTTCATTTCCTAGAAAGTAACTTTCTAAGAAATTAATTTGAAAAAACATTTTATGTTTAAGAAAATAATTAAAAAGGCTTTGTGTATTCTAATCACTATATATATATTGTAGCTTGAAGGGACACTATGACATGTTGCAAAAAAGAAGAACTTACACTCGCACACCCTGGCTGTCCGAAGTCAAACGAACTCCAGGTGCTAGATGTTAGAGGAATTGGGCAACCTCAAAAATAGCGTAGACACAGGACACACCAGCACAGTGCTGGTGTGTCCTGTGTCTACACTATGATGACATAACAAACAGACAAACAGAGAGTGTTCTTATATATATACTGTATCTGAACACAGATGTTTTCCTTATGATTCAAGCCAAGAGCAATATCCAACTTGATTCTTAGGACTTGAGAGATTTTATTTTTTTGCCTTCTCTATTGTGAGAACTGGAGCCCACCCAACCCCATCCACCAACCATGATAGCTGACTTTATTCTTTCTTTCAAGGTGGACATAGATCTACAGTACTTGTTTTGGGAAATAACCAAACAAAAGTTCCAATTTAACAACCTAAGTAGTTCCCAAAATTGGTTTGATCTGATTCTTTGGTCATCAATTTTTTCTCAGTGGGAACCTGGGAAGATCCACCATGAGCCAACTGCATTCATGGTCCTATGCAGGGCCGCCATTAGAAATCACGGGAAATTTTTCCACCCCAGTCCCCAAGCCCCACCCCAGATCCTGCCCACTCCACACAACAGTTAAAAGACCACACAGACATCAGTGCTAAAAAAGTTAACCCCCCCACACACAAGTTATATATATATATTTAATGTATGTAGATTACACATTTCACTTTGGAAAATATATACTGTATTAGAACTACATTGACGATGACATTATTACTGAATTTCCAGTTACTGCAACAGTAATAAGGTTTATAGAGCCAAAGCCCAACTAATAAATTCTTCACAATTTAATTGGGTTCATCATTTTGTTTCTAATCCAGCGCAGGTTTGAGTAATAGACATAAAATGTCAAACTCTGATACAAGCCGGAGCCGCCAACCAATGAGGAATTTCCCTTAAATGCAGAGCATAATTCAAACACAAATGTGTGAAATTAAGTTGGCTTCAGAACTGAATCATCCATTGAAAATAGTCATTGGAATGGAGACATCTATCACCCTTAAAGTGTTTGGTTTTGCCTATTGCAGGAAGTGGACATAGAGTCCAGCATGTCAAGCTGACTAATAAATCATGCATCTGGCTAGTAGTTCCTATAGTATATCAAGTGAATCATTATGGATAGAAATAAAACCAGCTATATATAATTAGTATATCAAATTGAAAATATCAAAATTACATCAAATGGAAAATATCAGTTGGATGCAATATCAGGAGGCCCAGAGATTACCCTGTCATCGTGATTGATGTTGACAGTTAATTCTGTCATTCAGGGTGGTGTGCCGGGGCCGTCTAGTTTCCAAGTTGATTTTATGGTTACCTGGTGGCTGCAAGTTGTCTGTCTATTAGCTCATTAATTAGGAGATGTATGTGTCTATTTCCCTGCTCGCTAACTTGTTCTGTTCGCTGCATTTACTTAGCAAGAGGAAAAATTTAAGGGGATCAGGTTCCCATCGCTTGAAAGTGATACCTCACATTGCTGCAGTTTCAAATAAGCTAAGTTAAATTAAAAAATTCTGCTCTACATCTATTTGTAGATTTATTTTGTAGGAAAGCCTAGTAGCTGTATTATTACTGGAAAAACAGTTGAAGACAAAAGGCCAGGAGCCTGCCCAATAAACAGAATACTTGCCAGGCACCATTTAATTGATTAAGAACAAAAGCATTGGCAGAAGTAATTTGGGCAGGGGCGCCAACAATCCTGACCAAACATACTGTAGTGACATAGTATCAGTGTAACATTATAAGTTAGGTTGAAAAAAGTTCAACCTTTTAAATATTTTAACCTGCCTAACTGCTAGTTGATCCAGAGGAAGGCGAAAAAAAAAACATTTGAATCCTCTCCAATTTGCCTCAGGGGGAAAAAAATCCTTCCTGACCCCAAGATGCAATAGGACCAGTCCCTGGATCAACTTGTACTATGAGCTATCTCCCATAACCCTGTATTCCCTCACTTGCTAAACACCATCCAAACCCTTCTTAAAGCTATCTAATGTATCAGCCTGTACCACTGATTCAGGGAGAGAATTCCACATCTTCACAGCTCTCACTGTAACAAACCCTTCAGTAAATACAAAAGCAAAAATTAAACTGGGTTGCAGGCACCACAAAAACCCATAGCAAATAAAGGATTTAGAGATGACAATTAGTGGAAAAGTCAGACACATATGTACTATAAACCAAATGAAGTCCTTGCCATAACTTTAACTGTATAAGTATTACCAATAACAAGCTGTAGCAAAATGAGGTGCTACTGACTGACCAGCAGAGTCTGATTAGTCTCTGGTGGCTTATCAGTTGCCCTTAAAACCCCAGGCTGGTCAGTCTCTCAGGGCTCTGCCTAAGAGAGAAATAGGGGCTAATTTACTAAAGGGCAAAGTGGCTAATGCTAGCGAAAATTCACCAGCGTGACGTCATTTTGGCACTTCGCCAATTTACTAACTGCCCCTGCTGACATAATACTAACGTTACCTCTTGCGCCAGACTTTATTTCACCAGCTCAGACCAGGCGAAGTGCAATAGAGTAGATAGGACTTTCTCTAAAAAAAAATTTTTTCTAAGTCCCAAAAAACGCTGGGGTCTTTTACTTTTTTCAGGGTGATAGGCTGAAAAAGATCATAATTTTTTTTGGGGTACCCTCCTTCCCCCCCTACATTTCCCAACATATGACACCTAAACTATACAGTTGGCACATGTATAGGGCAATATAACAACTCTATGTTATTTTACTAAGGTTTCCCAGGCTTGTGTAGTGTAATGTAGTTGCTGCAACATATACGTCCATTGTACTTTAACTTGGTGCCATATGCAAATTAGGCATCGCTAGCGTAACTTTGCTTTGCTTGACGAATTAATGATAGTACAACTTTGCTACCTTTTGGCTCCCTGGACGCAACTTTGGATTTTAGTGAATTTGCGCTGCCCTGGCGGATCTACGCCTGGCGAAGTGTTGCGAAGTGAGCGAAGCCATCGTTGGTGCAACTTCAGAGCTAAGTAAATTTGCCCCATAGAAAGAGGTCTGGGATCTAGTGATGGGCGAATTTGTCCTGTTTCGCGTTGCCGAAAAATTCAAGAATTTCCGGCGAATGGTGAAAGTCAATGGCTTCAAAATTATTTTGATGCCCGTCAATTTTGATACCCACGACAATTATTATACGCGCGCCTGTTTTGGCTAAATGCATTAAAGTCAATGGGCATCCGAATAATTTTGATGCGTGACAATGTTTATGCATGCAACTTTTCTGACACACGCCCCAATTTTTTCGTGGCAGTTTTGCGAATTTATTCGCCGGTGGCGAAACAGGGAAATTCGCCGCAAATTCTCACCTGGCGAATTTATTCACCCATCACTACTGGGATCCTAACGCAAAGGAACCTATGTGCTTGTACACACAGTCACATGCGGGGAGGTCTGTAATGATGATGCCTTTTGTTATTGTCTAACTCATGTCATGTCATGAAGGAGTGACAGACTAGGCTCCAGATTCGATGTTATGAGAAAACGGTAACTCCTAATTCAATTCCAGATTTTCCCATAGATGCAAGTGATGTCACTGCTTTCACAGTCTCATCAATGATCAGAAAGATGGGGGATCGCCTGTCCTATAGATGTCCTATAGATGCCTGTCCTATAGATGTCCTATAGACACAATCAGGCATTGGACAATTCACGGTGCAATAAGGAAGAGCAGCTGTGTTCTTAGAAAGGGCCCCTGTTTAGTAAGTATCCGTTTTAGGAAAAGGCTATTTATTCCATGGCCTTATTCCAATAGAATGTGCTACACCAGTTGCTGCAACATTTGGGATTACTGAGATCTATGTAGGTATGCTGTTGATTCTAAAACCCTTGAAAATGATCCTAATGAGGACTGAAACGTTGGACCTAATATGATGTAAATAAAGAGGTGACATTTTTTTTACATATCCCATAATTTAACTTTCCCAAGTGAAAAATGCAAGGGACCAATTGGTTTTTAAGGAAGAGATATATAAATTCCACATGTATATCCCTTTGGCTAAGTTTACACCCATAAAGTAGTGCTCACCACTCAGGGAGGGGGGGATGCAATGTAGTTGCGACGTTCTATTTCCACCCCTTATAGAATATTCAGCTTTAGCCTAAAAGTACCATTGTGCTGCCCTCTAGATTCTACAGTTTTGGCTTTGCAGTGATGTGTGTGGGTCACAAAAACCATGACCTGCACCTGCAGAACCTTCAATCACCTGTGGGCTTTGGATATACCTGTACATCACTATGGCTTTAATCTATGTCATGTTCTGTATTTTCCAGCAAAACCTGGTGTGTCAAGTTAAAAGGGAAGCGCCATGGAAAGGTTTAATGGTATTGACAAAAAGCTGAACCAATCACGGGCCCTAGGGCCCAACGATTGGATCACAATGAGTAGAATCCGACAGGATTTTTAAACTTGCCCAATTGCCATCTGGTCAACATTTGGCCATATCAATTGGAGATGCTTGTTGTAGGGCCCCATTCACTGCCCAATAAGATGCTGACATAATCTGTAGGGATACATTGAATCCAGGATTCGGTTCTGGATTTTTACAGGATTCGGCCGAATCCTTCTGCCCGGCCCGAACCGAATCCGAACCCTAATTTGCATATGCAAATTAGGGGCGGGAGGGAAATCACGTGACTTTTTGTCAGAAAACAAGGAAGTAAAAAAAGTTTTCCCCTTCCCACTCCTAATTTGCTTATGCAAATTAGGGTTCGGATTCGGTTCGGTATTCAGCCGAATCTTTCACAAAGGATTCGGGGGTTCGGCCGAATCCAAAATAGTGGATTCGGTGCATCCCTAATAATCTGTAGATCAGCTTGTATCGGCCTGTGTATGGGGACCTTAAGTATTCAACATGTTTGTAGGGCAGATTGCATTAAAATCTTTAGTTTACTCAATTGTCTGTCTGTAAAAATTTCTGTTAAAATTATCCTTGTTACTGTTTCTGCCTGACAATTCATGGCACTGGCCTGTATTTATTTATTGTATCCCATTATATTGTATTCAGTTTTGAATGTCACCATTGTTGGGTAGATGACCCACTATTTTGCCCTTCCTTTTCTTTTCAATTATTTTTTACAGTATTGAACTTTTAACATAAACATTTGGGCAAGTAGCAGTGGCAATGAGTGGCGTAACTAGATATTACAGGGCCCACAGCAAATTATTTTTCAGGCCCCCAAAATGTTTAGAGGTTGACCTGTATTACCAATATGAATTGAAATTGTATATGAATTAGGGTTTCACAGGGCCCCTATACTTCCTGGGCCCCCTGCAGACACAAGGTTGTTACACCTCTGGTAGCAATACTGTTGACTAGAGAAGCCATTTTTCCATTACACAATGAACCAACCAAAAAAAGAGGGAGAGGCTAGAAATGGACTTTCACTCGATTTAACGCAACCAGGACAAGACAAAACC
This sequence comes from Xenopus petersii, assembly GCA_038501925.1. Taxonomy (NCBI): domain Eukaryota; kingdom Metazoa; phylum Chordata; class Amphibia; order Anura; family Pipidae; genus Xenopus; species Xenopus petersii. Next base: position 119,925,406 of record CM076681.1, read on the forward strand.
AGTATTATGTTATTAGCAGTTAGAATGGACAGAACTTGCAAGATACATTTGGGCACCTTCTCAATGAATACTTTCTTTCTGATAAACAGTTTAATTATTTTATGGGTTTCATGGCTTTAGAAATTTGCTTGTGACCAAAGCTGTACTGTGGATCACTCATAGTCATATGTTTTTAGTATTATAAATAAACATTTACTGACTTGGCCACTGAAATGTGTTTTCTTTGTAACAACAAGGTGGTTCCTTTTACTTTGGGATTACTATAATTTGTGGGCTCAATAATACTTCAAACCACACAATTACATTTGATGGATGGGAATTCGGCAATCACAAAATTGTGCAGGGCGTTGTGCTCCCTTATTTTACTTACATCAGCTGAAGCTGAATCTCCACGAACTGTGATGGAAAATATATTACTTGCCTGTAATAAGGGAACCACAAGACGTTAGGTTTGTTTATTTTGAAAAGTAAGACTGGTTAATTACATGTTACAGTAGTGATACAAGTTAGACATTGTGCTGTTCTACTTAGCATAAAGCTGGCCATAGACGCAAAGATCTGATCGTACGAATCAAGGATTCGTACGATTTTCGGAACGCGTGTGGAGAGTCCCGACATTTTTCGTCCGGCGGAGATCGGTCGTTTGGTCGATCGGACAGGTTAGAAAATTTCTGTCGGCTGCCGATAATATCTCTGCGTGTATTGCCGATCGTACGATTTTCAGTGGGAGACTGTCACTAGCTTTGGTTGGACATAGATATTGTACGATTGCTGTCAGGGGCAGAACATTGCTGATCTGTTCTTTAACTAATCTGACTGGTAAGACTTTGATCTGAATGGATAGTGGCGGGTCGGGAGATGGGAAAGTCCGATCGTACGATGATTTGTACGATCGGATCTTTGCATCTATGGCCAGCTTTAAGGTATTGGGATAGTTAAGGTATTACAATAGTTGTAAATTGTGCCAAATTGGAATACTGCTTCAACAATTAAGTTATTGTTCTTGTTTAAGAACCACTAGTTCCCAAATCTTTGTGAAGAGAAGAAGAGCATGTGAGGGTTATAGTCCGGCTTGAGAACTTTTAGCTCTGTATTCCTGTGAGGGCACAGCTGAGTGTATGTGTTTGTGGTCTGCAAGGAAATTATCATTACTTACCTGATACCCCAGCCCATGCTCCTGTTAGCAGAAAACTGCACCGGCCTAGGGTACTTCTGAGCAAGCACTACAAAGTGATTGTCTTCTTCTATAGGTATGGGGTCCATTATCTGGAAACCCATTATCCAGAAAGCTCCGAATTACAGAATGGCTGTCTCCCATAGACTGGGTTTTATCCAAATAATTAAATTTTTTTTAAAATATTTCCTTTTTCTGTGTAATAATAAAACAGTAGCTTGTACTTGATCCCAACTAAGATATAATTAATCCTTATTGGAAGCCAAAATGGCCTAATGGGGTTGTTTACATTATTTTACATTATTTACATTATTTTATAGTAGACATGGTATTAAAATCCAAATTATGGAAAGATCCGTTATCTGAAAACCCCCAGGTCCCAAGAATTCTGGATAACAGGTTCCATACCTGTTCTTCGTTCTTCAGTTGGCACGATAGAGTCAAAAAGCTGGCATTTTTTGTTAAAGTTTGGCTTTTTTTACTCCACTATACATAAATGCAGTGGAAGCATACATAAACAATAACTATTGCATCCAAATAATAGGAAAACATAATAAAACATTAACATGTAGAACATTGTGCACATGAGTCTTTCCATACAGTATCAGACTGGCCCACCACGATACCAGGAAAACTCCTGGTGGACATTTAAACATTTGGCCTATTTCATGGCCATTCCTTATTTCTATGAGAACAAAGAGGCTAAATAGATGGAATAATAGAGTATAGTATGTAAAGAAAAGAGACTAGGAAAATAGAGGTTGAGTGAGGAGAGGAAGAATAATAGTACTGAGAGTGACCCCTGGTCTAAGGTTTTTGGATGGGCCCCTAATCTAAGGTTTTTTGGTGGGCCCCTGGTGTCTCAGTCTGACACTGTTTCCATAAACCATACAGCAATATCCTCTTCATGCAAGATTTCAAGCTCTGGTCATACGACCCAATGCCAAAGCTAACCATATGCTGCTATGCATCCATTCTCCACAGTTTGACCCATTATCATATGATATTTATATCACCTGCTACCTTTTCAGAAAAACAAAATGATGTTCCCTGTAGCTCAAGATGAAATCTTATTCTTGGGAACACATGGACAGACAAAAAAAATAACAGCAAATTTCAGCAATTATTGACCAGATTAGCTGACACCTTTTTTTATGTTGAAAATGACTTAAATAATTGTTGTCTCCTCTGATTTGTAAAGATTTAGATCAGACATGTTGCTAAATGCTTTTGATTGATAATAATATAATTAATTTTTTTATAATAATATCATTTATTTTATAACAGTTACATAGACCATCGACTAAATGGATTTATTGGCTAGCCACTAGATCTGCTCTAATTTGAATGTCTGATTATGATTATATAAAGTAAATAAATAAATATGTGGATTGCACACTCAGACTTAAGTAAAAGATCAAAATTTATTATATCAAACAACTTACATTATAGCAGAAATCCCGACGCGTTTCGACCACCATAGTGGTCTTCATCACAGGCAAAACACTTTTAGTAAAAAAATATTAAAAAAGTCAGGATGATGATTATATAAAGGTCGGTACTGGTTACAGGCCAGTTCATTACCCAGTGATCTGATGAACCAGTGATCCAATAGAAAAGAGAAACCTGGGGGTTGTATCAAGCTGAAGCTCCGCACCCAAATGTTCATTTGATTAAAAGGATACTGTCATGGGAAAACATATTTATTTCAAAATGCATCAGTTAATAGCGCTGTTCCAGCAGACTTCTGCACTAAAATCCGATTCTCAAAAGAGCAAACAGATTTTTTTATATTTAATTTTGAAATCTGACATAGAGCTAGACATATTGTCAGTTTCCCATCTGCCCCCAGTCATGTAACTTGTATATGCACTTTAGGATGGAATTACTTTATGGCAGGCTGTTGTTTCTCTTACTCAATGTAACTGTCTCAGTGGGACCTGGATTTTACTATTGAGTGCTGTTCTTAGATCTACCAGGCAGCTGTTATCTTGTGTTAGGGAGCTGCTATTTGGTTACCTTCCCATTGTTCTGTTGTAAGGGTGCTGAGGGGGTGATATCACTCCAACTTGCAGTACAGCAGTAAAGAGTGATTGAAGTTTATCAGAGCACAAGTCACATGACTGTGGCAGCTGGGAAACTGACAATATGTCTAGCCCCCATGTCAGATTTCAAAATTGAATATAAAAAAATCTGTTTGCTCTTTAGAAAAATGGATTTCAGTGCAGAATTCTACTGGAGCAGCACTATTAACTGATGCATTTTGAAAAAAACACGTTTTCCCATGACAGTATCCCTTTAACATACCACACGATAAATTGAACTCTTTGAAAGATACTTACAACACATATTTTAGGCAACATGATGAGGACCCATTGGCCACTAAATTGTTTGAATGTTTGCTTGTCATTACCGAGGATCCAAGGCTTTGAGTGAAATGCGAAAATACTTTGTTCAGGGAATCGATAGAAAATCTTTACTGGTTTTAAAATTAAACATTGTTCAATATAAAGTGCTTTTACTGAGCAGGTAGCAGATATCAGGCAGCCTTCTTGAAGGACTTTCTTCTGCTGGATATTCAAAAGTAATACTTACAAATGCTAAGCTCGGTGGAACCTTGAAAATTATTTGAGATTCTCTACATAGTTTTCAGATTTTTCTCTAAGTAGAGATTTTGTTAGTGTGTAAGTTTGAGCCTGTAGAAAAATATTAATATATAAAGATAAAGCTGGTTCACTCTTGCTTTTTAGTTGGACTAATAGGGTACATTTACAGCAACATTTGGAGTCAATCAGAAAAACTTTATAGGACTAATAAATCAGTTGCGTTTTCCCTGCTTGCCAAAGGCAATACCGTGCAGGAAGCATTCTAGAGAAAACCTACAGTGAAAATACAATATTCGCAAGGCATCTGGATTTTACCCTGGGGTCAGTTTAGGGACAGAACCAGCAGTGTGGTGATTAGAAAGATGAACATTTCCGCTTGAATAAACTTGATTTATTATATGCTGACATTGGTGTTATGTGAGTACATATTTCTGTTCTTAGATTTCCAGGTGTTGGTGCTCTGCTGTGCACTGTGGGTTGTCATTACGACCCCATAAGCATGGATGTTACCTGGGAAAACCCTACTTGTAAAAAGAAAGACAATGAAAATGCTCATTAATATATTTATCCTTTAGATGCAGAATTCCAGCTGATAAATATGTCTTCCAATATAAATACACAAGAGCTGCTTGATGTATAACTTGTGGGTAGTCAGGGAATTTTTGGCTTGGCGGATCAGAAAAGGTCTCATTTATGAATGGAAGTGCAAGCTTGCCTCGTCTTAAATGGACACAAGGCTATATTGATACTATATTAAACCATACAAAAAGAATATTATTATGAACTTATTGCACCAGCCTAAAGTTTCAGCTTCTCAATAGCGGTAATGATCCAAGACTTCAAATTTGTCACAGGGGGTCGCCATCTTGGAAAGTGTCTGTGACACTCACATGCTCAGTGGGCTCTGAGCAGCTGTTGAAGCTAAGCTTAGGGGTTGTTAAAAATTATCAAGCAGAAAATGAGGTGTGTCTGTAATATAAGCTGATGCTGCAGGGTTGATTATTAAATTCTGATGCTAATTGCACTGGTTTCTATGCTGTCATGTAGTAATTATCTGTATTAATTACTAATGAGCCTTATATTGTGAAATTTCTATTCTATGTGTACTGTATATTGTGAGTGGGCCCCTAAGCTCAGTAAGTGACAGCAGCACAGAGCATGTGCAGTGAATCAGCAGAAAAGAAGATGGGGAGCTACTGGGGCATCTTTGGAGACACCGATCTTTACTGCTAAAGGGCTGTGGTTGCCTTGGGCTGGTGCAGAAGCACAAAACATAATGTACAGCATTTCTAGCTACTTCTTTAGTTAAGCTTTAGTTCTCCTTTAAACACACTCCGTGCACCTCCACCTGGCTAAGCATCTGTTTGTTTGTCCTGAAGAATCTGCTCAAATGTGCTTGAACATGGAGGTAATTCCAGAGTTACCCCAGTGGGCTGAGGCACCTAATGAATCATATGTTAATGCCATTTTAATGCTGAACAGGGCCGCTCCTGCCATAAGGCTAGGGAAGAACCTCGCCACAGGCAGCAGCTAGAGGTCCTTTACAATGGCTTCACTAGAGCATAGAGCGCCATTGTACTGAGTTTGTGCAGAAACGCCCTTTATCCCCAATGCAAAATATTTACTACCTGATTAATGAACAAACACTAAACAAATTCTAAATTGAATGCCACTGTGGTGAATGCAGCTGTGCACTTAGATGCAGTAACACGGGAACTTTGTGCAAAAAAATGGCAAATTGCATCAAAGTTGCATTTGTATGCGAAAACAAGAATTCAGACGACACATTTATGCTTAATTATTGGATTGACCCAATCACAAGTCCTTGTTATTTTGATCTTAAGTGAATATGAGCTAATATGTATATACTGTATGTATATATTTATATATGGATACTGGTTCTCTCATACAGAGACTTAAATCACAAAGGGATACATGTGTTGTGTATATTGTGATATTGGAAGAATGGAGGACAGGGCTTGTTGAGCTAAAACCAGTAGAATTCTACTAACAGCCAAGAAAAAAACTCTCAACCCTTCTGCCACCAATGCAGAGGTTGCAAGACTCCATGACAGCCCCTAGTTATGGATTAGAGGGGGGATTGGGTGCCCCCTCTTGCAAGTGCAGAACAAAGTACCAACAAAGATGATACAGGGAGGCAGCGGGATGAAGAGAGGGATGGAGGCTATGCTTTCCTATATATATATAGTGCTCTTGGACTTCGTGTCCAGCTTTTACCTTATGTACACATAGGGGCCCATTTACGTAGCTCGAATGAAGGAATAAAGGAAAAAAACGTCAAATTTTTTTTGGCTACTTCGACCATTGAATGGGCTACTTCGACTTCAACCTTCGACTTCGAAGCGAACGATTCAAACTAAAAATCGTTAGACTATTCGACCATTCGATAGTCGAAGAACTGTCTCTTTAAGAAAAAACGTCAACCCCCCTAGTTCGCCACCTAAAAGCTACCAAAGTCAATGTTAGCCTATAGGGAAAGTCCCCATAGGCTTTCTAAATATTTTTTGGTCGAAGAAAAATCGTTCGATCGATGGATTATAATCCTTCGAATCGAACAAATATCGCTAACTCCTTCGACTTCGATATTCGATATTCAAAGTCGAAGGATTTAACTTCGACAGTCGAATATCGAGGGTTAATTAACCCTCGATATTCGACCCTATGTAAATCTTCCCCTTAATTGTGTTCCCATTAATTCCCACACTGTTACCACTGTACATATAAAGAAAGCTATGAATAATGCAGATGTTTTATTTCATAATGTGCCCCCCTGTCTAATGGAGCATTTTACTCTAGGCCAAATATTTGCTTCCTTATGATGCACATGATTGTTAAGCTTTAATGCAATGTTTGTTATAGAGGTGTAAAGACATATAACGAAACAGATATCCTTTTAGGTACCCTAGTGTAGAATAAGCCTGTTCAATCAGAGGCTAAATGTGGCCCTCCAAAGGACTGTTGTAGCCCTTAAATTTACCAAGGACTCCCCAGTCTTCAATTGTCATTGTCATTTCCATATGACTCATTTGGAATATCAGATATTTGTCCCACTTTGTGGAAAGAGTCGGCCAACAAAGCCATAGCAAATAGATCTACAGTTACATCTAGTTCAAACCAAAATGATGTTATTTTCTGAAATAAAATGGAGACAATTTGGTCTTTGTCATCTGAACTATGGCATGAATATGCTGCGGGCAATGTACGGTTATTCCTGCAGAAAATGCAAAACAGGTGACTTTCAAAATTCACCGATATTCTCATTTCTCTGGAATGGCTCTTCAGTGATCTAATCTGGCAGCAAATGAAACTGTAAACATTACCAGTCAATCTTCAGATCTCCAGAGAGAAGGTAACACACTTTAATTTTATTTCTACATGAAGCAGAACCTTCCTGTTAGAGCCTGGCTGCCTCCATTATGGATTCAGTGATATTTCTCACATATTTAAGTCCATAAAATGGTCTGTAATAAATGTATCCTGACTTTTAGGTAGGCTAATCAAGTCCTGCCATATCAAAGGGCCCTTTTGAGAAATGTGGCTGGAAAAATGATAGTGATCAGTGTTTTGTAGAAGGAAAATTCTTTCAGTTAGTCCAGAAAATGAGAGAGCGGAGCAATGGATAATATGCTAAGATTCTTAAATATAATGTAGATGATGTGACATTTCGGAAAATGAAGGTGTTTTAATCCTTTCAAAGGAAATGCAAACAAATTAAATATTCTGGTAGTGAGTTTCAGGGGACCTAAAAACATTCTATTTTTATGGGGTACACTAATTTCTAATGATGCCATTAAGCAATCCATTGTGGCATCAGCCTTGGGAAGAGTCTTACAAGGACCAAAATAAATTCAGAAATAATCATGAACATTTATTTTCAATCCATTAATTATTGTATGAGAGGAAAATGAAATACTTGCAGACAGTGCCCTGGAACAGGACCTGGGACCCCAGTGTTTCAAGAGCTCTTGTGAACCAACGGCTCTTACCAAGGTATTTAAGGCCATGTCTTACCTATCTAGAGGTCATTACATTACAATTAGGTTTACGAGTACCTTCAAAAAGAAATCCATAGCATTAGAATAAGTTCAGTGGAGAGGAAAGGGACTGGCACTTCTCTGGAAAGACTGGTAAGACGACCACTTGTGGCCCATTGGAATGACATACCTATAAGTATCAGAAAACCTTGTTTCGGCAGGGCTCTTTGGAGAAGGTTTTAATTACAGGATGTATAGAAATATAGGGATGGAAGGAAATGCCCAGCTTGGTATTTAGCCTGTACTGTCACTGGTTTTTAAATGGCAACAGTTGGAGAGAGAGAGGCAAAATGAAAAACAATGATTTACAGGTTTACTAACCTGTGCTTTGCCACAAGCATGGTGGGCAGCAAAACACTTGGAAGTGTCCATTGATTTTAATGATTATTCCATGGACCCTTTTATTAGCATTACAGTTAAACAATGGGTAAACTGGAATCTCCCTATGTATCATTGCCCTGAGGTTGGATAGGTTGGAGCAGTTAATCAGAGCATTGTGATTGCTGTAAAGTGAAGTTTCCTGTTGCCTCATCAATGATCATAAAGCAAAGGCACCACACCAGGGCGGCAATATGTTTTAATGAGTGGAAACCCTTGGCTCATGCTTCCAAGACAGAAATTATGGGATGACATATTTCATCATTTCATTCCAGCATGGTCAAAAGAAATATATCAGTCAATTCATCATTCATGACCAATTGACCAGCAAACAGGAACCACCTTCTTGAATACCTTTAAGCTGACAGCTATTTCCTCCAAAGCCCTAAGACAGTTGTGGAAGCTGAGGCTTTCCCAATCTGTTTATTAGAGGACTGTGCCTTTACTTCTTAAGATTTAACTGTAGTTCCAGTGAATTAACTGGCAACATGATTAGAAGAGGAGACTCCCCATAGACTGTGGACCATTGGGTAAGATCCTGGGGTGATTATCAAACAAGACCATAGGTCTTCTAGCCAGTGTAAAATCTGTCAGGATAAATGTTGCAGGAAATAACAATTCTCATTAAGGCAGGTGGCAGCAGAGGGGTGTTTTCTTCATCAGGGTATTTTGGCTGGCAAAGAAGCATGTTTTTGCCTCTGGGGGAATGCCTCATGGCACCAGAACTGAAGCATCTCAGGCAGAAACACCCAAGGGATTGGTGAGCGACATGTTGCTTGCAAGCCACTAGTTGGGGACTGTTGGTTTGAAGGGCACTTGTCACCTAAAAATTGTCCCCTCGGATGGACCTGCTGGCTAACAGTAGTAAATATGAAAGAACGGTTCCCTATTGACATGTCAGGGTACATGCATTCACATAATGTATCCAACTTTGCTCATTATGCATGTTTGTGACATAATATTAGATGACCAGCTGACCAACCCACCTACAAATTGACCACCCTACATGACAAATGAACTGGAGCATATATTCATTATGTGCATACACATGACCCAACATGGCGCCAGTAGAGAGAGTTCCATCCTGATGGGAGCTTTTTTTTGTGTGTCCCCTCACCTTTAATGGGGGAACACTTTTTAGGTTAAAGGTGACCTTATGTTTGGCAGATTACAAATTTTAGTTTGTATCTCATATGTGTCACGTAGGAGCCTGACCACAATTGAGAAGGGCTATTAAAAAATACTGTCTTCCTTGGAACTTAAAGTCGTCTAATTATTTTGAGTTTATTGTGCCTTTCTATCTGGGGTTCACTGTCTAAGTGAAATTTGATATTGTTTTTCTGACTACTTTAACTTTTGTTTTTATTGTGGGATAACTTTTAGTTTTGTTTCAGATTGGAACCCTAAATTTCAGCTTCTTTGTTCATGCCACCAGTGATGCACCAAGGGGCAGATTTACTAAAGGGTGAAGTGACTAACGCTAGCGTAAATTCGCCATTGTGACGTCAATTCGTTACTTTGCCAATTTACTAACAGTCGCTGACGTAACTTCACTAGCGAAGGAGATAGATTCTAGTGGTACTTCACTCCCTTATGCCTGGTGAAGTTGCGCTCTGGCGAATGGACGTAACTACGCACATTCACTAAGATGGGGATTTTACTGAACGTTACCTCTTGCGCCAGACTTGTCTTCGTCCACCTCAGACCAGAAAAGTGCAATAGAGTAGATAGGACTTCCTCAAAAAATAGTTGAACATTTTTCTAAGTCCCAGAAAATGCTGGCGACTTTTCATTTTTCAGGGTGATAGGCTGCAAAAGATCGTAATTTTTTTCTGGGGTACCCTCCTTCCCCCCCTACATTTCCTAACATATGGCACATAAACTATACACTGGGCTCATGTGAAGGGCAATAAAACAACCCTATTTTATTTCATTAAAGGAGAAGGAAAGGTTAAAACTGAGTAAGCCTTATCAGAAAGGTCCATCTAAATATACCAGTAAACCCCAAAAGTAGTGCTGCTCTGAGTCCCCTGTCAAAAGAAACACAGCATTTCTTTCATTCTATTGTGTACACATGGGCTTCTGTATCAGACTTCCTGCCTTCAGCTTAAACCTCATTGCCCTGGGCAAGAGCATGCTCAGTTTGTTTCTCTTCCCCCACCCCCTCCCTTCTCTACTGTAATCTGAGCCCAGAGCAGAGAGAGACTCAGGCAGGAAGTGATGTCACACCACATTAATACTGCAGCTCCTATCCTAAACAAACAGAGCATTTCTAGAGCTTTTTACTCAGGTATGGTAAAACATTCTACATAATAAATATAGCATTCTAGCTTGCACTATTGCAGCTAATCTATTGGCAATAAAATGCCTCCATAGCTTTCCTTCTCCTTTAAGGTTTCCTTTACTTGTGTAGTGTAATGTATTGGCTGCAACATATATGTCCATTTAACTTTAACCTCCCGCCGTATGCAAATTAGGCAACGCTATCCCAACTTTGCTTTGCTTGCCGCAGTAACACTAGCGCTACTTCGCCAGCATTCGGCGTCCTGGACGCAACTTTGGATTTTAGTGAATTACCATTGTCCTGGCGAATCTACGCCTGGCGAAGTGTTGTGATGTGAGCGAAGCTGTCACCGGCGAATTTTCAGAGGTATGTGAATTTGCCCCCAAGACTTTTAAATCATGCCAGAATATAGGAGAGAGCCTTTCTGCATGTTTGTAACTGTCATGTAATTGATAAATGTGTCACATAGGCTTTGTCTTACATTGCCACTAATTGTGGGTGATTTTGTTGGCAAATATGGGACCCGGGATTGTACACCTGGTAAATGGTGCCTTGTGCTTCAGTAATAGGTGAAAAATTGTATATATAGGAATATAATCACTAATTTCAGAGCATTGTTGGAGGAAGGAAGTGTTTTGTGACAAGATCTAAACTATTAATATTATTATCTGCTGTATCACAGCTACCGTATGCCTATGAATTGTCTAAAGCCCATGGGAATCTCTCCAGATCTTGATACTCGGATATTGGGGCCGAACCACAAGTTACTGAGAAACTGAGAAACATAGAAAAAAATGTTTCTTTTTCTGATTAGATTTGATTGTCCAATAAGCTGTTGTATTTTAGAAATATTCCATTGGTTAAAGTGCCATGATTTAGTTATTGATTAGGTAGGTGGAGCTAATGACAGGACATAATCAAAGATAAAGACAAAGCAATGGGCATGGTGAGAGGGTATATTCTTGGCAACCCCTATAGATTGTAAGCCCCTGTGGCAAGGGCACTCATTACAAAAAGTATCAGCTTATTTGTCAGTTATTGTCTACCCTTATACAGCGTTGCGGAATAAGTTTTCGCATTATATATATCGATTTGGTATAGAAACAGTACTTTCAATGCCCTCCTCCAGGTCACTTATTAACAATGGATCAAGGACAGAGCCCTGAGGTACTCCACCAACACTGCTCCAATTAGAAAGTGTTCCTGTTATCCATGATAAATTAACCAATTGCAACATGCTTGCCTCTTCCTTTTAAAACCTAAACTGGAGGCAGTATTGCCATCAGATCAATCCTGTTTTCTCACAAAGCTTTAAAGCCCCATATAATCATGCTCTGTACTCAATAGTCTTCTGTAATTAAATTATATTTTGTTTCTTATCAGTAGGAAAGGAATATGTCAGCTTTATCATCAAGATAAAAGAACATTGAGAGACTTTTCTTCACTTACACAAACAGATTTATATGTTTCAGACTTTGACCAAATTGTTAATTTTTTTGTTTCTCCTCTCAGAATATGGTTTTGGTTTTCTTCCAAGAAATGTGGGCAGATTCTGTTCTATGGTCTAACAGCGTTCCACCCATGAAAGGCATGTCAGATTCTCAGCACAAAGTCATTTCCAACTGGAATCTTTTAAGTCTTTAAAAGTATTGTTGTTTTAAAGGGCAACTGCAGCTTCAGAAAGACATGAGAAATGCTGCACATTAAGAGAGATACTGTTTTTTGGGCTGCCATGTGATAAAAAGTACCGTCTCCATGTTTTGTTGTGTGGAATATAGTAAAGGTGAAGCCCTTTTTTGTGCAGAGCAGGGTGCAATGTGCAAATAATAACCAATCCACCATGGTGCACTCTACTCTGCACTCTGTGCATTTCTGCAGGTTCCTCTAAGGTCTGAATCAGAAACTGCACATAAGAGAGAAATAATGTTATAATATAATACTGATAAAAATATAATAATAGTCTTTAAATGCATCTACTGTATTTTACTGGCTGTGAAAGATTATTCCCCTTGAGCAAGAAAGATACAGCTTTTAAATTATGATAAGAGATTTTATTTGCAGAATTTTAGTCATGGTAAATACACAGTAGAACTCTATAATTAAATTAAATAAAAGTGTCCTTTTAACCCCATATAAAATTTCCCTTATAGAAAGAAATATTTCCAGTAAAAATATTTCAATGTGCCAAGTCAAGGAATGAATTTGATCCGTGCCAGGTACATCCGGTCTGTTGGGAATACTCTGAAATGTAAAGTCATACTTAAGGCCAGAGTGACTAAGCAGGGAATCAGCAGATGACAGTTAGTGGCATTTCACAACAATTGCTGATCTGGAATGACATCCCGCAGGAAGAGCTAAATGTGCTGGATGTTATTCTATTCTGTATTCAAAGGAGTCCAGCTGGGAGCACAGATAAGGTGCTTATATCCACTTCTCTGCTGCACCCACATTTCTTTTCATAGGTGATTGATGATGTTTTGTCTTATTTGTTTGACATAACGGAGTTTAAAATGCGCATTTGAAAATTTTGAAACCTTTTACCATGTGACTCAAAGGAAATCTGAAGGCCAGTTTGTCACCCTAGAGGAGTTTTTTTAAATTTATTGCATACGTTGTTTTAATGACCATTGTCTGGTGTAGGCAAAATATTTTACTGTATTAAAAGAGAACCAGCCCATTAATGGGTCATGATCCATTGGTTAATAAATGGATACTGTTGTCAGAACACTAACAGGTTTATTTAATACAGGTGTGGGGTTTGCTTCAGGGCTAATCTTCTATAGCAACCCTAAGGATCAGGGCACACTCTCAGATTTGGGGAGATTAGTCGCCCGGTGACTAATCTCCCCGAACTGCCTCCCTCGAGCTAGAATGTAAATCGCCAAGGGTTGGACTGGCCCACCAGGATACCAGGAAAAATCCCGGTGTCAGAGGGCCCTCCTACTTCTAACATTTGGCTTATTTTCATGGCCATTCCCTATTTACATGAGAATAAAGAGGCTTAGAAGATGGTTATAGGTTATAGTATATAAAGAAAAGAGAATAGGAGAATAGAGGTTAACTGAGGAGAGGAAGAAAATAATACTTAGAGTGGGCCCCTGGTCTAAAGGTTTTTGGTTGGGCCCCTGGTCTAATGGTTTTTGGTGGGCCTCTGGTGTCCCAGTCCGACACTGAAATCGCCAGCAGCATGGCACTTGGAGTGCTTACCTCATGAGGCAACTTCGGAAAGCAAAGCGCTCCGAGTACCAACCCTCCGGCTATTTAGATTCTAGCAGCGGGAGGCAGTTCGGGGGAAATTAGTCTCCTTGAAGAAGAGGAGATTTGTCGCCAGGCGACTAATCTCCTCGAATCTGAGCGTGTGCCCTGACCCTAAAAAGTGTTCTGGGTTAAGGGCAAGAAGGGTCATTTACAACACCTGGAGCATGCTCTTGCCATTGCACCTTGTGCTCTTGCACTTGGGACTCCAACTGATGTCGAACTGTGGACAAGTGTTTATAAAGTGCCAACATATTCCATAGTGCTGTAGAAGGTTGTATACTTCAACTATACCCATTACATACACATACCCCAAAACAGGAGATTAAAAGTCCAGGATTTGGTTTGGGATTCAGATTTTTCAGCAGCCTTGGCTGAATCCAAGTGCCTGACCCAATTGAATCCAAATAATTAAAGCCACATGAGTTTTTGTCACACAAACAAGGAAGTTAAAATATTTAAACCGTGCACACATGCAAATTAAGAGTCTGGATTCAGCCAAATCTTTCATGAAGGATTCATGAATAGTGGATTTGGTGCATCCCTAATAAAAATGCTTTGCTAATAAGATCTGCTAGTCTAAACTGAAAGTATGAGACTTGAGATGTGTGGTTCTAGTTCAACAATAGCTGGGGGTGGGCTGCAGGTTAAACAACCTTAATTTATATAATTTATTAGATTTTTGCCTTAGAATTTTTGCATTGCCTGGGGCCCCTTCTTTGCTGACTTGGGCCCTAGGGATATTATTTTATAGCCCAGCAGCAGCTTTCTCGTGGGATTGTGATTTTCTTCATTCTTTCTCTGAATTTCCAAGTAAGACTCCTTATGAAAAGACAAGTTAATTATAACATAATAAGAGCCTCCTAAAATAGCAAGTTAATGTTCCTCTATGGCCGCACTCTTTTTCCTTTGCAGATGTTTCTCATATTCATAGGATTATAGTTTTATTAAAATTTTATTAGGCAAAACCATTGGCTTTCTAGTTTCATGGGAGCAAATAATATGTTACATGTTTTATAACTCCCAATATTAAAATTTCATAAAAGGGGGAGGATGTAGTTCATGCCCTTGTTCCACACTGGGCAAACCCAAATACAACCAGACACACCTCAATCCAACTGACGCTCAGCCCACATTTCTGTAAGCCACGCCCCCACAGATACTGAACCTTTTGGGAGGTGCAAAATAGACCCTAAATTTCAAGGTTTTTTAGCTGCATCTTCCATTGTGTTAAACTATTTCAGTGACTTGCTCATAATTCAGTAAAAAATGCTGTTATTTTGAATAGATGTAGAAGAATGTGATACAGGGAGTAGTATTTCTGGCAGCACAACAGCGGGTCGGGTACTGGATAGGAAACCCCTGATTCCCTGAAGGCAATTTTTCTATTATCTGTCCGGATAAATTGTTGGCAGAATGATGTCACTTCCAGTCTACAATGATGGCATTTCCGTTTTTGTGGTCCCGGGTAGGAAGGTAAGTTTTACTTATAGGGCTCGGGTTGGGTAGTGGCTCTGGGTAGGGGGATTAGTTGGGTGGCAGGTGGGGTCATGTTAGGTGTCAGCGGGTCTGGGTTGGGCACAGTCCTTCCAATTGGACACGTGCAGGACTCTAACCCAAATGCCATCATCACATGTTTTTGACATTCACTAATATTCTTAGCTCCATGCTGGAATTTTTCCTTATATGTTCCTGGGAGTCCGTGTTTATATTTGCCTGGGAAAATGGATTTCTTTCAATGAAAATGAAAAAAAAAAAAAAAACAATCTTGTTGCCACTAAAGAATATCTCTGTATTTTTCCATTCACTACATTAATTTCAATAGAGGTGCATTCATATATTTATAAAAGACCTTCACTTCTGTAATTACATGGGGAAAATGCCTTGCTCTAGAAATGGATGAATCTGTATGAATCGCAAATCGGAGACAATGGAGCACTTCTGCCAACTCTTCATTACGTTTTACATTGATGTAAAGATGCCGCACTGTCACCAAGACAACCTGAAAAGCCCGTTTATGTCACACGTAATGTCAATGGTGCAGTACATCATGACTGATATGGAAATAGATTATTGATCACTGCCTCTTTGTATATCAGCTGCACCCTTTGCACAAAAACATTCAATTGCCTGTACTGTCTGAAATGAGAAATTCATTATTATATTTATGTATGCTGGAGACTTTTCCAAGAAGTTGAACGAAAAACACAAAGCCGTTATCAAATCCATCATCACAAAATGACTTTGATTCTAAGTTTTTACTAGATAATTCTGTTTGGTGGAGTGGGGGTGAGAAAACCCTCTACTTTACTCTTTATAGTGTTTCATTTTGAGATATTCTTATTATCTCTCTTAATGTCTCAAGAGTCTAAATCAGTGGTTCCCGTACTGTGCAGTTGGCCGGTAGGTGGGCATGGAGCAGAGGAAGGTTTAGCCTGAAGGTAAGTAAGGGTGAAAATGGTAATTTTTCCTCCTGCATCCATCTGAAAGCTGAATTTGAAGGTCATTTTGGAGTGACTATATATTTACTGCCCTAGATATTCTTGATATCATAACTGAAATGAAATGAGATGGACTTTGACTACAGGTTGGACATTCAAAAAAGGCTTGAACTGCATAAAAAATGTACCCCCTTCATGGGTTAAAAAAACAACCCCCCTCCTCATTTCATGATTGAAAATATATTATTTAAAACAAATGATGAAAACTGAGGTTCTTTTTACTGGAAGCTTTTGGAGAAGACAAGATTGGCGTATGAGAGCCTTGTGCACAACTGCTGGAGGTGCTGCATAGATTTTCTTCACTAATAGTAATGAGCAAATCTGTTCCATTTTGCTTCAACCAAAAAAATTGTCTCCCCGATGAGGCAGCCCTAGCGGGCCCAGATCCCCAGTCAGAAGCTGTGGGCAGTAGCAAGTCCAGATTGCTCAGGACTTGGGGTTTTCTGAATAAGGGGCTTTCTGTAATTTGGATCTTGATACCTTAAGTCTACTAGAGAATAATTTAAAGATTAAATAGTTAAGCTCCCTATTTATTTAACAGGGGAAACGATGCCATGTGTTTGTTATAATAACAGCCTTATAAAAGGCAAAACAATCCATGTACATGTCTCTATAACAAAGTCGTTCCACGTAACTATATATGGAATTGTTTTTCGAGACTGCCGGACAGTAGGAATGAATTTAAGAGACAGGATATATGAGCTGAAAATGACAATAGTTTTGGCATTGTTATTAAGCTTTAAGTCCAGTTAGATGGTTAAAGCTACCGAGTGGTGCAAAATAAGTCACATTGCAGAACATGTTAAGGAGTTTTAACAAACGTACATCATATGATAGCTATATGACATGAAAGCAAGTGTAAAGATGACTATGTATTGCCATTAAATACATAGATTTTGCAATATTCTCTCGTGCTGAATTTAAAAGCATTCCAGTAATGTCAACAGGACAATTTCCATTGTCAACAAGCTAACCACTTGTAATAAAGTATAATTTGCCTGAGTGCAACACTAAGACACTTCAGATTGTTACATTTAATGAGCCCACAAGGCAGAAACCACAATTGAGTATTTTAGTTTGCGTGTGTTATTTTTGTAACAAACTGGATGTAAAAGCATTCAAGGGTTTAAGGGTAAGTAAAATCCACACAAAGGACTTTGTTAAATGATGCATATAGGGCTGCTGTATCAGCCTGGAGGAAGAGGAGGCAAGAAGTGCCATGCTTATAAAGATGTCCTCTACAGCTCCATCCATTACAAATGATTTGCCCAGGGCAGAGCATGCTTCTTACTCCTCACAATTGTGTGAAATAGTCTAGTCAGCATACAGATTCGTATGCTGACTAGACTACGTACTTGGTAGTTCTTAGATTCAATGAATTGATTTTGATCAACCAGACACATGGCAGCTCTAACATATATGTATATGGGATCTTATTCTACTCTTACTGCCTGATAAATTTACTGATAAAAATGTGTTCTTCCCCATCCAAGTTAGTCATACCTTGAGGGAGATGGCATAGTGGGGGAGGTAAGTCAGGTGTTTAGCACCAGGTGCCTAATAGAGTTAGCAGATTCACTTCTGAATGTTCAATATATTTCAAAACCCTAACCTAAGAAGTACACATCAAAAAAAGTTGGAGAGGAAGGATTTGTGAATAAGACCTAGAATGTTTGAGGACTTGCTCATGTGTGTCATACATAGGTAGTTAGTGAAGCATTCATAGGCTCTACCTTTGGAGAGCAGAAAGATCAGTTCCTCAGGCATCAATCTTCAACACTTGGACTCAAGTGGGTAGGTTCAGTGAACAGAGAACTCTCTTGGAACATCACTTTGAGGGTGTTTTATTCTGGGGCTTAGAAACCGACTATATCTAATACCATGTGAAAAAGAAGCCATTTATTGTTTACCATCCAAGAGTAAAATTGCACTTCATAGTATTAACCCTCTTACCATTTTAAGAGTCATTGGCATTTCTGGTTAATGAAAACAGTGAACAATGTGGAATCCCTTTCTCCAACCTAGCACTGAGCAAATAGTGATACACACAACAAAGACAAATCTCCCTATCCAGATCCAGATTTTCCTATATGGCAAGATGTGATTAGATGAGAAGAACTTATCTCACTGTTTATCCCATGAAAACTCTATTAAAGTCTATGGGAAAAAAACTGGAACTGAATTTAATTCCTCCTTGAATTAAATATCACCTATAAGTTTCTAAAGAACCATAAAATAATGTTTTTTCATTGAATTGAGTCTGGCCCATTATATGCCTGCCATCTCCCACTCATAATAATAAGCAATACAATAAGCATACAATAAGTCAAACAATATGGCACCTGTCACTCATATCTATGAATACAAATATACAGAGAAAAAATATTTTCTGTCAATTTAGTAGGCTATATCCTATTATTATACTGTCTAAAAGAAAGCTCTATGGTTCTGCCCACAAATAACTATATATCTATGGATATATATCATGTATTATCATATATATGTATAAATAAGTAGAGAAGGGAAATTCTGAATTAAACATAAACTATGCCCTTACACTGTATTGAGTAAACAATATTGGCACAACATGTATAAAAAATTCCACATGCATGCAAATTGAATCTTGGGTGCTGATAATAAACTTTACACTTGTTGTTCATTGGAAAAACATATGCCACTTAAATGAATGAATAGAGATATAATGGTTGCATTGTTGGAAGTATACATCATATTGGTCTGCACCTAACCCAAACCTTCTTTCTCCCAACCCGTACCCAACCAGACCCAGTGAGCTGCCGTTCATTATATATGTGCCCGACCTTTCCAATTTCCTATGACACTGGAGAGGATAGGGCAGACCCAAGCAATGACAATGTAACAGCTACCCACTTGGGTCCATTCCGCAGGTGATTGGCTGGCCCAAACCTGCATGCCATGCAGGTAAATTTTGCAGGGGAAACATGGGATGGGGGGTAAGCAAAAAATATCCAGTATTGCAAAACTTGTGAGTAGTAAGGTACACTTACCAATGCTAACAGCGGGTCCAGGTGCTCAAGCCCTAGACCTTCAGCTTGGGGAGGTAATATCAGACATGTAGAATTCAGTGGTAAGCTGGCACAAAAACTGGACTTCACTCCAAAATAGATGCAAATAAAAAGTTTTTATTACGCAAAAAGGAACATCTCAGAGGGTGGCCTTATGCGTTTCGTGCCTTATGGGCACTTAGTCATAGGCCATGCAAGTTTCAGTTTGGTCTGCACATGATTAATACAAATACTAATTCAGTATAGATTGCTTCTCATTGATTTCTCGACACTCAAAATGATATAATTGTGCCACATAGGTTTAAAACATGCTGGTGTCTCACCTATCTTCTCTTCAGGTGTGAGTTCCTCAACACAATTTTTCTGATATGTTGGTTCCTTACTTTGGCCTGTTTACTGATTGCCACTTGACAACTGGATTACGTTGCCTGTCCTGATCTTCACACTGGGTTCCAGGTATTGCTGATTGCCTCTTCCTTGCCTTTTATGCAAACCTGAGGGCAAGGCTGCCATTAAAGAGAGACAGACTGGACCCCTGTCAGGGGACCGGTTGTTGTGGGGCTTGGACTGCCATGAAAGAAGAGGAGCACCCTTTCTAATGATTAGCATTTGTATGGACTTGGTCTGAGTTTGTTCAGATTGGGGACATGGCTTATCTGACATTTGGGGCCTAAAACCCTGTATTGCCAGTTTGCTTCACGTCTCAGTACCAGAAAGTGTGAAAAGCACCAACCCAAAAGAGCCACAGCTTGGTATCTTACGGTACAAACCCAATGTTGATCCTTGATGAGCAACCCTAAATGCTTCTTGCTCCTAGAACAACTCAACAGGCAGTCCTATCCCTGCTAGGATAAAGTAAAGGGGGGTCATTACTACATGTTGCCTGTCTTCACCTTGACATGGAATGGCAAATTAATGATGTTTTTGAATGACTTACTAAACGCATATTGGGCCAGACAATGTGTATTGTTCAGTCTTTTCTTTATCATTGATCCAAACTCATGCAAAAGACGTGACTACTCTTCTTCCTTGTATTCACTCTAGTGGGATTTCCATGGCCGTGTCTCTGATAATCCCAGACAAGATATTGGATGATTATTGTGGTCTTTCATTATTTCCATGCATGGGATACACTTACTATAAATGCTTTACCCTCATTATGTGTGTTTGTTTTTTTTAATTAAAAAACAATTTTTTGTCCATTTTTTACATTTTCTTATTAGGGGAAAGATACATTTTTTTGGGGGGAAACGAATACTATTATTGGTGACAATTTATTCCAATGTGAATATGTGAACAAAGAAATAAAATCCCAGACAAACAGGACTTTATTTTTATAGGTGGCAATTATATTTCTCTTTTTGCTTGTTTTTTGCCCCTAGGATAGAATGGTTACGAAAGACTGAAAAAATCACAATGAGTAAAGAGAATATTGTGTACGTTGCTAATGACACTGCACTCCCCGGGATGATAGTGTGCCGTCCCTGATCCCTACTGATAAGCACTGCCGTGCACTCCCCCAATTGGCTCCATTGTGCTGATCAATGACCCATTTTAGAGTCACACGAGTTCTATCAGAGGAAAAACTATATAAAAAATACTTCTTATTAAATCCTAATTGTTTTAGGAGCTGCCATATGTTAATTATTATTTATGGAAACAAAACAGGACGAAAGTCTTCTAGCAAAATTAATCTCATTAGGAATAGGTTTCCACCTGTAATTACTTTCCTGTGTTACATTCCCCCATAGGGCTTGCCTGCACCTACTGACTAGTGAAATTAAGGACGGAACAAAAAGACATTTAGGGCAAAAATTAACAAGTTTGGGGTTGAAAATCCTACCAAGTACAAGCACCGACAGCTAACCTACACATGAATATAAAGAGAGAGATGGGAATTTAGCTGAATATATTAAATTCTGATATTAAAGGTGCAATTATAGGGACAGCAGCTTTAAAATAAACTGCACTTGCATATTGAATGGGACAGATGTGTTCATTGGAGTCTTTCTGTTGAGTTTTGGGATAACAAGTTCCCTTTCTCCATCTAGACTAGAGTTTCTTCCCTATTAATAACATTATGGTGGAATATTATTTTTACCAGTCAATGAACAAGACAAGCATGTTCTCTACTGAATGCTCCATCTGTACGGGAAGGAAGTAGTGGTGTAACAATGGGGGGTAACAATGAGGGAGTGGACTGCGTGGCTGTAGGAGGGAACCTGGGGGGAGCATGGGCTGTGTATGTGTAAAAGTTAAAATCTTAATGGGGGAACAGAATGCTTCCCAGGTGTTTGTGTTAGGACAGAATAGTCCCGACGGACAGACCCAAAAAGAGCTTTCCCAAAAAACGTGAGCTTTGGGCTGATGTTGAGATATAGTCTGCTGTGGGTTATTTTAGTTTGCCAGCTACTGCAGAACTACAGGTTGAAGACCCCTGTTCTATCAGAATTATTTAGTAATTGTACTTGCAAACTAATATTTGTGCAGGCAATGAGGTCTGAAGGCAGGGCAGTTGCAGGTAAAATATGAATAAACATAAAAAAGTAATTAGTAGGAAAGAGCTCTGGTAATGCAAGTGGTCTGGTTCCCCCAACCTGCATGTGCTGCTTTAATGTCATTGTTATAAGAGATGGAAGAGTGTTAGACCTATGCCAAGTGCTAGAGGGCTTCTTCTGGGATAAATTGTTGAACAGTCAATATCCCATTCAGTTATGAACTGTTCGGAAGAATCAACAGCCCTGGGCGCATGGACATTCAGCAAAAAGCATTGAGGCACTTGGGGATCCTATACAGGTATGGGACCTGCTATCCAGAATTCTCGGGACCTGGGGTTTTCTGGGTAATGGATCTTTCTGTAATTTGGATCTTCATACCTTAAAGAATCAATAACATATTAAACTTTAAAATCGCAAAGTCTTTATTTAGAAATAACTTACCGAATCTCCGCTTGCGCTCCTCTTCAAAAAAGGCGATCGGGTGATCCATTGTGCGGCGCTCATTTTATCCTCCCTGAGTTCCTTATAGGAGATAGCCAGGGAGGAGAAATTGAGCGCTGCACGATGGATCGTCACCCTGACGCCTTTTTTAAAGAGGAGCGCAAGCGGAGATTTCGTATGTTATTTCTAAATAAAGACTTTGCGATTTTCAAGTTTAATATGTGTTGGTGTTTTTTACGTAGTATACAAAAAATTTTTTTTTTTACTAGTCCTTTAAGTTTGCTAGAAAATCATGTAAACATTAAATAAACCCAATAGGCTGGTTTTGCTTCCAATAAGGATTCATGATATGTTTGTTGGGATTAAGTACAAGGTACTTTTTTATTATTATAGAAAAAAAAGGAAATCACTTTTTTAAAATTTGAAATATTTGCATAAAATGGAGTCTATGGGAGACGCCATTCCATAATTCAGTGCTTTCTGGATAAGGGGTTTCCGGATAACGGATCCCATTCCTGTAATTGTATTTATACAGATCAGATTGTCCAGCTATTTAAAATAGCCCAGCCCAGGAGCAGCAAAGAACAAATGTGACACTGTAGGAAAGGGTGTTCTAAACGCATCTAGAAAGAGAAGAATTAGAAACAAACATGAATACTGCAGTCTATGGTGTATTCAATTAGAACTTTATATGACTAAGAATCCTTAGAATCCTATTGTCATGCATTGAGTATTGTGGGGGTACCTCATACAATGGCAGATGTGCCCCCACTTCCGGGGAACAAGCCAGCAATGTCAATGGAGAATAATCACAGACATACAATAGGCAATCATCATAAATCCGTCAATTACCTCGGAAAAAGATCAGTGGGACATCACAGCCAGATGATACAAAGGAGGACCTTAAAATAATGATTGGAAAATGGAAAGGAAAGAACAAAAACTTCATTTTAGCAGTAAAGAAAATGCTCTCAATGAAGACGTCGGATCTAAGAATGTGGTGCCCGGGCCACACTGGGACTTGAGTAGCGCCTACTCTTCTTGTAGCTGCTTAGGAAAAGGTATCACTGATTCAATCCAAATGTGGCTCAGATTTTGTTGAATCCCAAACTAAATCCTCTGCACCCCTACATTATATTAACCCTGATGGGCTGCTATACACACACATACAGTGGGACCTCAATTTTATAACACCTGATTTTAAGTTTCCCCCTCATTTTACAAAGTTTTTAATGGTCCTATCTAGAAATGATTTACATTTCCCTGATTAAAAATGTTCTCTGATTTTTCATTCCTGGCTCCCTGAAAATTTTTAAAATGATAGGAGGGGTTTCCATTTTATGGCTCTTGCCATAAAGGAAATTGAAATTTAACGACCCAAGCAGCCCAAATGCATCAAAGGAAAAAAACAATTTCAAAGA
Organism: Xenopus petersii; assembly: GCA_038501925.1. Lineage (NCBI taxonomy): Eukaryota > Metazoa > Chordata > Amphibia > Anura > Pipidae > Xenopus > Xenopus petersii. The sequence goes on from CM076681.1 coordinate 119,949,063, forward strand.
GAAAACCTTGAAACCCCAGACCTAGAAATAATTAAGCTGGTCTTAACAGGGTCAGACTGGGCCAGCGGAACACTGGGGAACGGGCGGTGAACAGAATGAATCTCTCCATAGCTGGGACAGCCCATTTTGTTTTTTCTAATAGCAGACAAACAGCAGAATTTGCATCCCCCCAAACTGAGCACAAGGGTCATACTTTGTAGTTGATAAAGGAATTATCCAAATACATTGGATCATCTGATAAGTTAGATTTGATACACATGTAGATCACTTCCTCCAGGTACAGACATGTGATGCCCATTGTATTTGAGAATAAACATTTATACCCTTATACATGAAAACTGTGGCACATCAAAAGAACAATTTGTTATCTTGCCTTTGCATACAGCATAGCCGGTGGCCCTTGGATCTGATCAGGAGTGCCGTTACATTATAAGTATGCCTCAGGACACAAATAAGGTTTTTCAAGCATTTTTCTATTCCCATGACCTGGGTGTATTAGAATGTTCCAGCTATATAAGGATCATAGACAGACAAGATAAAAATAAGAATTTGTTTTTTCTTAATATTGCCCATAAAAAGAAGTAACATTTGCCAAGTATGCGTGGCATTACCAGTTTCTGTTCTTTTTATTTTCTTCTGCCTTTAAAAATAGACCCACAGTACCCGACTGCCAAGTTCCTGGTAAAAATAAATAACAATTTGAAATGATATAAAAACTGAGGAAGTTAAACACAGAGATGTCTTGTAGCTCAAATCTGAAGTTGCCTCGGCTTTAGTGAAGCAATTAGTTCACAGAAAGGAAAACAGGAACTGCCCGGTCCTTATACCCTAAATATCCAGCCCAAGATAAGTAAGGGAACAGCAGAGCTCAGCAATGAAGAAAACAATGACTGCACAAAGCCCTGCAGGAAGAAAGGACAGCATGGACCATAGCACCGGATGCAAGTGGATGGCTTTCTTTGGCCTGAGAGGATATACAGAACATTTCCTGTAGAATATCCTTCAGACAATTGTTTCTGCTGCTCTGTGTTTCTTGTGGGGTGACTACACAAACCCCAGACTTACAGACGAACATTAAGAAGGGAAAGAAGAGGAACAGAATGGCATGTGCTCCATTTCTACTTTTCATTTCTGTTTTCTCCTTAGCTTTTATGCATGGGGGTCATGCCAGTATACAGAATGAAGTGCTTTGTGTCAGCAAGGCCTGCTATACAGTCCACCTGGAGAAAAACAGCTTTGCGGATGCAAAGGAAAAATGTATTACCAACGGAGGAAACCTGATAACCATAAAAAACCAGGAGGAAGCCAACCATGTTAACAGTTTGCTTTCAATACTGACCAGTGGCGCTCCAGATCATGAGCCATTAAAGCTTTGGATTGGCCTTCAGCTAAAGAGCTGCACCACTGATCTGAATCTACTGAAAGGATTTGCTTGGGTTACAGGGCAAGAAGACACAGACAAAAGCCAGTTCTCTAACTGGAAGCAGAAGCCTAAAGGGACTTGCACCTCCACTAGATGTGTGACCATGGCACTGAACCCTTCATCACCAGATAATTATAAATGGTCAGATGGAAAGTGCTCTGGCCAAGCAGATGGGTATCTCTGTGAATTCCATTTTATAGGCATGTGCAAGAGGCTAGCCTTGGCGGGCCCAGGGGTTGTGCATTACCACACACCTTTTGATATTGTAAGCAGCTCACTGGAACTTGTACCCCATGGTTCCATGGCTTCGGTGACTTGCCAACAAGGTTTATTGCAAGATGCAAATCTGATTTGTAGACAGCTGGATAATGTTGAGAATATCTTCTACTGGAACCAAAGCCCAGCGGGATCAAGGTCACCAGAGCCCATGTGTGCATCCCCAGATATTGGCTGTAAGTATAACAATGGAGGTTGTGAACAGGAATGTATTGAGGATTCCTCTTCTATCAGATGTGCTTGCAAGGGGGGCTATGTGCTGGCATCAGATTCACTCTCCTGTGTTTTATCACAACACTGCCAGCCCAATCCTTGTGACTACCAGTGCATAAACCAACTCAATGGCTTCCAGTGCTCGTGCCCTGAGGGCTTTGTACTGCATGGCAACAAAGTCAATTGTACTGATGTGGATGAATGCCTGGCACAGCCTTGTAATCAGTCTTGTGCCAACACCCTGGGCAGCTTCCAGTGCTCTTGCCAGAAAGGCTTCAAGGCACAGGGAGAAAAGTGCATAGACATTGATGAATGCATTGACTCCCCTTGTACCCAGGATTGTCTAAACACACACGGCTCCTACCACTGCTCCTGTAAGGAAGGATATGTTAAGGGGGGAGATGGGATATCATGTGTGGATGTGGATGAGTGCATTTCATCCCCGTGTGAGGTTTTGTGTCATAACATCCCAGGCGGATACACATGTTCTTGCCTAAAGGGCTTCCACTTGGCATCTAATGGCATCTCTTGCAGCCCAGACTCACACAGTGAAAATCCTACTGATAATGACACTGATGGGGGAGTAATAGTAAGCAGTGTGCCCAAGGGAGAACCCCGTCCCACACAAAGTCCGCTGCCCTCAGACTCTTTAACTGATTCCCCCGGCATAAGTGGCTCTAATGACACTAATGATGGCACGGCTGTCACTTCTGTGTCCCTTGAGGTCGGCCATTCATCGGATAACAGCTCGGTGGATCATATCAAAAGCGGCACAATGGGGGAGCAAAGGCTGATTATTTTGGTGAGCACAGTTTGTGCCTGTGGCGCTTTGCTGGTCCTGGCTGTGATTGCCGGAGTTTTCTATTACAGAAATAAACAATCACAGAAAACAAAATATGAAGCCCCCATAGCAACAGATAATGACAGCTGGGCCCCCGAGCAGTCCCAATACAAAGCCGTGAGCAATCAGTACAGGTGATGCCCGACCCACCAGAGACACTGACTGAATTGCACATGAGTGTTCCTAATTAATCCTTATATACTCTATCCACTCTCATGCACACACTGCTAAACTCCCTGCCATTCTCTACCTTAGGGCACAATTACTCTTCTCTTATTAACAAACCTCTGTGCATGACTGCTCTGCGCATTACAATGTCAGCCCAAAACATACTGTATTTTCCCAATAACAGAACAGAATTCTTAGCAACTCTTCAATGTACATTCATTACAAATGTTCTATGGTTTGTAAGTTATTTGTATTGCTATGGAAAGCAGTGTCTATTTCTATTCTCTGCACTGGCGGTTCAGACTGATGATACAATGCAGGACAAGACAGCTGAATAACAGACCTGTCTGTGCTGCTGGGGACCTCAGACATTGTAACAAGTAGGAGTTCAGCAAATATTGATTTCAATAGCAGTTGTTTTTACAAATAACTTTAAAAGCACTGAACATTTTTAATAAATAAATATTGGAACGTTGCTTAGAATGATATTTTCTTTATTTTCCACATTTTTATTTTGGGGTTGACTTGCCCTTTATTAAGTGATAATCTGAAATCTGGCAAAATATATGAGTTGTTTAAATGTTACTGATCTAAACATAATTTCGTTTTAAAAATATTTTTTTTTTGCAAATTAGAAATTGTGCTCAGGTACAGGGTCTGTTATCTGGAAAACAAAAGTTTGAGCCCAACAAACATCTTTCCTTGCGGTTACTAACATTAAAAACTATGCTTTCTGGAGAATTGGTATCTGGGTAATACCTGCTAAATCTGTATGTGTTTGATGCAACAATTTCCAACTAATTTAACGCCAGCATTTGCTGAGCAACATTTCCCAGCATCCTCTGTCCAGCTGTTATTTCAGGGAGCAACAATGCTGTCAATGAAAGTCAATGTACAATGTAGATAATGTATCTTAGGCAATTTGCAATTTGTCTGTTTTATATGTAGTAAGGTTTCTGTAGCTCTCTAGTTTAGCATTAAACATGGTCTCCTGTCGCTAGGGGCCCTCTTACCCTAGCAACTGACAGTGGGTGGCCTGGCACACAGGTATATAAATAGAAGAAGGCCTAAATTGCTAAAAAAATAATAATACAAATTTAACCTCAAAATTATCCTGCTTTCTGGTACCATAGGTTTTTTTTAAAATTTAATTTACAATATGATGGGTGGTAATATCTGATAGATAGAATTATGAGGATATGGAGTGAACAAAGGACTATGGGAAACACTAGAATAATTTGTATACTTTGCCAATGCTACACTATGCAGTAATGATTCATGTTAGTAGAGATGTGAGATCCCCCTCCCCATATGGTTATACCAAATAAACTTGGTCAATTTGAAGCCTACTACCTACTTCTTGTACAGATTTCTTTGTTTTCAGTCATTTGTGCTCATAAAAAGGGAATCTCCTTATTTAAAAATCTGTTTGTAGAGTTCCATTGAGCTACATGAATTGTTTTAGTAAGCAATGAACTTCAGGGTGTGTAGCTATAATCAATCAATCAAACAATCATCTATCAATCTATCGATCTATCTATCTATCTATCTATCTATCTATCTATCTATCTATCTATCTATCTATCTATCTATCTATCATCTCTCTCTCTCTCTCTCTCTCTCCCCCTCTATCTATCTATCTATCTATCTATCTATCTATCTATCTATCTATCTATCTATCTATCTATCTATCTATCTATCTATCTATCTATCTATCTATCTATCTATCTATCTATCTATCTATCAACTATTATCTATCTATCTATCTATCTATCATCTATCTATCTATCATCTATCTATCTATCTATCTATCTATCTATCTATCTATCTATCTATCTATCTATCTATCTATCTATCATCCATCTATCTATCAGGATTTCTAGATCTACAGTATCTATCTATCTATAATCTGTCTATGCTATTTATTGTTTCTCTCTCATTCTATATATCTATCTCTATATCTCTAAATATTTATCTTTCTATCTATATGTCTATCTATCTATCTAGCTATCTATCTATCTGTCTGTCTGTCTGTCTGTCTGTCTGTCTGTCTATCTATAATCTGTCTATCCTATTTATTATCTCTCTCTTTCTATCAATCTTTTTATCTATCTCTACATATCTATCTATCTATCTATCTATCTATCTATCTATCTATCTATCTATCTATCTATCTATCTATCTATCTATCTATCTATCTATCTATCTATCTATCTCTCTGTCTGTCTCTCTGTCTGTCTATCTCCGCTCTTGTGGGCTCCTCTGTCCAGATCCGTACCCAGATGCCAGTTCCGGTGGCTTCTTTCCTGCTGAGACGGTTGTGGCAAAAACATAGTGCGGCAGCGAGCATGCACACAAGCAATAGGGTGCGGAGGTGCAGCATAGGGGGGCCCTGGGACAGCAGCCGCAGTGGGCCCCCGGCCCCCCAGGCCGAACCTAGAAACACCTGCAGTGCCAGCCATCTCCAGCAGCCCCCTCAGATGGGCAGCCTAACCAACTCCAGGAATCCACCCCAAGAGAGTATCAAGAAACCAGGCACCACTGGATTGCAGGACCTGGGAATTGCTCTGGGAAGCTGCAACTAGAAATAAGAGTCTAGGCAAGGGTTTAAACAAACAAGTCGAAAACAAAAAATGGGTGGTTTGGTTGGATGGTGCTGGTCCCTGCTAGGAAGAGGTGGAAGCTCTGCTGTGATGTTACTTCTTGTTGTCCTGCTCTGTACCCCTTATTCCACCTGCTCCTCAAACCTTTCTTTCATGGTCTTTTCAATGAGACATAATGGGTAATTTACAAAGTACAGAACAGGGGGCAAATCATCATGTTTTCTACATTTATGGCAACTCTACTTTCTGCGGGTCTCTGCCCCCTAATTTATGGGCCATTTATACAAACAAGTTAGGGTGCACTGGCAGGCCCAGGCTGCAAAGGAAGCCCTGTACTATTTGCCATATGATAGCTCAAGAAAGATAGAACTGCAGGACAAAGCCACAGCAGTAGTATGAGACTGCAAAAATCCTTTTATTGGGGAGGTGAATATCCAAAGCCACACTACATGTTTCGCCCTAGGCCCTTTGCTGTATGATAGAAAATAAGGACAGGTCTTACCGGTGCCCAATGGTGCCCCAATCAAAAGTAGACATTAAAGTAGCCTTGCCTGAGCAACATTTCGGGCCACACTGGGCCATTTATCAAGCCTTGAAAAAGGGCCCAGTGTGCTCCAAAACATTTCCAGAATTAATGCCTTTTTTTGAGCCAATAAAACACTTTTTGCACTAACAATTTTGTATCAGTGTGTTACAGAAATTTTGGATTTTGCAAAATATTCCCATAACACCCAGTAACAGGTAGCTGTATCTGTGCTATAAACCAGCGGTTCTGGATGCATAGTTGGCCAAAGGGACATAAGGGAGTGATTTGCATTTCAGAGACTCGTTTGATGAAACAATGACGTTTAAGGTTTGTATACACATGAAAAATGAATTCTCCAGACAATGGCTGTGTTTTAAAATAGATATTGAATGACTTGCACTATCTGTTTTAGCTTAACCTATTGAGCTTTTTATCCAAAAGTCAATAAATGACTGCATGGAGTGCCATTGTAATTCCTTCATCATAATTAGGCAATTTAGGAAAACATAGAAAGGATTTCCGCCACCACACCCCATCCCATAGTGAAACTGAGTATCAATCTACTTATTGTACTACAGAGAAGTGTGTTTCATTGTTTCTTTGGCATCATTATGAGTAAAGGTCCCCATAGACGCAAAGATTTTTCTTGCCGACCAAGCCTTTGAAATTATCGTGGGATTATTAGTGGGATTCGAACGATCATACATCTTACGTTTTTTGGCCGACAACAGTGAGGCAACTTTAGGCGACTATAGAAAACGCATTGCCGCGTGTGCATTAGCGCAGGCGACTTTTCATTATAGCCTATGGGAAAACACGCTGAAGCAGTTCGGGGAGATAGTCGCTCAGAAGATGAGGTGATTAGTCGCCAGGCGTTAAAATAGCCCCCAGTCTCCTAGTGTGGCCTTACCCTAAGGAGGTAGTATATGTAGATCAAAAAAAATATTATTTGCATTAATTTCAAGATGTGAAGCCTCTGTATAAACAAACCCCTCCGTCTCGCAGTTACAGCCGTTATTAAGGTAAAGAGAAGCTCATTCAGAGGTTTCTCAGTGGCTGCTGCTTTGTTTGACTTGGTTCTTTGGAATTAGGAAGCTGACTGCACAATGTGACTTTAATTCCATTTTCAATTGTTTCCCAGTATTGAGCAAAAAATCACAAAAAACATAGATATTTTCTAATTAAAAGAAAAGGCAAAAATGATGTTCAGCTCTATGTGTTGAAAATGGGAGTACACTGTCCCTTTAACACAAATTGTATATACAGGGTGATATTTTTGCAACAATCCTTTTACTGTCTAATGTCCCAATTCCTCTGTAGAACATACAGTACGAACAACAGGGGTGTAACTACTGGGGCAATAATGTGTGTCCATGAGGACAAGATGAGGTGGTGGAGAAATGGTCGCTGCGAGAAGACATAGACTATAATGGTTTCCTTTCAATCTATGGAATCAGGTATGTTTGTGGAAAAAATACATTTATATTTCCTTTTGGAAGTTCAGATAGTGTGTATTTACCTTTTCTACATAAGAAAAAACGCAAACAGGGACAAAAACATTAGCTTATATATTTGCTTATCTTAAATTGTTACAATTATTTCTTTACTCAACTTAAATTGTTACAAATGTTACAGGTGCTGAGTGTTCTGGGCTCTATGCGGGTCGAGAAAAACTCGACCCTTACTCGCTGCGCCCAGGCCCGCACCTAACGCTAAACCAGCGCACTTCCCTCTTTATATACCTGTACCTGTAGGGGGCGGGGCCTGCGTGCGTATATAAAAAAAACACGTGCAGAGGCAGAAGTGAGGCAGAAGAAAGCTGGCCGGGAGAACGGAGGCTAAAGTTCAGCCCGGATCCGCCCCCGCGCCTGAGCACATAGTGAGGAAGTCGACCCAAACCTGCTGGTCCTGATTGCTTCCGGCCCAGCCAAAAAGCCTCTTATTTTCATTAAATTTCACAAACTTCGTATATCTTTCTGGCGTCAGTGCAGGAGATCAAAGAGAAACTCTAGACAATTCAGTAAGAAACCCGGGACTGTGGGCTGAGCTGTCAAAATCAGGACTGTCCTGCAGAAAACGGAACAGTTGGGATTTATGACGATGTGAAGTGGAGATTGAATTAAACTGTGAGCCAAAGGGGGGTGGGGAAGTCACTGTGAGCATAGACAGACTATCATGGTTGGCACTGTGGAATAAGCTATATCTGGGTACAAATAAAATACACATATTTAGCATGTCAATCCGATAACATCAACAAGCTGGCAGGACAGGAAAAGGAAAACAAGAGAAGAAAAGGAAACACCTTGAACACCAAGAAGGACCTTAAGGTGGTGGAAGCCAGGAAAGAGGACTCACATTCCTTACATGTTTTTCCCTTGTCAGCTTTATCTGTTCTTGCCTATAAATTAATCTTTGTCTTGCAATATATCTGATCTTAAAGGCCATTTAAGGGACCAAAAAGATTGAACTTAACATCAGATTCAAAGACTAAGGTGTTGTTGTGCTTTTCCAATACAATGCACCCTTTTTTAGTGCCTAATCATTTAATGCTGTTTGTGCAAGTGTGGTGTCTGTACACAAAGCGCTAAGGCACCAATGTGGGGCATGCGCCTATAGATGCACGTGAGCAGGTTAAGCAATCATGATATTAGCAGTTTAAAACTGCTAATATCATAACATCTCTCCCATTGTGGAGGATTCATTTGCCAAAGTGCCAATACCGGCTGTGTGTCTCTTCTAATATAATACATATTAGAATACACTGTCACATGAATCACAGAAGCTTTCAAGGCTGTTTTTTTGTTGAACAATATATATATATATATATATATATATATATATATATATATAGTCAACTACAAGAGGTCCTCTGCACTCAACCCATTATCAATATATTTAAGACAGCGACATTTTGTGCATACTGCTACTAAAAAATGCCTTACCCTTTAAACAACACAGGGATTGTTTGTCCATATATTGCAATATATTTAAGCTGGCCAACTACGTCAAAGTCATCCCATATCTGGCCAGTCCTACGCTTAATTTTCATCTGATTCATTAAGAATTCAATTGCTTAATTATACATTTTACAAAGGGACTAAGTTTTACCTGCAACTTACTAGCTGCTTTCAATCATTTCTTAATGAATCAGATGAAAATTAAGCGTAGGACTGGCCAGATATGGGATGACTTTGACGTAGTTGGCCAGCTTAAATATATTGCAATATATGGACAAACAATCCCTGTTTTGTTTAAAGGGTAAGGCATTTTTTAGTAGCAGTATGCACAAAATGTCTCTGTCTTAAATATATTGATAATGGGTTGAGTGCAGAGGACTCTTGTATTTGACTATATGTATTTTGTGGTCACAGCCTCATTGCACCCCCGCCTAATGGTTTTAAAAAATAGTGGTGAGCACAACTTTCCCTTGTTTGTTATAGTTATACAGGAGCAGTGACCAGCTCCATGTTGTAGCTCCCACCCTTCCCAGCTATAGTCAGGTGATCCCACTGGTGTCTAATAAAAGGGCAGCCAAGTATGGAGTTTTACTTTGAAAGCAGCTAGTAAGTTGCAGGTAAAACTTAGTCCCTTTGTAAAATGTATAATTAAGCAATTGAATTCTTAATGAATCAGATGAAAATTAAGCGTAGGACTGGCCAGATATGGCATGACTTTGACGTAGTTGGCCAGCTTAAATATATTGCAATATATGGACAAACAATCCCTGTGTTGTTTAAAGGGTAAGGCATTTTTTAGTAGCAGTATGCACAAAATGTCGCTGTCTTAAATATATTGATAATGGGTTGAGTGCAGAGGACTCTTGTATTTGACTATATGTATTTTGTGGTCACACCCTCATTGCACCCCCGCCTAATGGTTTTAAAAAATAGTGGTGAGCACAACTTTCCCTTGTTTGTTATATATATATATATATATATATATATATATATATATATATATATACACTGTATATAAACAAAAGTACCTGTTATTTCAATACTGAGTTGTATGAATAAACCAAGATCCATTTGACATTTAATTGGCATGAAAGTAGCTGTTAAACATAGAGGCATTAGCATTTGTTTATTTTTCAATGTATGAAGGGCTGTAATGCCGCCCTGGGGATAATGTATTTTGCTGCACTTCAAAATTACTGGCTCAGGTTTTATATGTATTTTAATTGTTTGTGGGTGACAAATAGAGAGTATGTAGTTCCTTGCTAATGGGATCACTGCATGCAAAGCATGGCCGCTACACATTTGCCCGTGATGCACAGCGTGTCTCCTTGAACTCTGTTTTCTTCTCTTTGTGCTGCAGCCGCCACTGACCACATACAAGTTGTACGCAAGTTACTGAGGCAGCACAGCATTGCACAGTCAAGCCAAATCCAGAGGGATCCAAGGGCCCACCCAGTGGCGTAACGAGATATTACTGGGCCCCACAGCAAAATAATTTTAGGGCTCCAAAAATATCCAGTGGTTTCCCTGTATTAACAATATATATTAAAATTCCTAATTAATTAGAGCCTTATGGGCCCCCCTATGCCTCTTGGGCCCCCCTGCAGCCGCAGGGTCTGCTTCCTCTGTAGTTACGCCCCTGGGCCCACCCAAAAACATTAGACTAGGGGCCCACTCTCAGAACTATTATTCTTTCTCTCCTGACTCAACCTCTATTCTCCTAGTCTCTTTCCTTTACATACTATAATCTATTATTCCATCTATTTAGCCTCTGTTCTCTCACATGAATTTGATTTTACTCAAAATTCGAATAGTCAATTATTTATAAAAAAAAATCAAATATGGAAAACTTGGATGAATTTTAATGACGCGAAAACTGGAATTGTACCAAAGTCGATTCCAGTTTTTTCTCTGAAAAAACTTGAATGTCAGGAAGGTTACAAAAATCTTCAAAGTGGTCACTGGACCTCTCCTATTGACGTATACAGGAATTTGTCAGGTTTAAGGTGGTGAATAGTCAAATTCAAATTCTTAAATCTCGACAATCAAATTTTTTTAAAAACACAAATCAAGTTTGGATAATTCTCTAGTCGAATTTGACAGTTTTGACCATAAAAAATTCAAACATTCGAATCCGATTTTCAATTCGACCCTAAATAAATCTGCCCTTAGTATGAGTTCCAAATGCAGCCTCCTATTCTAATGTCTTCTAAACATGCACCAATTGCATCAGATGCAGCACAATGAAACCTGACAGCAATAAAAAGCACCACTGAATTCATCTGAGAACAAACAGGCAGAATATAATGCAATTACAGATCTGCATCTCAAATGCCAAAGGAAAAACTACCCTTGGAATTGAAATATCATGTTTTTCTCAGCATATGTGGCCTGGTCAAGGAACTGCCCTCTTGTGGGCAATGCACAAAATAGCAGAATTTGGTGGTATAAAGCATTGATAGATGAATCTGACCCATTTTGCTTCGACCAAAAAATTTCTGAAACTTCAAAAATTTGTTAAAAATTTATTAAAGTCTATGGGCATCACATTTTTTGTCGCGCAATATATTTTTTTGACGCGTGACAATTTTTTTCACCCATCGGAGTCTATGAGCCTCATATTTGTGTCGAAATTTGTCGAAAACATTTTGCTCATCACATGAGCACAATCAGTTCTATTTATTTGTATAGATTTATGAGGGATAAGTCTTATACATAGTGAAAATAACATTCACTCTTTTATTAATATGCCCATAATATGCCCATAATATGCCCATAAATGATCCTATGCAGCAGTGGAATAACTAGAGTGTCCCAGGACCCCCTGCAAAAAAAATCTTCAGAGGGACAGAGCGCACTCTGATCCCCATCCTCCTGCCCACTTCCCATCCCGCCTCTGCCCCACCCATGCCCCACCTCTGCCCGCCCACTCCCCACCCTGACTCCGCCCACTCCTGCCAAACTTGTGCCCCCCTTCCTCTCCACAGGTAAGGGAGTGGCTGGGTAGGAGGGAGTTGTTTATTTGCTATAGAGGCAGCAGACCCCACAGTTTGGGCCCCCTTGTTCGCAGCGCCCCTCCTGCAACTGCAGGGTCTGCTTCCTCTATAGTCACTCCCCTGCTATGGAGTGAATACATGGCTAAGGGGTGCTGCTGCGTTGAACCCTTTTCTCCCCGGAAATTCAGCTCTTAAAGTTATAAGAGGCAGTTTTTTGCCGTCCTTTGTAACTGGCCGCTCGCTGCTGCCTGAAGCTAGGTTCTCAACTTGGCAGGAGTGGCCCTGTCCCCACAATTCCCCCAAGAAATTGGGCCCATGCATGCGGTAGAATTAAACCATTTCTGGTGAAAGGCCTGTGATTCTGCTGCATTTATTGGCACAATCTGCTCTGGGAGCCCTGGAATTACTGCCATAGTCAGGGTGGTGGTATCTTCTGAGTTCCAGAACAGGTGTGTGCAGGGGATGGGCTGGTGGGACCCCGGGAAAAAACCCAGTGAGCCCCGGACCTCATGGGCCCCTGCCAGTGGCGTAACTAGATATTACTGGGCCCCACAGCAAATAATTTTTAATGCCCCCAAAATGTTTATAGGTTGATTTGTTTTACAAATGTTTATTGAAACTGTATATGAATTATGGCTTCATGGGGCCCCTATACCTCCAGGGCCCCTTTCAACCGCAAGGTCTGCTTCCTCTATTGTTACGGCCCTGGCCCAAGCCCATTTCCCCTGGATTCTGGTAAAGTTGCTGTACCGTGTTGGCCAGTAAAAATGTTACAGGGCAACCCTTTTGAAATAAAAAAAATAACAAAAGTGGTATAAAGGTGATACCTTTATTGGTTAACTAATAAAATCATAGCAAGTTTTCAGAACATTTCAGCTTGAAAAAGGAACTAAAATGTTCTGAAAGCTTGCTATGATTTTATTATAAATAAAGGTATCACCTTTATACCACTTTTGTTATTTTTTTATTTCAAAAGGATTGCCCTGTTACCCTGGATTCTGGAAACCCTTCCCTGCCTCCACTCCTCTGATCACGGAAATTAAGGAAGAAGGTACAGTAAATAAAAGAGATGTGTTGCAGGGGGTTGGGCCAGGGGACATGGCTCCGAGGGGTGGTCTGCTTGGATGCTGGGAGTGGGATCATAGGATGTTGGGAGGGGGACCTGCAGGACATTGGGAAGGGGGCTCTTAAAGGCACAACCTGGTGGGTCCCTGACACCCCAATCCAATGTTGGGTGCACTTGAATATAAGGAGTCTGTGTGGATAAAACCACCTTTCAGGAAAAAAGTCAATAGGCAAAACATGTTTGATTAAAAGCAACAACACTTGTGGCTGGAATTGTAAATGAGCCCTCATAGAATCCATGGCGAATATTTATTACAGTAAAGCTAAAGTTCACACAATGTGACTCCCCAGCTCCCTATTCAATGTGTCGGATTTTTATGAGCAATGCACCGAATCCAGGATCGACCAAATTGTGTTGCCTGGCTGATCCGAATCCCAAATTGCATAAGTAAATCAGGGTTCGGAAGGGAAATCATGTTACTTTTTTTTTTACAAAACAAGAAAGTAAAAAAAAATGTTTCCATGTTTTCCTTTCCCAACCCTAATTTGCATATGCAAATTAGGATTCAGATTCGGTATTCAACTGAATCTTTAATGAAGGATTTGGGGATTCGGCCGAATTCCAAATAGTGGATTCTATCCCTCCCTAATTTTCAGTGTATATTTAACTGTGCTGAGCTCTGGGTTCCCTCTTTGAGAAATATGTCTCCAACAGGTAACTTTGATCATTACACATTTAATAGACACATAGGCGCAAATTCACTAAGCGCCGAAGCGCCGAACGCTAGCATTAATTCGCTAGCGTTTGGCATTTATCGTTACTGCGCAAATTCACTAACGAACGCTGGCGTAGTTTTGCTAGTGTTACTTCGCACCCTTACGCCTGGCGAAGTTTCGCTAGCGACGTAACTACACAAATTTGCTAATGCACGCAGTGTACTGAATGCTACCTTTTACGCTAGACTTCCTTCGCCACCTCAGACCAGGCAAAGCGCAATAGAGTACATAGGGATTGCTTCAAAAAAAGTCAAAAAATGTTCTAAGTCCCAAAAAACGCTGGCGTGTTTTCTACATTATGGTTGATAGGCTGAAAAAGATTGAAAATTTTTTTGGGGCTCCCCTCCTTCCCCCCTACATTTCCTGACTCATGGCAACTTACCTAGACAGTGGGCACATGTGTAGGGCAAAATAAAATTTTTATTTGATGTTTTGAAGGTTTTCTAGGCATTTGTAGTGCATTTGAATTTGGCGCCGTATGCAAATTAGCCTGCGCTAGCGTAACTTCGCTTCACTTAGCGAATCAACGCTAGCGAAACTTCGCAATCTTTTGCTACCCCTGTGCGCAACTTCAGATTTTAGTGAATTTGCGGAGCGCTGGCGAAACTACGAATGTTAGTGAATTTGCCCCATAGGGAAAGATAGAAAAGATCAACGTGCCCTTTTCATGACTATAAGAAAGATTTCTCTATGCACAGATTTGGTTTGTTACCGGCCATATATTATTTCATCAAAGTTGTTTTTGCTCTGGTGAGGGAGATTGTATATTGATGTAATATGGAGACTCACAGCTGAAATGTCAAACCATGTCTTTCATGCTCCAGTGAAAGGCGAATAACATTTTAGATGTATATTTAGGAAATGTGATATTTATGCATTGGAGATTAAGCCAAAAATTGGCTCTCGCCAGCCGCACAGTGTAAACTGTATTTCCCTTCCCAGCATATAATATATCATCTTGATGACTTACTAGGAAATAAAAGGTATGAATAATATGCGCTGAGTAAAAGGCAGCTACAGTCGCTTTGTTCTTCCAAGGAACTTCTCCACTAAATGAGTTTTGTTCTGAGAATGTGCCTAAGTGCTCATTCCAGCGACACAAAATCATTAGCGAATTTTTAAGTATCTTGTAATTGTAATTTTTCTTAACAAATTCTTAGAAAACCCACCCAAGATGGTGCAGTGTCTATACCTGCATCTACTGTCCCTGGTGTGTCCTTAGCCAAGAGACCAGGTGATATCAAAGGGGTGGTTCACCTTTAAGATATCTTTTAGTATCTTATAGAATGGCTGATTCTAACCAACCTTTTCGTTTGGTCTTCATTTTTTATAGTTTTTTAAGATGATGCATTCTTCATCTTATTTTGAGTTTTCAAATGTGGGTCACTGACCCCATGTAAAAAACAAATACTTTGTATGACTACACATTTATTGTTATTGCAACTTTTTTTTACTCTTCTTTCTATTCCGGCCTCTCCTATTCATAATCCAGTCTCTTATTCAAATCAGTGCATGGTTGCTAGGGGAATTTGGACCATAACAACCAGATTGTTGAAATTGCAAACTGGAGAGCAGCTGAATAAAAAGCTAAATAACTCCAAAACCATAAATAATAAAAAATGAAAACCAGCAACAAATTGACTCAGAATATAACTGTAATGGAGTCTACTGACCTGCTCCAAGATGGCGTCCAAAATGGCGTCCAAAATGGCGATTCCTCTTCCCTGCACATGGCTCCGGGTGGTCGCAATCATTCCGCATCATCTCCTTCTTGCCCTGTGATTGGTCGCCGGCGACGGAACGGACGCCGGCGTCAGAATCGGGCGCCGGCGTCAAGGCGTCAGCGTGGGGACGCTGGCGTCTGCGTCTGACGCAAGCGCGTCAAATTTGGCGCCAATAGACTGGACTATAAAGACCCTCATTTCCATCCTGTCCTTGCCCAATTATAGGTCTATTTCATATAGTTCCTGGGTGCGATATATTCTGTCTTGCTTATCCGTGTTTGGACCTTGCCTGTTATCGACTTTGAATCTGTACTGCCTGTCTTGACCATTCTGCCTGTTTTACGACCATTCTTTGATAAACCCTTTTCTGTACCGCGAACTTGGATTGTTGCCTCCTCTTTGGTCCTTACTTCAACTGCGCCTTCGGGCCTTACAGTATAATTGGGCCATGGACCCCTCGGAGGAGGCCCAAGTACCCCTCGATGTCGGAGGGGCCATTCGGGGATTGGCTTCTCGCATGAAATCCTATGAAGCCCAGCAGTCTCAAATTGGCCAGGCAATTGATGTTATCCTGGAGAAATTGACTGCCATGTCTCCAGCGGCTCCTGCGGCTGTGCCTGTTCCTGCCATTCCTGCTCCTCTCCAGGTGTCTGAACCTCGTGTTCCCGCTCCACCTCCTTTCAGCGGAGACCCAAAAGCTTGTTGTGGTTTTATTAACCAATGTGAAATTCAATTCACTCTGCAACCAGGCCAGTTCGTCTCCGAGCAAGCCAAGGTTGGTTTTGTCATCTCCCGTCTGCAGGGGAAGGCTCTGGAATGGGCGTCACCCCTTTGGGAGAAGAGAGACCCGCTGATCGACAACGCCGGGGCCTTTCTCCAAGAACTCCGGACGGTGTTTGACGCTCCTGGTCGTACTATTGCAGCCTCGGCTCGACTGTTCCAGCTTCAACAAGGCACTCGCTCAGTCTCCGAGTATGCCATTGAATTTCGTACCCTGGTGGCAGAGACCTCCTGGAATAACGATGGTTACCACGCGGCCTTTTACAACGGCTTGGCTATACGCATTAAGAATGACCTCGTTTCCCGGGAAATTCCTTCTCGGTGGGAGGATCTGGTGGCCTTGGCGGTGAAGGTGGATACCCGGCAGAGGGAGTTCCAGCTTGAACTCGACCGAGAGCGTACAAAGAGGTACCCCCGGTTCCAACCTTCTTTGGCCCCCCGCTTCCAGAGACCCCTGCTTTTCAATCCTGTTCCCCCTGTGCTTCCTCCTGCTCCTATGGATTCTGCTTCTTCCTCCTTGCCGGCTGAAGAACCCATGCAGATAGGGCGGGCTCGCCTGTCCGAACAGGAGAAACTCCGGAGAAGGGCTGCCGGTCTGTGCCTTTACTGTGGGGGTACAGCCCACTTTGCCCAGGAGTGTCCAGTGAAGCCGGGAAACGCCAAAGCCTAGGTAAGCTCGGGGAGACTTACCTGGGTGGGATTTGTCATTCTCCCCATTCCTCTGCTCTACGTTTCCTTCTTCCGGTGCAGATCCAGTTTGGCTCTCTAAAGTTTTCATCACAAGCCTTCCTAGATTCCGGTGCTGCAGGAAACTTCATGGATCGATCCTTTGCAAGACGTCATTCCATCCCTCTCCAACCCTTGGCAGTTCCTCTTCGTGTCCTGGCGATTGATGATCGTCCTCTGTCGTCTGCCTTCGTCTCGCATTCTACTCAAGAACTTTCTTTTAAGGTGGGCACCATGCATTTGGAGAGACTATCCTTCCTCCTCATTGATTGCCCTTCCACTCCGGTTGTCCTGGGACTGCCATGGTTATGTGTACATAATCCAGTCATTGACTGGTCCACATTGCAAGTTTCCAGATGGAGTCCTTTTTGTTTACAGAACTGCCTACCCACTGTTCCGGTTGTCAAAATTTCCTCTGTGTCCTCTAATTCTTCTCTTCCCTCTGTATACCAAGCATTTGCCGATGTGTTTAACAAGTCTTCTGCTGAGATTCTTCCTCCCCATCGGCCTTACGATTGCCCGGTGGAACTTCTATCCGGCTCTATGCCCCCCAGGGGCCGCACCTACCCACTCTCTCCTTCGGAAACTTCTGCTATGAAGTTATACATCCAGGAGAATCTTCAGAGAGGATTCATCCGTCCTTCCACCTCCCCTGCCGGAGCAGGTTTCTTCTTTGTTGAGAAAAAGGATGGTAGTTTGCGGCCCTGCATCGACTACAGAGGACTCAACAAGATCACAGTTAAAAACAGGTACCCTCTTCCTCTTATTTCTGAACTGTTTGATCAGCTTAGGGGTGCCAATATCTTTACAAAGCTGGATCTTCGGGGGGCATACAATCTTATCCGGATCCGTGAAGGGGACGAGTGGAAGACCGCCTTTAATACCCGTGATGGACATTATGAGTACTTGGTCATGCCCTTTGGTCTCTGTAATGCTCCTGCGGTCTTCCAGGAGTTTGTGAATGATATTTTTCGGGATTTGTTGGGTCTATGTGTGGTCGTTTATCTGGATGACATTCTTGTTTTTTCTAAAGATCTTTTGGAACATCGTGCCCAAGTACGTGAAGTCCTTTCCAGACTAAGGAAGAACAATCTCTTTGCTAAATTGGAGAAATGCACTTTTGAAGTCTCGTCTATTCCTTTCCTTGGCTATATCATTTCTCCTCTAGGTTTCAAGATGGATCCTGCCAAGGTGTCTGCAATCCTGGACTGGCCTCTTCCTACCAGTGTCAAAGCCATTCAGAGGTTTGTTGGCTTTGCCAATTATTACAGACAGTTTATAAAAAATTTTTCTTCCAGACTTTCTCCAATTCTGGCCCTGATTCGTAAGGGGGGCAAACCTCAACACTGGTCTCCTCAAGCCCTGGAATCCTTCAAGTCCCTCAAAGAGGCCTTTTCTTCCGCTCCAATTCTTCGGCACCCAGAACCTCTACATCCCTTCTTCATGGAAGTTGACGCCTCTGATGTCGGAGCTGGAGCAGTTTTATCACAGAGATCCATTTCTGACGGTAAACTCCACCCTTGTGCGTTCTTTTCTAAAAAATTTTCTGCCCCAGAACAGAACTATGATGTGGGGAATCGTGAACTACTTGCCATCAAATTAGCCTTGGAGGAATGGAGACACCTACTGGAGGGTTCTTCGGTTCCTGTGACGATTTTTACCGACCATAAGAATCTTGAGTTCATCCAAACCCTCAAACGCCTGAATCCCCGGCAAGCCAGGTGGGCACTTTTCTTTTCCCGTTTTAATTTTGTCATTACTTTTCGTCCTGGCTCCAGAAACAGGAAGGCCGATGCCTTATCCAGAAGCTTTATTCCCGAAGATTCTGTGTCCGAGGAACCTGAACCTGTGGTACCCTCCATCAAGATTATCGCTGCCTTGTTCCCTTCCTGTGCCTCCCAATTGTTGTCCGCTCAAGATTCTGCTCCTGCGGAAACTCCTCTTGGTGTTGCTTTTGTCCCTCCAGAATTTCGTCTTGCTATTTTGTCTCAGTCTCATAGTTCCAAACAGGCCGGACATCCTGGAATTCAGAAGACGACCGAGCTCTTGTCTCGTCTAGTATGGTGGCCAACCTTAAGAAAGGACGTTAAAGATTTTGTCTCCTCGTGTGCTGTGTCTAAATCCGGACATTCTCCTCCCAAGGGTTTTCTTCTTCCTCTGCCCATCCCATCTCGACCCTGGACTCACCTCGCCATGGACTTTATTGTAGATTTGCCCATTTCCTCCGGCCACACTGTCATTTGGGTTGTTATCGACAGATTCAGTAAGATGGCTCATTTCACTCCTCTCCGCAAACTGCCTTCTGCTCCTGAACTTTCAGAACTGTTTATTAAACATATTTTTCGCCTCCATGGCTTTCCAGCAGAAATTGTGTCCGATCGTGGTCCCCAATTTGTGTCTAAATTTTGGAGGTCACTGTGTAATGCTTTAAATATCTCTCTTCAATTTTCTTCTTCTTATCATCCTCAGTCCAATGGTGCCGCTGAACGTGTTAACCAGGCCTTGGAGCAATTTCTTCGTTGCCATGTGTCTTTGTGTCAAGACGACTGGTCGGACCTTCTTCCCTGGGCGGAGTTTGCCCATAACAATTCTTTACATTCTTCTTCCCAGAAATCTCCTTTCTTCTGTGTGTATGGCCGGAACCCATTGGCATTCCCTCAGGATCTCTTACTAACAAATGTTCCTGCTGCTAATGATCAAGCCGCGCATATGCTGGCCATCTGGCAGGCCACCACTGCTAATCTGGAAAAGAGTTCATCCTCTCAAAAGAAGTTTGCCGACAGGAAAAGAATTGCCGCCCCACCCTATGCTCCTGGTGACAAGGTCTGGTTGTCTACACGGAATATTCGCCTCAAGATTCCCACTCCTAAGCTTGGCCCCAAATTCATCGGTCCCTTTCCCATCATCGAGGTCATCAACCCTGTGGCAGTTCGTCTTCTTCTTCCTCCCGAGATGCGGATCCCTAATGCCTTTCATGTGTCTCTCCTTAAACCTGCAGTGTCTTCCCCCTCTTCTTCTTCCACAGCTCCTGTTGTTATCGATGACCATCTAGAATTTGAAGTCAATAGGATTCTGGACTCTCGTTTTTCCAGGGGCGCTCTCCAGTACCTTGTCGAATGGAAGGGTTTCGGTCCCGAGGAATGTTCTTGGGTGAAAAAGTCTGATGTCCATGCCCCCATCCTTGTTCGCAGGTTTCATAGGCAGTTTCCTTCCCGTCCTGGTCCCGGTGGTCCTGAGGCCCCCCCTAAGGAAGGGGGTACTGTAATGGAGTCTACTGACCTGCTCCAAGATGGCGTCCAAAATGGCGATTCCTCTTCCCTGCACATGGCTCCGGGTGGTCGCAATCATTCCGCATCATCTCCTTCTTGCCCTGTGATTGGTCGCCGGCGACGGAACGGACGCCGGCGTCAGAATCGGGCGCCGGCGTCAAGGCGTCAGCGTGGGGACGCTGGCGTCTGCGTCTGACGCAAGCGCGTCAAATTTGGCGCCAATAGACTGGACTATAAAGACCCTCATTTCCATCCTGTCCTTGCCCAATTATAGGTCTATTTCATATAGTTCCTGGGTGCGATATATTCTGTCTTGCTTATCCGTGTTTGAACCTTGCCTGTTATCGACTTTGAATCTGTACTGCCTGTCTTGACCATTCTGCCTGTTTTACGACCATTCTTTGATAAACCCTTTTCTGTACCGCGAACTTGGATTGTTGCCTCCTCTTTGGTCCTTACTTCAACTGCGCCTTCGGGCCTTACAATAACTCTCTACATCATACTAATACTTAACGCAAAGGTGAACAACCCCATTAATGTGCACTGTACTTCTTGCAGGCCGTGCAACATTTTATTCTTCTCAGTCCCAGTTTCAGTGGAGCTAAAATCAACTTAAAGGAGAACTAAACCCCCTGCGATGTTAAGTTCCCACTGCCCCCTCCGTTGGCCCCCCTACCTGCACAGTCTTACCCCAGAATTCTGTCCCCTCTTGGAATAAAGACCACACATGCAGAGTGAGCGCAACGGAGCTCATGGGCACCCAGGGCTGGGCCAAGCCGACCAGGCTCCCTAGGCAACCTGGCCAGCCGGCCCACTACCCCATGTGCATGATCGTCAGAGTGGGTGCGCACCCAAACAAACTAATGCATGCAGTAACAGAGGGGAGGAAGGGGCGTGATGGAGAAGGGAGGAGGGAGGTGAGTGATGGGGAGGAGGTAGAGGGTGATGGAGAGGGGAGGAGGGAGAGGGTGATGGGGAGGAGGGAGAGGGTGATGGAGAGGGGAGGAGGGAGAGGGTGATGGAGAGGAGAGGAGGGAGGTGAGTGACTGAGGGGAGAAGGGAGGGAGTGACTGGGAGGAGGAGGGAGGGGAGAGTAATAGAGTTGTAGCGAACACGAAATAGGGGTAGGTAGAATAGGTTAATAGGTTAATAGCTTAATAGGTACCTGCCACATGCCCCCTTATGATTGCGCCCTAGGCAGGTGCCTCTTGTGATTACCCCTTTTTCCGGCCCTGATGGCACCATCTTCATTTCTTTGGTAACCTTCACAAAGTGATCGGCGATCAATCTTCCGGTTAGCGACAACTGCGCATGCGCCAAAAGCGAATATAAATTGCCGAAAGGGAGGAAGAAGACATGTATATTACTAAAGGACACTATTTCAAGAGGGGACAGAATTCTGGGGTACAACTGTGCAGGGAGGGGGCAGGGAGGGGGGCCAACGGAGAGGGGCCAGTGGGGACTTAACAAATCGTGGAGGTTTAGTTCTCCAAAAGCCATATAAGAGTAAAGATACAGGCCCACAGTAGGGATGTCGCGGACTGTTCGCCGGCGAACTTGTTCGCGCGAACATCGGCTGTTCGCGTCCGCCGCAAGTTCGCGAACGTCGCGCGACGTTCGCCATTTTGGGTTCGCCTTACCTGGCGCTTTTTTTTGACCTCTCACCCCAGACCAGCAGATACATGGCAGCCAATCAGGAAGCTCTCCCTCCTGGACCACCCCCACACCCCCTGGACCACTCCCCTTCCATATATAAACTGAAGCCCTGCAGCGTTTTTTCATTCTGCCTGTGTGCTTGCAAGAGCTAGTGTAGGGAGAGAGCTGTTACTGATTTCACTGATTTCTTTGAGGGACAGTTGATAGTAAGTTTGCTGGCTAGTAATCTACTTGATACTGCTCTGTATTGGAGGGACAGAAGTCTGCAGGGATTTGAGGGACATTTTAGGGTAGCTTTGCTGGCTAGTAATCTACCTTCTACTGCAGTGCTCTGTATGTAGCTGCCTGCTGTGGGCACTGATCTCTTCTGATCTCATCTGCTGACTGCTGTAATAACCCAATAGTCCTTGTAAGGACTGCTTTTATTTTCTTTTTTGTTTTTTTACTTTGCTAGTTGCTGCTATAAGCCCAGTGCTATTAGTCTAGCAGTGTTGGGGAGTGGGACTGGTGTGCTACTGTGCTGCTCCTAGTAGTTCAGCAGCACCAACCCGAGAAAAATATTTTTTTTAATATACATATATTTTTTTTTCTTTTACTTATCTTACTGTTCTTTAACGTGTACAGTGCTGTTGCTGTTCTTCATAGTAGTGCACCAATAGTAGTGCACTTGTAGGCATTATTTGCTCAGTGTGTCCTTCATTTTCAAACAACAACCATCTAGCTGTGTGAGCTTGTTCACATTCTGTCTAAATATCAATAATAATACCGTCTCTAGAAACACCACCCGAGTGACGTTTTTCAGGCAGCAATAATATATTCCGTATCCACTGCTGTAGTAGTGTATACGTTAACCTTGTAGGCATTATTTGCTCAGTGTGTCCTTCATTTTCAAACAACAACCATCTAGCTGTGTGAGCTTGTTCACATTCTGTCTAAATATCAATAATAATACCGTCTCTAGAAACACCACCCGAGTGACGTTTTTCAGGCAGCAATAATATATTCCGTATCCACTGCTGTAGTAGTGTATACGTTAACCTTGTAGGCATTATTTGCTCAGTGTGTTCTTCATTTTCAAACAACAACCATCTAGCTGTGTGAGCTTGTTCACATTCTGTCTAAATATCAATAATAATACCGTCTCTAGAAACACCACCCGAGTGACGTTTTTCAGGCAGCAAAGACAGTGGCAAAATCGCATCTTTTATGGTCACCGCAGGTGATCAATAAAGTAGACCAAAACTGGGCCCACACTGCAGAATCAGTGTTTTTTGGTTCACTTCACTGTACATTGAATTACCTCTGCCTGACCGTGCACGTGCGCACAAGCACGGTGACTGCTAAACACACCACTACAGAAATATTGCCACCAACAGGACGAACATCCTGGAGGTGACAAGCTCAACTAGTAATTAAAAACTATTATTTGCTCACTTGACGGTATCATTCATTAAAGCTCTTTGCGTCTTTTTGCGTTGCAGTAAGCACCGCGTTTCGTCTTTGCGTGTGAACAGGCTGTAACCTTTACACGACTTGATTGGCATGTAGACGCCGGACGTTTTAAAGCATTTTATTACACAGGTTTAGAAATGTAGTGTGATTTCTGCCCTTTACAGCACAAAACGCAGCGCTGTGTCAACAATGGATTTTTTAGAAACATTTTTGCCCTTGATCCCCCTCTGGCATGGCACTGTCCAGGTCGTTGCACCCTTTAAACAACTTTAAAATCATTTTTCTGGCCAGAAATGTCTTTTCTAGCTTTTAAAATTCGCCTTCCCATTGAAGTCTATGGGGTTCGCGACGTTCGCGAACCGTTCGCATTTTTGACGCAAGTTCGCGAATATGTTCGCGAACTTTTTTTCCGACGTTCGCTACATCCCTAGCCCACAGCAGCTCCCCATCTTGGTGGCCTTGGGCAGTTACACAAGCCCAAAACATAAGGTGTAGCATTTTTGGCCATTATTCATTGCTGAGCTTCAGTGCCCTCCTGCCAAGCCCTGTGCTTGCTATAGCTAGCACATATTCCACATAACATTATATATTGAGCATTTTCTCCTTTTCCCCACTGAGTAGGCTGTGCTCCCTAGGCTTGCACATTTAACTCTAATGCACAGGCTATAGGAGATAGAAGAGGGTACAAAAACATTTCCTGAGTAATATATTCCCTAGTCCATTTTCTGAAGTTTAAAAAGTCATGATGCAAATGACATGGACACAGCCATTAAGATGTTCCAAACATATGGTTCAACCAATGTATAATATTATTATATCATCAAGGTTTAGTAAGTGAATCTATATGATTTATTCCTTACTATAATATATGTGTGAGTTGCTTGAATGTTCCTTTTGAATCATTATTCCCAGAATCAGCATCACATTAAGTTTAAATTTAATCTCCATGACCCTGAGGATGAGTCTTTTGGAGGAAGCAACATCTGGAAGGGATGAAGAAGCCTTTAGCTGTAGCAGGGGGTCCCCAGACAATTATCATTCCCCCACTTGCTCCACACGCATGGATACTGATCCTTCTGAGAGTTCAAACTGAAGGTTATGTCTCATCTCCAGTCCATTCACTAAACACTGATAAATGATCGCCCTCTTGTGAATTAAATTGAACTTAGCCCGTAGCCATGTCACAAAAGGTTAAAAGAAGACTAAACTTTCATCTTGGTTAAATGGCACTTGATTTTGGGCCTTACATTCTGCACTTTACCCCACTTGATAAATGGGCCCTAAAGTCTGTAGACTGGCTTACTATATCTCAAGGCAAAACAGTTTGTTATGTACATTTCTTATTTTACAATTTTAAAGGAGATTTATTCCCCAAAAAAATACATTTATATAAACTTATAAACACTCTGAGTGCCACTCTGAGTGCTTTTCTAATTTGCATTAACTTTGTATTTTTAGCTGTTTCGGAGATGTTTGCAGTTTTATACTTCATTTGGCTCAGCATCTCACCCTGAAAGTCAGCGAGTCAACAATAACTGTAGACGGGGCTACTATAGCTCAAGGCAAAACAGTTTCTAATATACATTCTTTATTTTTAATTTACAATTGTAAAGAAGATCTATTCCCAAAAAATATAAACTTATTCTGGGTGCCACTCTGAGGGCTTTCCTAATCTGCATTCACTTTGTATTTTTAACTGTTTGAGAGATATTTGCATTTTATACTTCTAATACCAGGCTTTTGGCTCAGCAGCTCACCCTGAAAGTCAGCGAGTCAGCAATCTTATAGTTAACTTACAAGAAATGCATAGACAGTTGCTCTGACCTTCAAAAACAGCTATTAAGCTCAGAACCTGGTGTTAGCAGTCTAAAACGGCTAATATCTCAGAAAAACAGAATATTTATGTAAATTAAAATATAAGCACATGCTCATAGGAATACTTGGTAAGTGTAGTTGGTGGAACAGACCAAGGTAGACGCAGAGCTTCTTTTTTGCAGCAAAGCTCTGCGTCTACCTTGGTCTGTTCCACCAACTACACTTTCAATTGATTGCCAGTACCAAGGACGAGGTACAGGAACTGACCACAAAGGTTATAAAAATTGAGGGGAGAAATACCACATCCAGTGGAAATAAAGAAGCTTCCGAGTAATACTTGGTAAGTTTACACCAATTAAAATGTTTGATTTAGAACCAATTTTTTATAATAATACTTATTATTACTTCATCAAAAAGAACAAGTTCTGAAGTTCTTCGTAGCTGAGAGTGATGGGCGAATCTGTCCCGTTTCGCTTCACCAAAAAATCCACTAAACTCTGAAGAAATTTGTGAAACGGTGAAAAAATTTGTGAAACGCATTGAAGTCAATGGGCATCAAAATTACTACAATTATTACAAGTGTGACAATTTTTACATGCGTGACTTTTTTGTCCAAATGCATTAAAATCAATAGGCGTCAAAATTATTTTGAGGCACAATTTTTACATGCACAACCTTTATGTCGCAGCAAATTTTTGCATCTGTTTTCTGCAAAACTATTCGCAGGTGGCGAAATGCAGAAATTCGCCGCAAATCCATCCCTGGTGAATAAATTTGCCCATCACTGGTAGCAGATTGTAAGGCACAGCACAGAGAAACAAACCATAGCAGAGTATTAGTAAAAGCAAAATCAATTTTAAGAGCTTCCGTTATGGTCTGGCTCTAGTAGCACCCCAATAACGAGACTGCCATGGTGCCTGCAAAAGAAGTATATTTTAGGTAGGGTGGGTGGCAGTAGCGGGGCAGGTCCAGCAGCAGAACTATATGAGGGTCACGGAACAAGTCACGGCAATCACATAATCAGAGGAATTGGGGTTGTAGGATAATTTAGAGAATAAAAAAAGTAACACCAGCAACATAAACAACCGGCGAGGCATGACCAGGGCACTGTACTATATTATATACAGGAAAGTGGCAACACTGTGTAAATGATAAGTAGCCATTTCCCTAAATATATGCATTGTATCCATTGCAACGTATCCTCTGTATCTGCCAGTCCATCATTTGTAATAGAGAAAGTGTTACATAAACTGAGTTGCTAGCAATTTGTCTCTGCATACAGTTCACATGAAAAACATAAAATCCTTAAATATCTCCCAAGAAATATGATATTTTAAGCAGTAACCTTCCCTTCATAAGAAAACCAGCACTTTCCCATCGCAGTTAGCGCAGGACGGCACCTCTGGGAATCCTCAGCTAGTGCTACTCAAATTATAAATGTCAGTCAATCATGATCTTGAGACAGAAAGTCACATAGTGTATTTGGGGAAGGAAGCCCCTAAAACGTAATCTTTCCTGAATTGCTTTGCATTTATATTAGGAACACGGAGCATGGAAACCATTAGCTCGGGTGACATCTGATTTCATGGAAATGTTTGAAAATGATGAGTCTTCTAACTATCTCTCATGAGTAATACATCTGAAACATATTATGCTGTAATGCTTATACAATGACATCACAGACGAGAATCTTATGATCCCACCCAGACGCTGATGAATTGCATCATTATTTTATCTGGAGATCAACGAGTACATGAGCACCACCCAGGCCAAGACTGGGATTCAAAATAGGCCCTGGCATTTCAAGTACACGCAAGTCCAACCAGATGCCCACGGGCCCACTCAGTAGTGTCTATGGGAAGCTACACCAAATCAGGGCCTGGCACCATCAATAAATTGTACACCATTGCCATGTCCAACAGGCAGACAAAGTATGTAGAATACAGTACATGTAGTCTCTACAAACTGGGGTGATTCATTTTGCACTTTTTTTCGTTACTCAGTAGAAACTGACACCTCCATTAAGTGGAACAGCTTACAGAAGGTATGTAGTGCTGTCTGTGCTACAGCTACTCTTACACATCTCCCAAATCCCTATTACTGACAATAATAACAATATTTATATTTTGAGTTTTTATGCAGAGTAATGCCAAATCTTTTCATCTTAATTTGGTACACCCTGCCCAGGGAATGTGCAGGACGTGCGTCAAAAATAATTTGGATGCCCATTGACTTACATAGTTAAATTGGGTTGAAAAAAGACAAAGTCCATCAAGTTCAACCCCTCCAAATGAAAACCCATCATCCATACACACACCCCTCCCTACTTTTAATTAAAATTCTTTATACCCATACCTATACTAACTATAGAGTTTAGTATCACAATAGCCTTGGATATTATGTCTGTCCAAAAAATCATCCAAGCCATTCTTAAAGGCATTAACTGAATCAGCCATCACAACATCACCCGGCAGTGCATTCCACAACCTCACTGTCCTGACTGTGAAGAACCCCCTACGTTGCTTCAAATGAAAGTTCTTTTCTTCTAGTCTAAAGGGGTGGCCTCTGGTACGGTGATCCACTTTATGGGTAAAAAGGTCCCCTGCCATTTGTCTATAATGTCCTCTAATGTACTTGTAAAGTGTAATCATGTCCCCTCGCAAGCGCCTTTTTTCCAGAGAAAACAACCCCAACCTTGACAGTCTACCCTCATAATTTAAGTCTTCCGTCCCTCTAACCAATTTAGTTGCACGTCTCTGCACTCTCTCCAGCTCATTTATATCCCTCTTAAGGACTGGAGTCCAAAACTGCACTGCATACTCCAGATGAGGCCTCACCAAGGACCTATAAAGAGGCATAATTATGTTTTCATCCCTTGAGTTAATGCCCTTTTTTATGCAAGACAGAACTTTATTTGCTTTAGTAGCCACAGAATGACACTGCCCAGAATTAGACAATGTGTTATCTACAAAGACCCCTAGATCCTTTTCATTTAAGGAAACTCCCAACACACTGCCATTTAGTGTATAACTTGCATTTATATTATTTTTGCCAAAGTGCATAACCTTGCATTTATCAATGTTGAACCTCATTTTCCAGTTTGCTGCCCAGTTTTCCAGTTTAGACAGATCACTTTGCAAAGTGGCAGCATCCTGCATGGAACCTATAGTTCTGCACAATTTAGTATCATCTGCAAAAATAGAAACAGTACTTTCAATGGCCACCTCCAGGTCATTAATAAACAAGTTGAAAAGCAAGGGACCTAGTACAGAGCCCTGCGGTACTCCACTAACAACACTGGTCCAATTAGAAAATGTTCCATTTACCACCACTCTTTGTAGTCTATCTTTTAGCCAGTTCTCTATCCAGGTACAAATACTATGTTCCAGGCCAACATTCCTTAATTTAACCAGTAACCTTTTGTGTGGCACTGTATCAAATGCTTTAACTTCAATCAGTTTTGTGAATTTTTCACGTTTTTTTTTTCCAAAACATTCACGAAACGGGACCGATTCACCCATCACTATTAATATCTACAGATCAGCAGTTATGCAGTGGCTGTTCTCTATGGCAACTAGATTATTGGGTATCATGATAGTCAGGTTTATCACAGCCCCAGGTTGACCTATAGGTAGAGAATAACAGGTCCCAACCTTACCAATTGTACAAATAACCAGATCATCATAAACCCCAGAATTACCTATAGCTGAAACATCATGACCCCCTGTCTTACCCATACCTAGAACTTTTACTAGCTGGCCCTTTAGATACAATAATAACCCCACAACTTTTCCTATAGCTCATCATCATCTTGACTCCACCACAGCTGGGTCATCACAGCCACCCAACATTACCGCTTATCAAAGAGTTGCCTTGGTGAATCTCTGCATGGTCCTGTTGGACTGGGAAAATGGTTTTCAAACTGAAGGCACAGCCACCCAGCATTATCTATGGTTCTACTTGGAAAAATGTTATTGGTCTAGCTAGTCTCCTCGATCTTTTCCAGAAGGGTGGGACAATGAAGGTATGAAGTCAGGGTAGGGCAGAGTCAATTAGGGGACCAAGTTAATGAGGCCTCGTCATTGAAATGTCTAGTTGCCCTGTGCCAGGTGCTGTGCTGCAGAAGTCAGGGCTGTGTAGAATGAACTCGCAAGATTCCCTAAATTGTAGTCATAAAAGGGTTAGTACTCCAGTCCTCTCTTGCTATCCACTCCAGTCCTCTCTTGCTATCTGCTCCAGTCCTCTTGTAAGGTTACTTACCGAAGGGTCCCTGCGGCGGTTCCAGCGCGGCGTCTCTCGGCGGCTCTGACGTCACGAGCGTCGAAGCGCAGGCGCATGTATGCGCATGAACGGCACCGAATGTAGTGACGCCTGCCTCTTTACGCAGGCGTGCTGACGCTGGCGGAAAAGCGGCGCCAAGACTCAAGGTATTTAAACCTACTTTCTTATTCCTTCTGTGCCTGGTTATCGTGGTTTATTCCTGTGAGACCTAGCTATACTTTTCCTGTTGCCTACTGTGTATGACCTTTGATTGCCCTCGACTCTGATCTTTTGCTGAATACCCAGACCTCGGCCTGTTTATCGTTCCTGTTGATTGCTGCCTGCCTCTGACCTCGGATCTGCCTGACTACGCTTCTCTCTTCTCAACTCCCTGGTACCTCGATCCTGTGTAGCCTCACTGGCTACTCTCCACTCACGGCTCCCCCTGTAACATCTCAGGTGGGGTCAGTGCTGTGCGAGCCGCTTGTGAGTCCTTTTACGGCTTGACGAGATCCATCATCTGAAAACCCTGGGAAGCCTGACACCTCTCTTGCTATCTGCTAGTCCTCTCTTGCCAACCTGCTCTCCAGTCCTCTCCTGCTATCCTGCTCTAGTCTCCTTCTGCACTCTATCCCCAGTTTGATCTGATCTACGCCCGCACCATCCTGTCCCATCCAGTCTGTTCCTGTTCCACTACTGCTCCATCCAGTCTGTTTCTGTCCTGAGTCACCGCCCTCTTCATCCAGCCTAGTCCAGTCCTGCTCTTCGCCCTCTCCGTCCTGTTCTGCTCTGCACCTGATCCAGTCTAACTCTTCACCCTCATCAACCTGTTCCTGAGAGAGAAACAGGCAGACAGATAGAGAGAGCGCAAGAGAGAGAGAGAGAGAGAGAGAGAGAGAGAGAGAGAGAGAGAGAGAGAGAGAGAGATAATAGATAGATAGATAGATAGATAGACAGACAGATGATAGATAGATAGATAGATAGATAGATAGATAGATAGATAGATAGATAGATAGATAGATAAGAGAGAGAAAGAGAGACACACACACAGACAAACAGACAGAGAGACAGATATAGATGGATGAATAGACAGACAGAAAGATACAGTAGATGGACCGAGATAGAGAGATAGATACAGACAGATGATAGATAGATAGATAGATAGATAGATAGATATATGATAGATAGATAGATAGATAGATAGATAGATGATAGATAGATAGATAGATAGATAGATAGATAGATAGATAGATAGATAGATAGACAGACAGATAGATGAATAAATAGACAGAAAGTTAGATGGACAGAGCTAGAGATAGATAATTAGATAGATGTATGGATAGATATACAGAAATATAGATGATAGATGGATATAGATGGATGGATAGATAGATAGATATAGATATAAATATATAAAATAGATAGATAGATAGATAGATAGATAGATAGATAGATAGATAGATAGATAGATAGATAGATAGATAGATAGATAGATAGATAGATAGGGATGTAGCGAACGTCGGGAAAAAAGTTCGCGAACATATTCGCGAACTTGCGTCAAAAATGCGAACGGTTCGCGAACGTCGCGAACCCCATAGACTTCAATGGGAAGGCGAATTTTAAAAGCTAGAAAAGACATTTCTGGCCAGAAAAATGATTTTAAAGTTGTTTAAAGGGTGCAACGACCTGGACAGTGCCATGCCAGAGGGGGATCAAGGGCAAAAATTTTTCTAAAAAATCCATTGTTGACACAGCGCTGCGTTTTGTGCTGTAAAGGGCAGAAATCACACTACATTTCTAAACCTGTGTAATAAAATGCTTTAAAACGTCCGGCGTCTACATGCCAATCAAGTCGTGTAAAGGTTACAGCCTGTTCACACGCAAAGACGAAACGCGGTGCTTACTGCAACGCAAAAAGACGCAAAGAGCTTTAATGAATGATACCGTCAAGTGAGCAAATAATAGTTTTTAATTACTAGTTGCTTGTCACCTCCAGGATGTTCGTCCTGTTGGTGGCAATATTTCTGTAGTGGTGTGTTTAGCAGTCACCGTGCTTGTGCGCACGTGCACGGTCAGGCAGAGGTAATTCAATGTACAGTGAAGTGAACCAAAAAACACTGATTCTGCAGTGTGGGCCCAGTTTTGGTGTACTTTATTGATCACCTGCGGTGACCATAAAAGATGCATTTTTGCCACTGTTGCAGAACCCTGAAAAATTAGGCATGTGTACTTTCCTGAAAAATTATCTTTTTTTTGTCGCAGCCACTGAAGCACAGAGGCCAGAAAAAATATGCCATATAAATGCTGAAAATATAAATTTTTTTTTGTCGCAGCCACTGTAGCACAGAGGCCAGAAAAAATATGCCATATAAATGCTGAAAATATTAATTTTTTTTTGTCGCAGCCACTGCAGCACAGAGGCCAGAAAAAATATGCCATATAAATGCAAACAATATTAATTTTTTTTGGTCGCAGCCACTGCAGCACAGAGGCCAGGAAAAATATGCCATATAAATGCTGAAAATATTCTGTTTTTTTTTGGTCGCAGCCACTGAAGCACAGAGGCCATAAAAAATATGCCATAGAAATGCTGAAAATATTCATTTTTTTGTCACAGCCACTGAAGCACAGAGGCCATAAAAAATATGCCATATAAATGCTGAAAATATTCTGTTTTTTTTGGTCGCAGCCACTGAAGCACAGAGGCCAGAAAAAATATGCCATATAAATGCTGAAAATATTCATTTTTTTGTCACAGCCACTGAAGCACAGAGGCCAGAAAAAATATGCCATATAAATGCTGAAAATATTCTGTTTTTTTTGGTCGCAGCCACTGAAGCACAGAGGCCATAAAAAATATGCCATATAAATGCTGAAAATATTCTGTTTTTTTTGGTCGCAGCCACTGAAGCACAGAGGCCAGAAAAAATATGCCATATAAATGCTGAAAATATTCTGTTTTTTTTGGTCGCAGCCACTGAAGCACAGAGGCCAGAAAAAATATGCCATATAAATGCTGAAAATATTCATTTTTTTACACAGCCACTGAAGCACAGAGGCCAGAAAAACTCAGGATTTACCTGGATTCAAATTAAACCAGTAGGGTTTGCACCCTAGTTTGTAACGGTGGTGGAGGGAGGAGGACGCTAAAGGACAGCTGTATGTGGAGTCATGAGGCGTGCAGAGAAGGACAGCTGCATGGGGAGTCAGAATCAGAAACTCAGCACAAGTCTTCCGGCGTGCAGTAACCCTCCGAGATCCACCCCTCATTCATTTTAATAAAGGTCAGGTAATCCACACTTTTGTGACCTAGGCGAGTTCTCTTCTCAGTTACAATCCCTCCTGCTGCACTGAAGGTCCTTTCTGAGAGGACACTTGAGGCGGGGCAAGACAAGAGGTTCATGGCAAATTGTGACAGCTCTGGCCACAGATCAAGCCTGCGCACCCAGTAGTCCAGGGGTTCATCGCTCCTCAGAGTGTCGATATCTGCAGTTAATGCCAGGTAGTCCGCTACCTGCCGGTCGAGGCGTTCTTTGAGGGTGGATCCCGAACGGTTCTGCCGCTGCCTTGGACTGAAAAACATTTGCATGTCTGACGTTACAGAGTGGCCAAAGTGCTTTGTCCTTGCAGGTGCGCTCATGGCAGGATTACTGGCACCTCTGCCCCTGGAATGTTGATGAGTTCCTGAAGTGACATCACCCTTAAAAGCATTGTACAACATGTTTTGCAGGCTGGTTTCTAAATGCAGCATCCTTTCAGACTTGTGGTATGTTGGTAACATTTCTGCCACTTTATGCTTGTACCGAGGGTCTAGTAGAGTCGCGACCCAGTACAGGTCCTTCTCCTTAAGCCTCTTGATACGGGGGTCCTTCAACAGGCATGACAGCATGAAAGACCCCATTCTCACAAGGTTGGATGCAGAGGTATCCATCTCCGCTTCCTCGTTATCAAGGACTACATCATCCACGGTCTCCTCCCCCCAGCCACGTACAAGACCAGGGGTCCCCAAAAGGTCACCACTAGCCCCCTGGGAAGCCTGCTCCTGTTGGTCCTCCTCCAACACAAAGCCACCTTCCTCCTCTGACTCCACTTCTGACACCTCTCCCTGCGTTGCAGCAGGTGCCTGGGTTCGTTCTGGTGATTCCGACCAGAAATCGTGCGCTTCCTGCTCCTCGTCACGCTGGTCTACAGCCTCATCTGTCACTCGTCGCACGGCACGCTCCAGGAAGAAAGCAAAGGGTATTAGGTCGCTAATGGTGCCTTCGGTGCGACTGACCATATTTGTAACCTCTTCAAAAGGGCGCATGAGCCTGCAGGCATCGCGCATAAGCATCCAGTAACGGGGTAAAAAAATCCCCAGCTCTGCAGATCCAGTCCTACCACCCAGTTCAAACAGGTATTCGTTGACGGCTCTTTGCTGTTGCAGCAGACGTTCCAACATGAGGAGCGTTGAATTCCAGCGAGTCTGGCTGTCGCAAATCAAACGCCTGACTGGCATGTTGTACCGCTGCTGAATGTCAGCAAGGCGTGCCATGGCTGTGTAGGACCGTCTGAAATGGGCCGACACCTTCCTGGACTGCCTGAGAACGTCCTGGAATCCTGGGTACTTTGAAACAAAACGTTGTACTATTAAATTCAGAACATGTGCCACGCAGGGCACATGTGTTAAATTGCCCAGTCTCAGTGCTGCCAACAGATTGCTTCCATTGTCACACACCACTTTTCCGATCTTCAGTTGGTGTGGGGTCAGCCACCGATCGGCCTGTGACTGCAGAGATGACAGGAGTACAGATCCGGTATGGTTTTTGCTTTCCAGGCACGTCATCCCCAAGACAGCATGACAACGGCGTACCTGGCACGTCGAATAGCCTAGGGGGAGCTGGGGGTGCACAGGTGTGGAGGAGGAGGACCCAGCAGCAGAGGACGAAGAAGAGGAAGAAGACGAGGTAGAGAGCGAAGGAGGAGTAGAGGTGGTGGCAGAACCGCGTGCAATCCGTGGCGGTGACACCAACTCCACTGTCGTTGTTGAGCTACACATTCCCTGCTTCCCAGCCATTACCAAGTTCACCCAGTGGGCAGTGTAGGTGACATACCTGCCCTGACCATGCTTGGAGGACCATGCGTCAGTAGTCATATGGACCTTTGGCCCAACACTAAGTGACAGAGATGCGGTGACTTGGCTCTGCACATGGTGGTACAGGTGTGGTATTCCCTTTTTTGAAAAAAATTGCGGCTGGGTACCTTCCACTGCGGTGTCCCAATTGCTACAAATTTGCGGAAGGCCTCAGAGTCCACCAGCTGGTATGGTAACAGCTGGCGGGCTAAGAGTGCGGACAAGCCAGCTGTCAGACGCCGGGCAAGGGGGTGCCTCGCAGACATTGGCTTCTTACGCTCAAACATGGCCCTCACAGAAACTTGGCTGGGGGCAGATGACTGGGAATGGGAACTGGTGGTCAAGGTGGAAGGCGGAGTGGAGGGTGGTTCAGACGGGTGAAGGACAGCAGAGGTAGAGCAGTAAGATGCTGGACCAGAAGGAGGGTGGCTTTTAGTTTGCCTGTTGCCTTTGAGGTGTTGCTCCCAAAGTGCTTTGTGCTTGCCGTTCATGTGCCTTCGCATAGAAGTTGTACCTATGTGGCTGTTGGGCTTCCCAAGACTCAGTTTCTGACTGCACTCATTGCAAATGACAACGCTTTTGTCAGAGGCACACACATTAAAAAAATCCCACACTGCTGACCTTTTTGAGGCTGGCAATCTGGCGGTAACAGTAGAAGTCGGCGGCGTTGGCGGCAATGGCGGGTGCGTTGGCCGGCTGACCACAGGTGCCGATACATGTTGTTGCCCTACTGTTCCCTGCGAGCTGTCCTCCCTGCTTCTTCTAAGTCTTATTCTCCTCCTGCCTCTCTGACTCTCCGTCTCTCCATCTGAACTATCCTCCTCTTGCTCTCTTCTACTGGGCACCCATAAAACATCAATCTCCTCATCCTCATTCTCCTCAGATGCATCAATTTCTTCTACCAGCTCACAGAAGGAAGCAGCAGCGGGGACCTCCTCATCATCACTCATTATGTCCATCTCTGTTGTGTTCTCTGCCAGAATTAAATCTGGTGTAACGTCCTCATCTCCTTCATCTTCTTCTGCCAATAATGGTTGCGCATCACTCAGTTCAAGAAACTCATGTGAAAATAACTCCTCTGACTCCAGTGAAGAAGGGGCGCCGGTGGTGGAGGAAGTGTTACGTGGGGTGCCCATAGCAGTGGAGGATGAGGATGTTGTGGTAAAGTTAGAAACGGTAGAGGATGGGGTGTGCTGTGTAAGCCAGTCAACTACCTCTTCAGCATTTTGGGAGTTCAGGGTCATTGCCTTTTTAAAACTGGGCAATTTCCTAGGGCCACAGGATAGCATAGCAGCACGGCCCCTAGTGCCTCTGCGTGGCGGCCTGCCTTTGCCTGGCATTATTTTTAAAACAACAACAACAACAACTCAGGTGGTGTTTCTAGAGACGGTATTATTATTGACAGAATGTGAACAAGCTCACACAGCTAAGTGGCAGTGGTTTGAAAATGAAGAAGAAGAACACACTGGGCAAACAAGGCCTACAAGGTCAACGTATACACTACTACAGCAGTGGATACGGAATATATTATTGCTGCCTGAAAAACGTCACTCGGGTGGTGTTTCTAGAGACGGTACTATTATTGATATTTAGACAGAATGTGAACAAGCTCACACAGCTAGATGGTTGTTGTTTGAAAATGAAGAACACACTGAGCAAATAATGCCTACAAGGTTAACGTATACACTACTACAGCAGTGGATACGGAATATATTATTGCTGCCTGAAAAACGTCACTCGGGTGGTGTTTCTAGAGACGGTATTATTATTGATATTTAGACAGAATGTGAACAAGCTCACACAGCTAGATGGTTGTTGTTTGAAAATGAAGGACACACTGAGCAAATAATGCCTACAAGGTTAACGTATACACTACTACAGCAGTGGATACGGAATATATTATTGCTGCCTGAAAAACGTCACTCGGGTGGTGTTTCTAGAGACGGTATTATTATTGATATTTAGACAGAATGTGAACAAGCTCACACAGCTAGATGGTTGTTGTTTGAAAATGAAGGACACACTGAGCAAATAATGCCTACAAGTGCACTACTATTGGTGCACTACTATGAAGAACAGCAACAGCACTGTACACGTTAAAGAACAGTAAGATAAGTAAAAGAAAAAAAAAATATATGTATATTAAAAAAAATATTTTTCTCGGGTTGGTGCTGCTGAACTACTAGGAGCAGCACAGTAGCACACCAGTCCCACTCCCCAACACTGCTAGACTAATAGCACTGGGCTTATAGTAGCAACTAGCAAAGTAAAAAAACAAAAAAGAAAATAAAAGCAGTCCTTACAAGGACTATTGGGTTATTACAGCAGTCAGCAGATGAGATCAGAAGAGATCAGTGCCCACAGCAGGCAGCTACATACAGAGCACTGCAGTAGAAGGTAGATTACTAGCCAGCAAAGCTACCTAAGCTTAAATGTCCCTCAAACCCCTGCAGACTTCTGTCCCTCCAATACAGAGCAGTATCAAGTAGATTACTAGCCAGCAAACTTACTATCAACTGTCCCTCAAAGAAATCAGTGAAATCAGTAACAGCTCTCTCCCTACACTAGCTCTTGCAAGCACACACAGGCAGAATGAAAAAACGCTGCAGGGCTTCAGTTTATATATGGAAGGGGAGTGGTCCAGGGGGTGTGGGGGTGGTCCAGGAGGGAGAGCTTCCTGATTGGCTGCCATGTATCTGCTGGTCTGGGGTGAGAGGTCAAAAAAAAGCGCCAGGTAAGGCGAACCCAAAATGGCGAACGTCGCGCGACGTTCGCGAACTTGCGGCGGACGTGAACAGCCGATGTTCGCGCGAACAAGTTCGCCGGCGAACAGTCCGCGACATCCCTATAGATAGATAGATAGATAGATAGATAGATAGATAGATAGATAGATAGATAGATAGATAGATAGATAGTGCTTAGGATCTCGGTTTACCCATAAGGGATCTTTGCATAATTTGTATCATTTAAACATGAAATAAACCTTCAGAATGTCCAAATCCACCCCAATAGAAGGGATAAGGAGTTGGTACTCCGAAAGGTAAATTGTAATATATGCTGATACAGGATATTGGTATGATGTTTGCCCTGTTATGTTATATTGTATCTTTGTCAAATTGATGCTAAGCTGTAATTGGACTGTGAATGTCTTTGTCTTGTTTGTTGTTTGTTAAGAAAGCAAAATAAAAACCTTTAAAAAACTAAACATGAAATAAACCAAATCAAATTGCCATCAAATGGATTCATGTAGCTTAGTTACCATCCAGTTCAAGGAAAAAAAACTTAGAATTGCTTATTCGAGATGGCCTTTCTGTAATTCTGAGTTCTCTGGATAATGGGTTTCTGGATAAGGGATCCCATACCTGTATGAACATTATACATTAGGTCCTACACGTGAATGAAGTGCCAGACTGCAGCGGTCAGATCTCCTTGTGGAACTACAGTGTGCTGATGGCCCCATTTAGGTAGAGCATTGCTAAACCGATCAGCTTGAGGCACAGAGCTTACAATCTATCAACTAAAGTGAACTGTTATGGGTGACAGGGACCTAAACATGTTATTGTACTATATTGGTTATGTACTGAATGAGAAGACAGCTGGCAGAGCACCACCCTAGCACATTTTCAGCAGAATAATGGCATTGTGGCCAGAAAAACTAATTTCTTCCCACCTTTCCTGCTCTCTTGAGCCTCTGTTGAAACTGGCTCAATGACTACTCATAATATTAGAGCCTGTGACGCTGCTTCCCATTTCTGTTTAAGCGAGTTGTCCTTGAACTCCCACACTGTTCCACATTCATGCTTCAAGATGAGAGAGAGAAGAATAGAAGGCGCCATTGAAAAGGATACGGAATACAAAGCAAAATCTTTCGGTGTACGGCTTTCAAATGGCACACTGTTCTTGGAAAGCAAAGTATGTTCTAGGAAGAGCGAAGCAGAATTTATTTAGATATGAAGTATCGTTAGAAAAATTAGAGTCATTGACTTAACAAGGGTCACCAGCTTAGAAGCACTGAGTTAGGGCAGCTCATTTTATTGTTCCTTTGTGCTTTATATTATAATTATTATAAATATACAGTATTTCTATATGAATGAATGGTGGCTGATCCTTTATCCAGTGGTTGGTATTTCTAACATCTCCCACGGGTAAAGGTCTCCCTGATACAGTCTCATTAACTAAATGGAGCAATGACTTGTGTTTATGCAAATATTCCATAGGAATACAAGAAACTCTTCCCTCTAAACATGAATAATGTAAGTGCAGATATAATTAGCAAATTGTGGAGCTCACGGAAATGTATGCACAGGCATTCCATGGCTCTGGCGAAGAAATGAATGGCACGTCTATGTCTTGCACAAACACATGCAATGTTCTGCACCCACGGCAGATTAAAGGCAAATTAAAGGGAACAATGGTTCAAGTGTACTGGGGATTTTCAGGCTACGCTCCTTAATTAATGAATCCAAAGAGTCAGAGGGAGAAAAATAAAGAAAGGTAATAAGAACCAAGAAAGGTCAAGGCAAAAACTGAAAGACGTTTAGGGTATATAGAAAATCATTTTGCAGGGTTTTAGATAAAGAATCTTTCCAGAATGTGGCTTCTCGTGCAAATGGGGATGTAACTGATGGCTGATAAACATGCAGAACACCTTATTCAAGGAAAAGAAATGATCCCAACCTTCTCTGCAATGGCGAATCCGAAAGAATATTAAAATGCAGGTTCAAACAGTTGAATTATTCTTTGGGCCCTAAAAAGACATTTTTGGAAATGACAGACTAGACTGTGTGAGGAGAAGGAAGAAGGAGGTACAAGATGCATATGGGGTCCAGCCATAGGCCACTCACGAGCTGATAGGTTGGACCAGAAGGTGAAGGATTAAGAGATAACTGTACAAAACAAATATCTTGAGATGCGAAATGATGAGAAAAATGTTAGTCTTCATTTTAAGGAAATTAACCCCCAAATTCAGAGTATTTGGCACCACCACTGCAACCTACCAATAGTCTGGCCAACAACTGAGACCCTTATTTATGTCTCTCCCAGAGGCAGAGATATGTGCCGACAGTGCCGGACACATTTGCTGGAGGCATCGATGTCACTGCATCTAAACAAATAAACCAACTATAACAAAAATGCATGTAAAATAAGGGAGAATTTTTTTTTTATTCCTTCTTTAGTAATGAATGCCAGAAGTCCCATACATTCATGTCTGTGAGCTCCTCACCCAAACAAGGAAACAAAAGCCAATCGTTATGTCAGGCCCAGTATTTTTTCCTTATATAAAGGAATGACTGACCCCAATGAATCTATACATTTCTAAGGGAATTTCTATGAGATCTCTGAATACATATTTATCCATGTGTGAAAATGTGGCAAAGTGCACTAAACTCTTTAATTAATGTGCCACTGATTTTC
This sequence comes from Xenopus petersii, assembly GCA_038501925.1. Classification (NCBI taxonomy): domain Eukaryota; kingdom Metazoa; phylum Chordata; class Amphibia; order Anura; family Pipidae; genus Xenopus; species Xenopus petersii. Next base: position 119,989,118 of record CM076681.1, read on the forward strand.
ACTTGACAGTGAATGCCAAGCAGGTGGGAAAAAGTTACACTCATCTTTGTACGTAGTGATGAGCACATTTTTTCGCCAGGCATAGATTTGCAGTGAAATTCCGCATTGTGACATTTGTGAATCTTTTTGCTAAACTGCGACAAGAATTTGCTGCGAATACCATTAACAGCAAAGAAAAGTCACGGAGACAAAAAGTTGCAGAGACAAAAAAGTCACTGCAAGAAAAAATGACCATTAAATCATTTGGACAAAAGAGTCTCCAAGACAAAAAGTTGCCAAGACAAAAAAAGTTGCCAAGACAAAAAAAGTTGCCAAGACAAAAAAATCCCTAAAAAACAAAATGCCCATTGGCTTTAATGCATTTGGACAGAAAAAGCTGCCAAGACAAAAAGCCGCTGAGAAAAAAAAGCCACTACAACAAAAACTGCCCATTGTCTTTAATGCATTCGGATAAAAATGTTGCTGAGACAAAAAAAGTGATTGAGACAAAAAAGTCACTGCAAGAAAAAAAACCCATTGACATTAAGTCATTTGGACGGAATCGCCAAGACAAAAAAGTTGCCAAGGCAAAAGTTGCCGAGACAAAAAGTTGCAGAGACAAAGAAGTTTCTGCAAAAACAATGCTCTCATTGACTTTCATGCATGCGGACAGAAAAATTTGCCAAGACAAAAAGCCGCTGAGACGAAAAAGTGGCCAAGACAAAAAAGTTGCCAAGACAAAGGTCCCTGCAAGAAAAATACGCCCATTGACATTTGGAGACAAAAAAGTCAAAAAAGTCATTGAGACAAAAAAAGCCAAAACCCGCCCATTGTCTTTAATGCATTTGGATAAAAAAGTTGCTGAGACAAAAAAGTGATTGAGGCAAAAAAGTCACTGCAAAAAAAAAAAAAGCCCACTGACATTAAATAATTTGACAAAAAAGCTCTCCAAGACAAAAAGTTGCTGAGACAAAAAAGTTGCCAAGGCAAAGGTCCCTGCAAGAAAAATACGCCCATTGACATTCGGACAAAAAAGTCGCCTTGACAAAAATATCGCAATGAAAAAAAGTCACAGACACAAAAAAAATCACTTCAAGAAAAAAACTAATTGTTTTTAATGCATTTAAACAAAATAGTGTCCAAGGCAAAAAAAAAGTCACTGCCAGAAAATACTCCCATTGACTTGAATGCATTTTGGAGAATGTGTGCATTAAAAACTTGTTTTGCAAATTTATTTGCATTTCGGCATATGTTTTGGCAAAGCAAAACGGGACAGATTCGCTCATCAAATTCGCTCCAGCAGGAAGGACTATTTTGCGCCTAAGAAGTTGGAGGAAGTTTGACAAGTACGAGACTGAGGTATTTACCTGAGAGCAGATGGGCGCAATCGCCACGTAATTAGATCTGAATTAAAGCATCTAGCGCTTGTGCCGCACTGTAGTGAATAAGTGCTGAGATCTGGCTCATTACTGGCAAATTTGGCCACCAATTATGTAGGCAGATTGCTCAATACTTTAGCAACTAGGCTGCGAAACATTTGCACCCAATTTACACAAACACCTTGGACACATTTGCTCCAACTAAAATAATATTTCTCTGATTTGTGGAAATGAGAAGTGAGTGAAACGGCAAGAAGCTTTTCCTAGTTTACAAATAAAACCCCTAAGATGACAAATCCAGGGAAATAATATTTCAGGCTGCCATGGTAACCATGTGGTTTTAATTAACAACATACAGAGGTCGTGAATTGCTGTAATCACGGTGCTTGGCAAACCAATTTGGGAATGACACAGCGGTGGGGTTGGGGGAAGTGAGTTTGTCTCGGCTTGTGGAGCTCCTGTAACATTATTGTGAGGGATGGAAGGACCCGGAGACGCTCGCATTCCACTTGGGTAACAGAGCTGAGCCCTGGCACAGAGGTGATGACTTTGTCAATGACTAAACATGACTCACACTCATACATCCATTAATAGACTATGAACCATTTATACAAAGTGTGATAGAACATTTTCTACGCTAGCATCTAAACCAATGGGAATCTGCCCACTACCACTGGCCTTGGAAGAAGTCCCTGGCCAATAAAAATAGAACGGTGAATATATTAGTATGAAATTATTTATATGTATAGAATCCGTAATCTGTAAACTCGTTATCCAGAAAGCTCCAAATTACTGGAAGGCCGTCTCCCATACACTTAGGGGCCGATTTATCAAGGGTCGAATTTCGAGGGTTAGTAAAACCCTCGAATCCGACCCTCGAAGTAAAATCCTTCGAATTCGAATATCTAGGTCGCTTGCTTTTCAACTTTTTTATTAATGACCTGGAGGTGGGCATTGAAAGTACTTTTTCTATTTTTGCTGATGATACTAAATTGTGCAGAACTATAGGTTCCATGCAGGATGCTGGCACTTTGCACAGTGATTTGTCTAAATTGGGAAACTGGGCAGCAAACTGGAAAATGAGGTTCAATGTTGATAAATGCAGGTTATGCACTTTGGCAAAAATAATATAAATGCAAGTTATACACTAAATTGCAGTGTGTTGGGAGTTTCCTTAATTGAGAAGGATCTGGAGGTTTTGTGAACAACAGGCTGTATAACTCTAGGAAATCCATTCAGTGACCACTAAAGCAAATAAAGTGCTGCCTTGAATAAAAAAGGGCATTAACTCAAGGGATGAAACATAATTTGCCCCTTTATAGGTCCCGGGTGAGGCCTCATCTGGAGTATGCAGTGCAGTTTTGGACTCCAGTCCTTAAGAGGGATATAAATGAGCTGGAGAGAGTGCAGAGACTAAGTGCAACTAAATTGGTTAGAGGGACGGAAGACTTAAATTATGAGGGTAGACTGTCAAGGTTGGGGTTGTTTTCTCTGGAAAAAAGGCGTTTGCGAGGGGACATGATTACACTTTACAAGAACATTAGAGGACGTTATAGACAAATAGCAGGGGACCTTTTTACCCATAAAGAGGATCACCGTACCAGAGGCCTCCCCTTTAGACTAGAGGAAAAGAATTTTCAGTAGAAGCAGAGTAGGGGGTGCACCACAGGGAGGACAGTGAGGTTGCGGATGTGATGCTGATTCTTTTAATGCCTTTAAGAGGGGCTTGGATGATTTCTTGGACAAGCAGAATATCCAAGGCTACTGTGATACTAAAATTTATATATATATATATATTGGTATGTGCAGTTTATGTGAGTGTATGGAGGGTCAGTGTGAGGGTGAGTATGGACGCTGGTTTTCATTTGGAGGGGTTGATCTTGATGGACTTTTTTTCAACCCAACTTAACTATGTAACTATGTAACTATATGTAATACTGTACTCTACCATTAAAATACAAAGGGGCGGGGGTTATAGTGCCAAAAATGAAGAGGCTTGTCTGATTCCTTCTTAGGAAATATTCATACTGGCACCCTTGCTATACAGAGATCCTAAAAGGGAACTAGATATTTCCTGTAGAATTATATATGGAGATGCTCTCTGCTTCTTATGCTTAGCAGTTTAACATGATAATGGGAAATCATTTCCTATGTTAGAAAAGTCTGATTCACTTCTCAGGCTGAGCCTAAAAGGGTCAAGTAGAATGGAAACTCCCAGTTCCAAAACAAACAAATCAATGGAGGGAATTTATTTTGTAGCCACATTTAAAATTATTTCTACCCCCAAAAAAAGGGGGGACTGGAAACCCCACTATATGTGTAAATCGGTCCCTGTAATAAACCTGATGCCTATTGCTAAAAGCAGTTGTCTGTTCTGCTGCCTAATGCAGGGGACGATATTCAGTTATGGGCCAGTAGGGGGAGCTGTTAAGACAGTACAGGGGATACCTAAGTGCATGGTGTCCCTCCAAAAGTTAATTCTTACACCTCCTGTCAAGTGCATGGCTATAGAGGTTGGAGAGGGGGAGTTTTAAAAACAGCCTTCATTATAAGTGCATTAAATTGATTTTACTTAAACGGATGAGCTATACTCTTGTTGGCAATGTCATTCATATCATGAATAAGGTTGATTTGCCTTGAGAACAGAAGGGTTAAACCCAGCAATTACAGTTATACATGGACTCTAGGGGGTAGATTTATCAAAGCGTGAAGTTAGAAATCACCACAGTGATATATATATATAACGTGAAAGCTGCATACAATCAAGGTGGTCTGCACTCCAGATATGCTTATTTCTCAAAATGCTTTATTCCTGCTTGGGAGCCGAAACGTTGGTGTAATTTATGGAATAAAGCTCTTTGAAAAATACGGCTATTTGGAGTGCAGTCCAGCTTCCATGTAGGTCTCGGCTACAGTACATGGAATGCACCGTCTGGACGTCTGGAACTCTCTAGAGCAGCTGGTCCCTCTGTTTCTTTATATGGCACATTTCTGAGAATGTTCCTTGGACTTGTATTATATTCCTGTAAATGGTGTAACCATTGTGTCTGTATAAATCAGTGCCCGCTAGTAAATCTGTTTCACATTCCCTAAATGTTAATGTTAGCCACCTCTCTGAATATAAACCAGATTTGTCACGTTGAGGCTAAGAATTCCTCTTGTCTAGAGCTGTGTCAGTGGCTAAGTTCTGCCCCTCAAGTTCCACTCACTTATTTGCCAGTACATGTGCCAGCCGCTGCCACTTTCACTCAAAATCAGCAAAAGTCTTCCATGTGATATTCACATGATATTCAACTGAATCCCCCCCTGCCATTGCCCTCTGTCACTTATTTAACAGCTTGTGAGGCTTGAGATGGTACCTGCACTCCAACTCCAATGTGTATTTGCGTGTGCTGGGTCAAATTCTATAAGATATATATATATATTGAAAAAGGTCCCAATGAGGACCGAAACGTCGGACATTACAAAATGACAATAAAAGAATTGAACTTTTAAAAAAAGGGAGTGCTGGTCACAAGATTTTTTGATACATAAATAATTGCCGTGCACCCCGCCATCAAGCATCGCTTTGGAGTGCGGATACTCACTGAAGAAGTATATATATATAGATGTGGGCCGAAACGTTGGACACGAGAGTGACTATTCAAATAAATATTCACGTTTGATTGAACAAACTGGAGTGCTGGTCCATCTTGAAAAGTTATATATATATATATATATATATACCATCACAGCTTCATAACATGCAAATTCTATCCTACAGTGAAAGCAGAATCCACACAGGCTGCCGCTCAGACAGATTTCAAGTCCATCACTTTAACCTTCAAATGTTTCCATTACACAAATACAGCAAAAAAGTGGAAATCGTACAGACCCCATATTATTCATTACATTAACTGAAATGTAACCAGTGGTTTAAAGGGACTCTATCCATTTTTTTCCCACAGTATTGTGTATTCATATATACTTTTTTTTGAGAACCCTCTCTGGGAAAAGTGCATCGCTGTAAGGGCTCCAGACAGAAATAAAGCCAAACCTCAACATTCGAATGGTAGAAATTGAAACTGCTGCTACTCACGGGGGGCTGTCTAGTGGGAGACTCTTTTGAGTGATGGCTGAATGTCACTCGGTGGGGGACAGTGTAAATTTGATGCTCATTCATTTGGAACTGTTGTGACTTCTGGCATTTTTCTACCTCTCCCAGAGTGACAAAATGTATAAATTACCCCTTGTGCTATTCCCTTAAGGCCCCCCCAAAAGACATTATTCATAAACATAAGGAAACAATTTTATCCTACTGTGCCTCGGCTCCCCAGCAGCTACAGGGTCTGCTCTCTTTATATTTCCCCCCTGCCTGCTGCCCATGACAGAAAACTGTCCTGTCTCCCTTAGGAATCTATAGGAAAAGGGCTGCCAAAAGCACAAGTAGAAGTGGAATTTGGATGGGGGGGGGGGCCGCATGGGAATGTTATGTGTGTTTCATGCACCTTGTTTCCCATCATGGTAAGCGTGAACGGGATGTAAGGGGCATTTTGAATGTCACTGTTTTCTGCCTACTAGAAGAGGCTGCCAGGGGGCATTAGGGTTATGGCACACAGGGCGTTTTACAGAAATGTCAGACCAGATGCCCCTCTCAGCCAATCATCACTCCTAACATTAGTGACAGAAAGTGCTCCATGTGCATTCACTAGTGGTCTTGACATTTATTGTGTTAGGAGGAATGACAAGAGGAGAGAGGGAATTTTGTCAGTTAATATTCTCAGCTGGATGGCGGCAGTCGACAAAACGCTATGGCACGTAGCTTTAAAGTTGCAGTGTAAAGGAGTCAAACTGAACACATGTGGAATCCACAGCCTGCATGGCTAATTAGAAATTCATTAAGATGCATGATGCATGGCTGCCCATAAATCAGTTCAGTCTGCAGCATGCATCTAAATGAATTGCTAATTAGCCATGCAGGCTGTGGATTCCACATGTGTTCTGTCTTAAAGGGGTGAGGTGGCAACCCTAGTAGGGCTGTATCTATCATATTGGCACCCATGGGCCCGTGCTTAAGGAGGCAGCCTTAGGGGTGTCGCTATACTAGGGTTGCCATCTATCCTGTTTTGAACTGGACAGTCAGGTTTTTACACCCACTGTTCGGTTCCAAAATACATGCCCGGTTTTCTAAAATCTGAAAACCCTGTTTCCTGAGCGATTTGACCAATCACAGGTCACCACGTCATGGACCCGCCCCTTCTCATCACTAACCCAACCCTTCACATCATCAGCCTGCCTCTTTGCGTCATCAGCATCGCCTCTGATGTCACTGGTCCAAGGTAAGAAAAGGTGAGAAGCCTACCCTATAAGGTAAAATATGTGCCGCTAGAATCCAGTGGCAGACATAAGAGGGGTGCAGGCTTTACCAGTGATTTACACTTGCACCGACAGGCCACCAGCACAGGCACTGACTGAGGGAGAAGGGCATAAGCTGAGGTCCAGTGCTGAGAGCTGTCAGTATTATAATAGAAAGCAGGACAAATCCAAGGCAGTAGCTATGACTGCAAAGTGCTTTTTTTGGGGAAAAATGCTCCACGACATGTTTCGGGCGTTGGCCCTTTATCAAGTGTGCAAAACCAAAGACAAGGGAAGTATTTAAACTTTCCTTAACCTTTCACCTCTGGAGTGCATTCTGGGTACATACATCGACAAATGCATTTAAATTGTTGTTTCCATTAATAGCATAAATACAAATTACTTTATACAAGAATAAATATTAAATTACTTAAACAAGATGTTTTATACATTCCATATGTGATCAATAAATACATGCCTTAAAATATTTCTTAGGTGAATAAAATGCATTACAAGAACAGTCCTCAATCTTGTCTGTGAATCATTGTGCTCCGTGTTAAGTCCAAATAAAACGACAGACCACTGCATACATTAACCTAGCCTGTGCCGAGAGCTGAACTGGACCCAAATACAGCCCTGGATAATAGAGTTATTGCTGTGTCTATAGACAGGTCACTGCCCGGATCAACCCAACCCCTTTCATGCAATATTTTGCTGCCCAATATTTAGCCTTTTTTTTGGATATTAAATGAAGTAGAAAACTTACTTAAGTGATTGTATCTTTTTAATATAATTCAGCTGTGGACAAAAATGCCCCAAAAAGCTACCAAATTGCCATATAGGGAGAAATATAAGTCATAAATGGAAGGATCTCAGAGAGATGATATCACACACTTGTAGAATATACAGATATGACTTTGCTCAGGGAAATGCAGACTTGTGTATAGGGAGCAACGGACTTGTACATAGCAACAGCCTTTCCCTTCTTCTAACAGTGAGTGCAGTGAGCACAGGCTTCAAAATCAATCAGTAAATTTCACATGCATTTACCATCACACCGCCTAGTTTCCAAGGCAACAAATTCTCACGATTTCTCTCCCGCAAATATCAGAGCAGATTGAGGTGCAGGTAAAACGTGTTGCGTATGCCACGTAAATAAAAGACAGGGAAATACAATTTAACACTTTTAAATGAATGTTTAGATGGGCCTATTCTTAGCAATATTTCAATTGGTCTTCATTATTTATCTTGCAAAGTTTTAAATTATCTTGGCTCATTCCAGCCTGAAGCTGAGACTCCCGTCTGATTGTGAAGGGTCACTGACCCCGGCAATGAAAAAACAAGGTGCAAGGCTTTCATTTCACCGGTATTCTTATTCTGTATTGCTTATTTTTCTTTTCAAGCACCTTCCCATTCAATGTCCATTTTGATTTTAAGCGTTCCCTGCTTCGTCAGACAATTAACCTCCAACTGCAGATAACAGTTAAAATTCTCAGACCAAGAGCTGCAGCAACAGGTACAGTAACTAATTAAAAAAACGCAAAATCTAAAAAACATCAGATCAATTGCAAATTTCCTTAGAATTCAGCTGTCTACACAATAAGGGATGGGGAGTGAAGGGCATTCAGCCCAGAATCACAGGATCTGTATTTAGAAATGTAGGTGAAGTACAAACGAGAAATCACATAGGGATCCCCCTATTAAAGCCCATCTGGGCCAACAGGCTCCCCATTAAACCATTTTATTAGAGATATAAAAGCCATGAGCAGCGTGTTAAGGACACTCAGTCCAAAGAGCTGTTGGCTAAAGACCAAAAGATTCTGTCAGTACATCGCTCAGTATTAAAGTGTCACCCAAAACATAAATAAACCATGGGAGATAAAACAAACATAGAAACCAGAAACACATCAAACGAAATACTTGTTAACCCAAATAAATACTTTCTCTACAAACACCTGCCAAATATGGAATCTAAGTCTGAGCCCAATAAGGAATCTGCCATTCCCTTCTTCTGATCCAGAGCACCCTGTTCACTTATATTCTTCTAATATTCTTCTAATATTCTTCTAATATATGGCTGGGGGGCATACGTATTTCAGTGACAGACAGAGATTTTTCCATATTGTCCTTTAATCTATTTACCATTTGGTCATGTTCAGGCAATATATTTTTTATTTTCTTAGTATAATAGTCATTCTCTTTAGTTTTTTGTCTCTGAATTTTTATTTTTGTTCTGATGCAGATTTACTTCTTGCAAAAAGAATTTTCGAGGGCATTTCTCGCCACTGGTTTGTTACTGAGGAATTAAGCTTTATTCTTTGAGCCTAAGCTGCAACGACAGCAAATTGTTACAAGAAGTGATGGACGAATTTGTCCTGTTTCGCTTTGATGAAAAATTTGGAAATTTCCCTCAAAATTCCCGAAACAGTAAAAAATTTGTGAAGTGCATTGAAATCAAAATTATTTTGACAACTGTCAATTTTGACGACCGTGACAATTGGTATACATGCGCCTATTTTGGGCAAATACAGTAAAGTCAATGGGGGTCCAATTAATTATGACGCGCGACAATGTTTATGCGCGCCACTATTCTGATGCATGGGCAATTTTTTTCGATGCAGTGGATTTTTTGCTGGCGAGTTTTTGCACCAGCTGCGTAACATGGAAATTCACCGCAGCTTTGCGCCTTCACTAGTTACAGGTATGGGATCTGTTATACAGAATGCTCGGGACCTGGGGTTTTCCAGATAAGATATCTTTCTGTAATATGGATCTCCATTCTTTAAGTCTTTGCAAAATAATATAAATAGGATATATAAAGGTAGTGTTTTGTTATTACAGAGAAATTTTCATTTTTGAAAAACTAATGGCCTTCCTGAAATTTGGCGCTTTCTTGATAACTGGTTTCCGGATAACGAATTCCATACTTGTATTTACTAATGAATTAAAAGTTGCTCATGAGAGATTCCTGTATTACTCAATAAATTTACAGAACTTGGTCCATCATCTAAAAAAAGCCCCATTTAACTGCATTCTCTGCAATCCTTCCAACGGTTTTCTTTCCAAGAACAAATATTTGGCCCCAGACCAATATACTTATTTTATGGGCAATTTTCTTTGTTGAACACCCATAATATAGAACGTGGCAAACTCACATTGTACCACACCACACTCATACATGTCATTATTTGTCATTTTATCATGTTTTTGTACAGGTTTCTATTTATGGTGCCACTGATAAACAGAAGTCTGGTTTCCTCCGATGACTGTATCATAGCAACAAAACTGTATTGTGTTTGGTATGAATTGCTTCTGACTTCAATAATGGCTGAAAACATTTTAAAAATCATCTTGCAGGTTTATTTTTAATAAAAACACACTTAGGAACGTACAGCAAATAAGCATTGTTGCAGCTTATTCACCTTCAAACACTGTTTTTTTAGTTCATTTGGTATCCGACAGTTCCCCAGAAACAAAGGCGCAAATTCACTAAGCGCCGAAGCGCCGAACGCTAGCGTTAATTCGCTAGCGTTTGGCATTTTTCGCTACTGCGCAAATTCACTAACGAACGCTGGCGTAATTTCGCTAGTGTTGCTTCGCACCCTTACGCCAGGCGAATTTTCGCTAGCGACGTAACTACGCAAATTCACTAACTTGCGCAGTGTACTGAACGCTACCTTTTACGCTAGACTTCCTTTGCCACCTCAGACCTGCCGAAGCGCAATAGAGTAGACAGGGATTGTTTCAAAAAAAGTCAAAATTTTTTTCTAAGTCCCAAAAAAAGCTGGCGTGTTTTCTACATGATGGGTGATTGGCTGAAAAAGATCGAAAAAATTTTTGGGGTTCCCCTCCTTCCCTCCTACATTTCCTGACTCATGGCAACTTACCTAGACAGTGGGCACATGTGTAGGGCAAAATGAAATTCTTATTTGCTGATTTGAAGGTTTTCTAGGCATTTGAAGTGGTGATACGTGTTCCTCCATTGAAATTTGAATTTCGCGCCGTATGCAAATGAACCATTGCTAGCGAAACTTCGCTTGGCGAATTAACGCTAGCGCAACTTTGAAAACTTATGCTACCCCTGTACGCAACTTCGGATTTTAGTGAATTTGCGGAGCGCTGGCTAAAATATGCCTGGCGAAGTGTGGCGAATTGTGGCGAAGCGCGACGAAGTGCGGCGAAGTTGCGCCTGGCGCAACTTCGCATCTTAGTGAATTTGCCCCAAAGACTTTTTCCAATGACTTTCCATTTTCTATTTGTCACCATTTTTTCTAATATTGAAGTGTAAAGTTAAATTTTTCACCTTCTAAAGCAGCTCTGTTACTGACCCTGAAAACTGTTATAAATTGATACATTTAGATGATACATTTGTTATGTTTGAGCAGAGTCCTTGAGTGTCATTAAAGGCAGCTGTTAGAATTGATACAATAGTGTCACTTATATTCCCCATAGATCCTACTGAGAAATGGAGCAACTAATTGTATCAACTAAATGCAACAAATTGTAACAATTCAGAGGCTCCTGGAGCACTGAGCTGCCAGACTCAAACACCAGAGACACAAACATTCAACTTTATACTTCGATTTTGGGAAAATGGTAAAAAATAAAAGATGGAAAGTAATTGAAAAAAGTATTTGTTTATGGTGAACAATCTGAAATCAACTGAACTGAAAAAAAGTGTTTGGAAGATGAACAATCCCTTTAACATCTTCTGTTTCTTTAGAAGAAACACATTTAGCAGCAGTTTTATATTCAGAGATTTCCAGTTCTGTATTGAGAGTGATTTTCATTGCTTGTTTATGATGAATACATTCTATGCATTTGGCATGAGGGCTGCCCTACTTATCTTTGCCAAATCTCCGGTAATAGCCTTTTATTTGATTGGCTGTTCTCACGAACAGAATCCTATGATCATTTGTCATTATTTGCTTTCATATTTCCCCTTTAAAGAACAGCAATCTGGAAAATGACACAGATTTATGAATACAATGTGACATCCTAGCATATTTGGAAATTTCTAGGTTGGCAAAAGGATTCTTTCCTTGTATTAGCCTAATTTGCTTATAGTCTTTTTGCTGTACAGTAAATATACTTTCATCCCCCATGGCCCCAGGGCAGGCCCCATCGTCTGCTCTTTTTGGACCCCAGGGGGATAAATGACCCCATATTTCAAGATTTTCTATTTAAAAATAATACTGTTGACTTATATGTTGTTTATACAGGTATGGGACCTGTTATCCAGAATGCTCAAGGTATTTCCAGATAATGGATTTTTCCATCATTTGGATAATTATCTACTAGAAAATGGGATTTATCATAAGCATTCATTATATATCAGCTGGGATCAGTGGGGCTGTGCAAATGAGGCCTTATCACTAGTGATGCATCACCCCCCTCTAGCCACTCCGATGCAAAAGTTTAAATGTGGAACCGCGAGTGGGGGTGGCATTGTCTTGGCCACCATAGGGTGACATAGGAGCCTGAAACCCTCCTAGCTACAAAGTACTGTTTTATTAATACAAAGAAAAAGAAAATCATACAAAAACTGTAAGTATTTGATTAAAATGCAGTCCCGTAATTTGGAGCTTTCTGAATATTGGGTTTCTGGATAATGGATCCCATATGTAAATAGACTATTCAGCATGTTACTATTTGCACTTTAACTGTTTCCTGCTGTTTTATTGGGTTAATCAAAGTTCCACTGCTTATATGCTGTGTGGTTTAACTACTTGTTTGTGTACCTATTCTGTGTCGCAATAGAACCGGCACTGCACTCTAAAACACCAGGTCTCAGTGTTTCCCAGCACCACCGAACCATAAACTTCCTCGAAGTGGAAGAAACACAGAATTGTGCCGAGTGAAAGAGATACAATGGCTTTCACTGCTTTTCCTAAAGGCAAATGGTCTTGTGCCAGGAAAATGAGCTGTTTGTATGTGTCTGTGTGTTGGCTTCATTGTGAGTGTGTTTTTTTAACTGCATATCAAACTAATTTTGCTCACAGGTAGGAGACCCTTAAAGTCCCTTGAGAGCACCGATGTGGAGAGAGCACCGATGTGGAGAGAGCACCGATGTGGAGAGAGCACTGATGTGGAGAGAGCACTGATGTGGTTCTACACTGAGAGACAGACACACCTTATATTAAACATGGGCTCCCTGTGCCCTGGCACTGGGAAGTGCACATTGTGTATCAGCAGTGGGGGAAAGTTACGACTTTTCTTTGCCCATATGGTAAGTGTTACAGTTGTTTCCTTTCCTCTGGCCTCCAGTCATTCCCAGAATATGTGTGTTCTGTGCCTTGCTCCTCGCTGGATACATTCCTGTCCTTTTCTCTCTGGCTATGAGAGTTGTATAAGCGCAGAGAGCTCATAAAATTACACTTTGTGGAGAAGACTAACAGCTTTATGCTACAAAGCAAAACTCTCACTGCCTCTCCCTGGTACAGAATTGCTGAACGTCTCTGCGCTCTGTTTCTGAGAAGACACACCTGTGAATACCCCTATAAATACCCCATGAATATCCCCTTGATTACCCCCACAAATAGCCTTATTGATATTCCTATGATTATCCCCTTGATTACCCCAACAAATACCCCAATGAATACTCCCATGAATACCCCCATGATTACCCTCACAAATACCCCCATGAATATCCCCATGATTACCCCAATGCTTATCCCTATGATTACCCCCACAAATACTCCCATGGATACTACCATGAATATTACTATGAATACCCCCATGATTACCCCCACAAAAACCCCTATGATTAAACCATGAATACCCCCAAGATTAGCCCCGCAAATACTCCATGAATACTCCCACAAATACCTCCATGAATCCCCCATGATTACCACCACAAATACCCCACGATTATCCTTGATAATAACCCCATGATAACTCCCATGAAAACAATGCTGCCTCCATTCAGTAGTGCTGTATTCATGTGTTCTCCTTACCTTAATTTCCCCCCATTTACAGAAAAGGGGAATTACTATAATACAAAGAAAAAAGGACAAATAATTTGGGATTGTGACCCCCTGTAACATATGGAGCTGTACTAAGCAGTGTGTTTCGGTGTCCCTAACGCAAAGCCCTGTACCCAATTCTGTTAGAAAGCTTCCCAATCAATGCCTCCATGTAGCAGTATTATTTTACATCCTCCAGTAGGGGCAATAAAAGTCCCATGTGATCACCGTGCACATGTGCAGTAAGGAGTTTATTTACAAATGTAAGTACAACATTGCGCCACTGCATTTGGCCAAAGCAGCCAATCAGATCTTTGGTTTGTCTAGTTTGTAGTAGGCCATTCAAGGCTGATTGCTGGTTGGTTGCTGCTAGTGACTGCATTTGTACAGTTTAGCACCCACAGTAACAGGGTCAGACTGGGGGGGGTCTGAGTCCAAGGGAGGCTACCGCACAAGAGCCCCCACACCCCCCAAGGGTCTCCCTCCCCAGCCCCAAATCCCCTCTGTCCCCCCCTTCCCCCCAGGAAAGAAGCTGGCTGCCGGCCGTGTGGGGTGGGTCTGAGCCAGTGGGGCCCATAGGGTTTTTCCCCCCAGTTCAAACCTCCATGGTAATACAGAGCTATTATAACTCATTTTGGTGGTGAAATTGGTGAATCATCACAAACCTCCAGCCCATACTGGACTGAGTGAATATGTTGGTCTAGGCTGGGCAGTTTTGGATTTTCTTAGCATAAAGTGAGGGTACAGGGCACAGAAGCTTTCCTTCCCCTTTCATCTCTCAAAAATGTAATCAGCCGTATATGAGTAATGTCTGCTGTTACACAAACACACACAACACAAAGTCACACTGGGCACAGATCACTTGCTATATGTCAGATACACACTCTCTCTCTTGCTTCCCCTTCCCTCTGGTTCATTCTCTCCTCTAACTGCTCCTACATTTTCATGCACCCCCACTCTCCCATTCTCCCCACCCTACTGCCCCCAGCCTTTCTCACTGCTCCAGAGGACACTTTGTGACAAGGTGACATTGCAGTCCCAACTTCACTGCAGATTGGGCTTAATGACGGATGCCATTCACAGCATTTTCCATTTAGGGTCATTATTTTCAAAGGATGTAAAGAAGGTTTTCAAGCTTAGATTCCCAAGTACTTATATTCCTGCAGAAGTGGATTTTGCTAAGACATAGTGGAAAAAAAGAACCAATTCTTCTCATTCTGTCATTTTAAAGTGTTTGATTGTCCATTCAGTAGACTGCCTTAGCTGTACATTGACGGCAGCCTTGTAGTACGCTAATATAACAAATCCTCAACTGGAACACCCAAGTATTCATCAGGAGAAGTTGTCGCACACGTGTATAATGCCAAGCATTGACTGGAGGGGTGCAGCTTACTAATACAGTCTGGAGAAGTTTTCTAGGGATGAATTGTGCTTCCCCATGTGGGTTTAGGAAATGGCAGGAGAAGTTCATCTGCTTGAGTACAGCTTGCTGTAGGTTATGGGGAATGGTTATGGGGGGGAATAGTGGCCTGAAGCTATTTGTTATGGTTTGGCCTAGGAACCCTATTAACATAAAAGGCAAACCCAAATAACGTTTTGTGAAGGCCATTTCAGCATTTTAATACCTCTGTAGTATGTGAGGTCGGTGCAGAATGGGTTTGCAGAGATGGGAGTGGAAGAGCCCCGACCTTAACCCAAATAAACAGCTATGGGACTAGTTGAAGACTGAATGAGACGTAGGCCTCATGACTAAACAAATGAGTGTTCTTGTGGCTGAAAGGAAGCAAATCCCATCAATAACATTTTGGCATTTAGAGGAAAGCGTTTCCAAAAGGAGAGACTTTTATATCAGCAAAGGTAGGACAAACTTCATATTTATACCAATGGTTTGAGAAAGAGGTAGGCAGTTGTCTGGATACTTTTAGCCAAATAGTGTATGAATAATTAGGCTGAATATATAGAAGTAGCGGTATGAGTGGGGCACTGGCTAGGCGGATTCAGGGTGGCACATATTGGTTTGAAGTGACCAGGCTTCTTGGTATATGGGTGTCATATAAATCATACCTTTAAATACCAATATGGTTTGGATCTGCCAGCAGTTATTCTGAATTCCAGCTATGTTGTGAAATCCTGCTGTACTAAGTTGTGCAACAAATCCCAGCAGGGGGTCCCCATACCAGTCAGAGTGAGATGCCGGGGGGGGGGTTGAACTGGGGTGCAGGCGCAGGATTGGAGTTTCTTTAATGAACTCAAAACAGTTGTTAAAGGGATAATTCTCCTTCCAAACCATTTTAGCAGTTTAGATTTTAACAGTACATGAAATGTATCAGTGCTGCTCCTGGCATCAGCACATTATGTAGCATTTATACCAGGATGGAAAAATGCACTTTAAGACCCCCAAATTACATTTTCTGTGATGCAGCTCCTAGTCCAAGAAAGAGCAAAGTAATGGCATGTTCAGGGGATGGAGGGCGACACTGAGCTGCAATTTTCAAGTGGCTTGAGTCTTACAAACAGCAGTGACTATTTCATGAGATGTTAGAGAGGAGGTGCCCCCCCTTACTAAGCTACTCTTAAATTAAACCTAAAAATAAGATAAAAAATGAAATATTCTGATGAATGAAACCGCTATACAGCTGCAACTCCACAGTCCAAACTGTCATATTGACTACCTTGTTCTCAAAGTTCCTGTTCTTTAAACTCTCTAAAGGGGTTGTCCCTTAAAGGGATGCTGTCATAGGAAAACATGTTTTTTTCAAAACGCATCAGTTAATAGTGCTACTCCAGCAGAATTCTGCACTGAAATCCATTTCTCAAAAGAGCAAACAGATTTTTTTATATTCAATTTTGAAATCTGACATGGGGCTAGACATTTTGTCAATATCTCAGCTGCCCCTGGTCACCTGACTTGTGCTCTGCACTTTAGGAGAGAAATGCTTTCTCGCAGGCTGCTGTTTTTCCTTCTCAATGAAACTGAAGGAGTCTCAGTGGGACATGGGTTTTTACTATTGAGTGTTGTTCTTAGATCTACCAGGCAGCTGTTATCTTGTGTTAGGGAGCTGCTATCTGGTTACCTTCACATTTTTCTTTTGTTTGGCTGCTGGGGGGGTGGGAAAGGGAGGGGGTGATATCACTCCAACTTGCAGTACAGCAGTAAAGAGTGATTGAAGTTTAGCAGAGCACAAGTCACATGACTTGGGGCAGCTGGGAAATTGACAATATGTCTAGCCCCATGTCACATTTCAAAATTGAATATAAAAAATCTGTTTGCTCTTTTGAGAAATGGATTTCAGTGTAGAATTCTGCTGGAGCAGCACTGTTATCTGATTCATTTTGAAAAAATGTTTTTTTCCCATGACAGTATCCCTTTAAGGGAACACTTTGTACTGGATCCTAGTTGTCCCAGGTTCCCCCATCCCTGCTCTACAGGTGGAGGAGAAAGAGAAGGTGCAACCTGCTACCACTCACTCTATCAAAGGGAAGTGGACACCACCCACCCAAGCAAGTAGGAAACACCTCCCGCCCAGGTATCCAGCAAACAGGTACCAGGACTTGTATCAATTAGACAATTCCCAGCACTTCACCAAGACTACAAATAAACACAGTAGTAAGTGTCGACCTGTGACAATCTATACAAATATAGGCAGGCAGTCAATCTCTTCCCAGTGCCATGAAGTCTGCTAAACATCTCCCTTAACTAAAAGCTGCAGATCTTGCAAATAACTTGATGAATCTTCAGCTAAATATGGAAGGAGAAGCTCAGTGGCAGCTTCCTCAGTGACTAATATTGGGGGGACCCACTGCTCTAGAACTTTCCACAGCGGGATTCCCCGATAACTTATTGCAGTCAAAAACCCACAAATGAGTTGTGTTTTTCCAAGAAAAGAGAAATGTGACCCACAGTATAATACTTTCTGGCGTACGGGAAACAGGAAGTTACTAACGTGACACTCGACAATAAACTCCAGCAGTTATTAATGATAATGCCAGTAAAAACCTTACAAGGGACGTATACTAATATGTATCAGGACTGGAAAACCCACACTGCAGGGTGATACACAACGCACATTATGCATGTATTTTGGAACAGAGTTCCCATCTAGAAGAAAATGCTGCCCTCCCATCAGTGTTATTTTCCCAATTTCTATTCCCTGTCCAAGACAGTGTTTCTTGGTCATTCTATATAAGGTTCATCTTTCTCTGTAATAAGTTGTTGTAGGATAAATGAGTTAGATTAGAAGCCATTGCATACTGTGTGCACAAAAAGGCATCATTTACCCCATCCTTGGTGAGAGGACAATCCCTGTACATTGTTCTTGCAATCCTGGTCCAAATGAATTATGTTTGATGACATATAAAAATACTGCCCAGGAGTCCAAGATACAGTACATTGGGCCATTTGACTGGTGATGATGAATTGACTGGTGATAATGGATGATGTGGTGATCCCTGAGATATTCACCTTGCGTTCAGACCTTTCCAACTGGCCCGGAACTAAGAGTTGGCTGATACTTTGGGGAAAGCAGTTGCAGAAAATGTTTCTTGTACTTTTATGGTCCGTATGTAACTATCAAAAAGAGTTTCTGGGTGTAATAGTGTGTCTCTAAGAAGAAAAGGGGAGAAAGTGGGACACACGTTGTGACCTTTACCTTGAGTACCAAACCTTGGCCCATTTTGGCCTCCAGCTAATGTTGATCTACAGCTTCCAAAATCACACTGATCTTTTTCCCGTCTCACAAAAGGCAACACTTCTGCTACGTTTTGTTATTTTAGAGTGCAACTTTGAACACCATAGGTCTGATTATTATTATTATTATTATTAATAAACTTCCTAGCACATACACAAGAGTCAAACACAAATAAAAGACATTTTAGTAAGATAATTTTATTTAGTAAGAGTTTATTCCTAAATGCTTTTCTAATTCAGTTTTGCAGCCGCTGTTAATCCCTTGTGTGCTGTTCCCAAGGCAAAAGAACAGGAATAACAGCACCAGATTCCCATTCTACTTTATTATTTCTTTGCTTTTCTCAGCATAACTCAATGACCTTACAAGTTAAATATAACCCAAAAAAACGGAACTGTTTTGTGGTCTGACACTTTCATATCTTAGCTATTCTGGTTTGCTAATGTTTTGTGGTGCTTCATTATGCCGTCTCATGGTTATACTGTAGGTTTTTAACTCTTTCAATTCCACATTGAGATAAAGAGAACAAATTCAAAGCTGTCTCAGATGATCAGACTGTAAATTTGATTTTCTCGGCCCCACTTCATCTTAACGCAATGAAGGGAAAATGTAATTACAAATCGCAAGTGATGTTTAATGTTTGCAAATGTTTAGCGCTGCTCGCAATGTAAAATCATTCGCTGGCAAATATTACATGGCTAAGCAAAGGATAGCGTTAACAACTGCTCTGGAGTTTGGGTAAATACATCTTCGTGATTGGGAAATGTTATTTGTTTGGCCGCAAACTTTGTGAGGAATTCATTGAGGTCTGTAATTGGTCAAAAAGGACGTAGTATACCCGCTAACATTTGCAGTGGTCATTGTGAATGTTTTTTGCGCTAACAAAACAGATTACAATCCCACCATTAATCTTGGAGCTATTGCACACTGTTATTTCCATTGGGGGCAGGAACTGATATAGATGGTAAACATGTCGCTGCTATAATAAATGTAATGTATTAGAAGATAATAATAATATTAGTATTAATAAGCATGCAGCATCCCTAGACCATAGTTACATCAACAAAACTAGCACTTCATTTTATTCTAGACAACTTTCCCTAAATTCTAACACTTTAACTGCGATTGCAAAACATGTTTCATACAAGATCCTATGGAACAGATGTTATTACTTACCCAGTAGCTGAAGTGGCTTCACCGGAATCACCGCAGAATGGCAAATATGTCTGAATTCCCAATTCACCATCTGATATTAGATTGGACTGATAAACGAATGATAAAAGCAACATTCTATCCTACATCTGAGCTTTCAATATGGATCTCCACACAGAACTCCTGACAGTCGCAGTCCTGGCTATAAATGCCTCTCTCTTTTAAGTCTGTAGTTCCATCCTGCTGTCAGGCACTGTCCAGTGATGGCTTTGTTTGTCACAGACTTTGGCACTCTCCGTCGCAGGTTGGAAATTGTTCGTTGTTCGGGCACACACGCGTTTCGTCTCGGTTGATCAGATTGACGCATTTCGCATAGGGTGCTCTGCCGTGCTCACTTTGTAAAGTGATCATCGCTTTTCGGCATACCTCCCAACTGTGCCTTTTTCGCAGGGCAATCCCTATTTTGACAGCTCAGCCCACGGTCCCAGATTGTTACTGAAATGTCCCGACTTTCTCTTTGATCTCCTGCACTGAACAGCCAGAAAAACATACAAAGTTTCTAACTTAATTGGCTTTTGGCAGAGAGCCCTGAACAGCCACCAGGTGCACTTAAATACATTTGTAACAATTTAACATAAGCAAAAAAAACTATTTTAACAATTTAAAATAAGCAGGTCTCTTTGGAGAACTGTGACTTGCAGCTTAAAGGGATTGTTCACCTTTGCAATAACTTTTTTTTAATTGTTTTTATTGAAAAAAATTTTTAAGCATGTCATACATTAGAGGACCGTATAAGTCCAATTAGTAGTCATCATTGTGAATGAAATATGAATGCCATATAGGATGTGATTGATTTGAAGAAGGAGAAAAATGAACATAGATTTAAAAAAACAAAAAAAAAAAGGCTAGCATGACATTACATTTCCATTGTTTAGCGTTAGTTATATAGCAACATTTCGAGATTGGGTTCAACTTCTTAGAATTAAATAAACAGGTCAGATGTGGTTACCTTAAGTAAGACGTCAACAGCCTATTATTGAGATAACTTTTAATATGATGTAGAAAGGGATATTCTGAGACAATTTGCATTGGTTTTCATTTCTCATTATTTAAGATTTTTGAGTTATTTAGATTTTCATTCAGCAGCTGTTTAATTAGCAATTTAAGCAATCTGGTAGCTATGGTCCCAATTACCCTAGCAACCATGCCGTGATTTGAATAAGGGACTGGAATATGAGTACAAGAGGCCTGAATAGAAAGATGAATAATAAAAAGTAGCAATAACAAAAAATGTGTAGCCTTACAGAGCATTTGCTTTTTAGAAGGGGTCAGCAATGCCCATTTGAAAGCTGCAAAGAGTCAGAACAAAAAGGCAAATGATTATAAAACTATAAAAAATATGAAGACCAATTGAAAAGTTGCTTAGAATTCTATAACATACTAAAATTTACCTTAAAGGTGAACCTTTTAAAGGGCAAATAGCTGTAATAACACAGAAATGTGTTCAAACTTTCATAACCTGCCAAATTTTGTAAAATGGATATGATAATTGGGGGGTGTGACCAAAAAACTGGGTGTGGTCACAACATTTACGCCATGCACCACGCGTCAAATCTTTTTGTCCCTCTTTCTATTTCCACAATGTTGGGAGGTATGCTTTTCTGTGCTGACGCTTAGCCTTTGTATTTCCTACAGGTTTAAAGTATTTTCTGACCCCTGCCTGTTTCTAAATTGCTGTAACCTTTGCTGCCTTGACCGGCCCTCTGCCTGGTTGACTGTGCTACTCTCTACTACTACCTGCTACTTCCTTTTTCTTTTGATTTATTTATTTTATTGTGCCACTGAGAAAGACCACCATGGTCGAAATGCGTTGGGCTCACTACTTACTTTGGTATTTTTTGTAACCTTTTTTTTCTTTTATTGTAATAAATATTTGTTTAATTTTCAAACTGCAATCCTTCACTTGATTTTTGTACTGCCTGCTGATTTGGCTAGAAGTTCCGGAACAATTAGACACTCCTGCCGCTCCTCCACTATTTCCAGTCCTGTTTCCACCCTCCAAGACAAGGGACCCTGTTCCAAGGTACATGATAGTGGTGAAGTGATTTGGATACGCCCGAACCCAATTCCAACCTGCTGCTGAGAGCGCTGAAATCCATGACGAACTGAGCCATCACTGGAGGGTGACTGACACCTACTAATTCTTTCCTGCATTGAAAGGCTGGCACTGAGTCACACAGAGAGGAGCCTTTAGAGAAAAAAATTGGCTTTCTTAAACATCCTAATTCTCCTTTGTTTTATTTATGAGTCTTTATTTTATAGAGCTGAAAGTCAAGGATTTCCTCATATGGGCAAGAGACAGTAAAGACTCTTGGCACATTTGAAGTAGAAAAAAAACACTGTTTCAATAGCCATGCCTGCTTGATGGCATTTTGAAATACACTTTGAGCGTATGTGTTGGGGGGAGCAGGTTTTTCATGCCTTGAAGGTGGTAAAGAATTAAACAAGTCAATAAAGCAATGTCAGCAGCTGATCTGTTCTACAGAATTCCAACAATGTGAAGGATACTGTCATCAGCGCCGGATTTCTCTGAGGCGCGCCCCTAGGCCACGCGGTCCGACCAGGCGGCCGCGTGGTCCTAGCGCCCACCTCACCTCACTTTCTCAGCGCGCCGGCGAAAAAACGCCGGCGCAGCTGCTGTCAATGAATGGGGACGCACGCGTCCCCATAATGCGGCTGGGCGGCATGCCGCCCCTATTTTTTTGCCGCCCTAGGCCCGGGCCTATGCGGCCTTGCCGCAAATCCGGGCCTGACTGTCATGCTTTTTATAAAGGTATTTTAGCTCATACATGCTCCTGCCAACTCCGGGCACTACTACCATTGTACCTGTCTAATGTCCAATGATTTTAAATCATTGCACCCATGGACTCCAGCGTTATCCTTTAGGAGTAAGGAGTAAGGTGCCGTTGGTTCTCCTGTGTCCATAAGTGTATTTGTGGGCAATTTGGAACAAGAGGGTTAGGGTGCATGCACCAGCACCATGTGCAACTATAGGGAAGTAAAAGGAGTATTTTTGAACAGTTAATTTTCCCTACAGTTATATATTTCTGAATGTGTGTGCTTGTATGCCTATAATTTCTCTTATTGGGATCACCTGTTTAATCAACAAATTTATTGTGGCTAAATGGGTTGGGTTCTGCATGTCCTGTGCATTTTTAACACTGGTTGGTTGTGGCTGTTTATTACTTGACAAAGGTGCGCACCCCCCCCCCCAAAACGTTGCTGTGATCTTCCTTGGCCCAATAAAAAATAGACTTAACTAGTTCTCTGTTGCATTTTCCTTACAGTGCAGGTACTTTGTCCTTCCTTTGTTTATCCAGCTTGGGCAAGTGCCGTCTCCCCAAAAGATTGCACCAGGCTAATCTACTCTTGATGCCCAGGGGTACCCGTGTATTTTCTGGTACCATAACCAGTGCAACAGAATAGATATATCTCCATTCATTCAGTCTATTTAAATTGTGCCATACGAATGCACCATAATCAATCGCAATTAGGGAATATGACCCAGAGGCAAACTAAGAAATCGAGGTGCAATAAATATGCATGGGAAAGTGCAGTACAGGTATGGGATTTGTTATCTGGAAACCCATTATCCAGAAAGCTTCGAATTACGGAAAGGCCGTCTCCCATAGACTCCATTTTATCCAAATAATCCAAATTTTTAAAAACTATTACCTTGTTCTCTGTAAAAATAAAACAGTAACTTGTACTTGATCCCAACTAACATATAATTAATCATTATTGAAAGCAAAACCAGCCTATTGGGTTTATTTAATGTTTACATGATTTTTAGACTTAAGGTATGAAGATCCAAATTACAGAAAGATCCCTTATCTGGAATACCCCAGGACCCAAACATTCTGGATAACAGATTCCATACCTGTATTTGCAATTGTGCATAATCCCATTTGCACTCTCACATGTCTGCAGAACACATGCTTTATCTGTATGTTGATTCCTCAATAAATGTCGGGAGTGGCTTTAAAGTATCAGTAAACCTTTAAAATAAGTGAATGTAAAATTGATGAGGGGGCTATTCTAAGCACTTTTGCAATTTACATTCATTATTTATTTTCTTCCCAAGATATTAAGGGAAATATCTATTGTTAATGTAAATGAATTTTGTTACAACAGCGACACCTGCTTGTTAGTTTCCCACCAGTCTGACCACCAAGTAGTCAAGGAAGTTGTCAGGAGAAAGAAAGCGGCTGCTCTGATGTTCTTCTGCTTAGGAAAGATTTGAGAGAATTCTCTATTTTATCCTAAGCAGAATAACATCGGAGCAGCCTCTTTCTCCTGACAACTTACTTGACTACTTGGTGGTCAGACTGGTGGGAAACTGACCAGCAGGTGGCGCTGTTGTAAAAAAATTCATTCAAATTAACAGTACATATATCCCCTTATATCTTGAGAAAAAAAGAAAATAAATAATGCAATAGCCCCCCTCGTCAATTTTACATTCACTTGTTTCAAAGGTTTACTAATCCTTTAAGCAATAGAGCGTCAGCTCCCAGGTCTGCTTAGCAGCACCCATTCACCTACGTGGAGTTGTATAAAGTCAAAATTAAGTTTTAGAGCCACTGACTGGTTCTGGGTTCCCCAGCTACCCATGCATTGTACCCCATTGTTGTAAGTATTTATTTGGATGCCAAAAAGCTGTCACCTGCAGAAGGCATTTTCTTCAATATGAACATTAGTATTGTGGCTATTACTGCTTGGCACTCCTGCTCTGTCCCTGCACCCGGGTCCCATCCAGGCACTGCTCTAGGACTGATTTAGTTAACAGAGGTGACAGGTACTAACCAATTAGATCTTTGCTTTTAGTTTCTCAGTTGGACTTATTTGAGCAAAGGGTTGACCTTTTTCACCTATTGTGTTTCTGTGTTACTATAGTGAGATTTTGTAAGAGAAGAACAGCAGCCGGCAACATTATTTGCTAAGCTGAAATCAAAGGCAGAGACACGCGACTGCACATCTCACATCTCTCCAGAGCTAATTTTGGCTCTGACTCATGATTACAACGGCATCCCCCTGGTTTTCATGGTACATCATCTTTAGGCTGTATTTCTTAATAGTAGCACAAGGTTAGCGCTCATAGTATGGAGGAACCAGGCGGTTTCGAAACTCCTAATCCTCTTTTGTTTTATTTGTCAGGCATTAGTTCCTATGGCTGCAAGTCATACACCTCCTCTCATGTGCAAGAAAGAGCAAAGACTCGTGATGCCTATACAGTATATATCGAGCTATACGTCCTCTGTACTGAATCCTGGCATTTCTCTCTACAAAAGCTTCTAAGCAGTAGAATTTTGCAACACTGAGCTATGGATGCTGAGACATTACAGATCAGCAGCGAAAATTGCAGATTAACTGTTTATTTCCAACTTTAATATAACATAAAAAAATAAAAATATTAAATATATATAAAAAAAAATATTATTAGGTTAGAGCACAGATTGTGCCCTTAAAGGAGAACTACACCCTAAAATTAATATGGCTAAAAATTCCATATTTTATATACTGAACTTATTGCACCAGCCTAAAGTTTCAGCTTCTCAATAGCAGCAATGATCCAGGACTTCAAACTTGTCGCAGAGGATCACCATCTTGGAAAATGTCTGTGACACTCACATGCTCAGTGGGCTCTGAGCAGCTGTTGAGAAGCTAAGCTTAGGGGTCGTCACTAATTATCCAGCAGAAAATTAGTTTTGTCTATAATATAAACTGATGCTACAGGGCTGATTATTAAATTCTGATGCTAGTTGCACTGGTTTCTGTGCTGCCATGTAGTAATTATCTGTATTAATTACTAATCAGCCTTATATTGTGACATTTCTATTCTATGTGTACTGTATATTGTGAGTGGGTCCCTAAGCTCAGTAAGTGACAGCAGCACAGAGCATGTGCAGTGAATCAGCAGAAAAGAAGATGGGGAGCTACTGGGGCATCTTTGGAGACACAGATCTTTACTGCTAAAGGCTGTGGTTTCCTCGGGCTGATACAGAAGCCCAAAACATAATGTACATCATTTCTAGCTTGTTCTTTTGTTATGCTTTAGTTCTCCTTTAAAAAGGTTGTTCATGTTTAGGGCAGGGGCACACAAAGCTATTGGCAACAATTCTTTGGGCGACTAATCTCCTCCTCTCTCTTTAGAAATCGGAATCTCCGGCGAGATGGCACTGGGAGCTATTCGTTTCATGAAGTCGTCCGAAGTTGCCTCACGAGGAAACTTCAGACGACTTCGGGAAATGGATCGCTTCAAGTGCCATCCTGCCGTCG
The DNA here is from genome assembly GCA_038501925.1 of Xenopus petersii. NCBI lineage: Eukaryota > Metazoa > Chordata > Amphibia > Anura > Pipidae > Xenopus > Xenopus petersii. The sequence goes on from CM076681.1 coordinate 120,014,948, forward strand.
ATTTCGAATCTAGCCGGCGGGGAAGCAGTTCGGGGACATTAGTCGCCCGAAGAAGAAGAATCGATTTGTCACTGGGTGACTAATCTCCCCCAGTAGCTTTGTGTGCCCCTGTCCTTAAGTTAACTTTTAAGCAAGCAATTGGTCTTCATTATTTAATTATTATAGGTTTTTAATTATTTGCCACCTTCTTCTGACTCTTTCCAGCTTTCAAATGGGGGTTACTAACCCTATCTAAACACAAATGCTCTGTAAGGCTACACATGTATTGGTATTGCTACTTTTTTTATTACTCATCTTTCTATTCAGGCCTCTCCTTTTCACATTCCATCCTCTTATTCAAATCAATGCATGGTTGCTAGGGTCATTTGAACCCTAGCAACCAGATGGCTGAAACTGCAAACTGGTGAACTGCTGAATAAAAATATTCTTAATAAATAACTCAAAAACTACAAATAATAAACAATGCAAATCAACTGCACATTGTCTCAGAATATCATTCTCTTGTTATATTAAAAATTATTTTAAAGTTGTTATTGTCTCAGAATATCATTCTCTTGTTATATTAAAAATTATTTTAAAGGTGAACAACCCCTTTAACAGGGTAACAGCTGTGCTATGGCACAATCCATTTAAACTTAATGGGGATATATCTAGTGAATATTGGCATTCTAATTCCTGTATGGTATTTTCTACATCCAGATGCGGTTATCAATGACACCTTTAACATACCATAATACTTTCGAATAGCAGCCCTTGATAATCCAATTTGACAAAAAGTTTTATCTGCCAGAACAGTCCAATCATGGAATAAATAAGGTAGAGGTTTTAGCCAAATGGAGAGACAGAGGAGTCCATCAGTAAAAAGCGACCACTAGGCAAGTCACAGAACTACACAATTCTACACAAATACTTTTATTTGCTTTCATGATGTGTTATAAATAGAGAAGCTGTTTCTATAATGTCGGCTTCCAAGT